>OZ057413.1:121325312-121562812 GCA_964056705.1 Troilus luridus
CAAAAGGACTTAGAACAGTATACAAGACTGTAAATACGAGTTCTGACCTCTGCTCTGATCATTCTCTAGTCCAGATGACCCTATGCGAAGAACCTTCTGAGGCACAAAAAAGCCCTGCGCTCACACAGGATATAACTGATTGGGGATTATATAGATCTTACCTTAACTCTGACCTCACAATTCCTGTTTCAATAAAAAACGAGAAAGAACTAGAGGAAGCAGTGGAGATGTTCACTAGAAGTATACAAGAAGCAGCGTGGTCAGCATCAAAACCCAGGTGCAGGAAATCAGATAACTTACCAAGCTACCCACAGTATATTAGAGATCTGATCAGAGCCAAGAGAAGAGCTCGTAAAAATTGGCAAACCAACAGACAACCTTCAGATAGACGGACATTTAATAAACTAAATAATGAACTGAAACGCCAAATTAGCAAATTTAACAGGTCAAACTACGACAACTACATTAAATCCCTTTCGACTGACGATGGAAGTTTATGGAAGCATACCAAAAGACTCTTAAAACATCGTGAGATGTCAGCACCTCTTAGAAAAGAAGATGGCTCTTGGGTTGTGTCGGACGAGGAAAAATCCGAGCTCTTTGCCGACCATCTTTCTTCCGTATTTACCCCACATACTGACTTTATAAACACAGAACACGAAAACTTGGTAAATAGCACACTTGACATTCCATTACAACTAACACTGCCACCGCCCTCATTCACTCCCACAGAAGTAGCAGAAATAATTAGACACTTACCAAAAAGAAAAGCCCCCGGCTATGACTTAATAAATGCTGAGGTGCTCCAGCAAATGCCTAGGAAAGCTCTAGTGTTTTTAACGACAATCTACAACTCAATACTTAGAACTACAAAATTCCCTATACAGTGGAAATACTCTTTTGTAACCATGATTAAAAAACAAGATAAAGATATTAGCAGCCCTTCCTCGTACAGACCTATTAGTTTACTCTCCATTTGTTCAAAAATTTTTGAAAAATTACTTTATCCCCGATTATTAAAGTTACTGACAGACAAAAATATAATCCCTCACCATCAATTCGGTTTTCGGAAATCACACTCAACAACTCAACAATTACACAGAGTAACTGACTACATATCGACAGCACTAGAGCAGAAGTTATATGCAACTGGGGTGTTTCTGGATGTCGCCCAAGCATTCGACAAGGTCTGGCACCAGGGGCTTCTCTTTAAACTCAAGACTGTATTACCACACACTTATTATCTAATTCTTCACTCATTCCTTGCAGACAGATTTTTCTCAGTCCGGCAGGGCTCAGAGCTATCTTCAATAAGACCGATCTTAGCCGGCGTGCCTCAGGGATCAATACTGGCACCGCTGCTGTACATAACATATACACACGATATTCCACTAAGTACTGACATACTGACAGCAACCTACGCTGACGACACTGCCATAATCACCAAACATCAAGACGCGACGCAAGCCTCACTAAACTTACAACATAACTTACAAAAGTTGAGTGAGTGGTGCCAACTATGGAAAATTAGACTGAACCATGAAAAGTCACAGCACATCACTTTTACTCTTCGACGTGAAACATGCCCTCCCATTTACCTTAACAACTCACCCATCCCGCAGACAGACAAAGTACAATACCTTGGTTTTTGTTTTTGCTTAGAGGCGTAAAACCCTAGGGTCATCAACGCCTGTAGATTTTTTATTTTTTATAATTATTCATCTTTAAAAAAAAAAAAAAAAAAATAAATAAAAAAAAAAAATAATAAATAAAAAATAAAATAAAATAATAAAAAATAATAATAATAAAATAGCCATATACACATACATACTAATAAATAATCCAACTATAATAAGGAAAAAAATAAAGCAATCGGAAAAAACAACAAATGCATCTATAGCAGGGACAATGGAGGATCAAATATTGGTTATTAATTTACAGTTTGTGATGAATTTCACCACTTTGTCGATTTCAGTTTTGTTGTCTCTAAGTGCTTCTCTAACATCGGGGGGTATTTTGAGCTGATTAAGTATTTTTTTATAGGAGTAGCATTCCTCAAACATATGTCTGATGGAAAGATTTTTATTACACCTAAGGCATATCGGTGGTGGGTCCCTTGTAATGAGATGTGCGTGGGTAAGCCGGGTGTGTCCTATTCGAAGGCGAGCTATAGCCACCTCTTCATGGCGTTTACTACGATTAGATGTAGTCCAGGGCTTTGCTTCCCTTTTTATATATTTCAGTTTACTGGCTGGACTTTCATCCCACATTGCTTGCCATCTTTTGTCTATGCATTCTTTAAGGGGGCGAGCAAGTTCTTGGGCGGTTAGAATGGCTGAGCCTCTACCTGGGAGGTTTAGAGCTGCTCGAGCAGCTTTGTCAGCCATCTCGTTCCCGACAATACCCACATGTCCCGGGGCCCAGATGAAGAATAGTGTTTTTTTAATGTGATTTAGCATTATTAAATATCTGTGAATGCGTTGGACTATGGGGTTGAGTGAGTACATGTTGTTCAATCCCTGGAGGGCGCTCATTGAATCGGAAATTATTACTATATTCTCTGTTTGTATATTTGTCATGGAGAAATGTAGAGCGGATGCTATGGCATTTAGTTCGGCGGTATAGACGTTGCAGAGGTGGTGTAGCTTTTTTTTATGGGTTGAATTGGGCGTAATAAAGGCAGATCCAGTTGAGTTATCAGACTTTGAGCCATCTGTATATATATATATATAGATCTGTAAACAATGGCTAAATCGTCCGCAAATAATAATGATTTTACCCCTCTTGGGAGGTTCAAGCCTAGGTCATTAATAGCCAGTGAGAAGAGCGTTGGGCTTATTACACCACCCTGAGGGACACCGCTGTTCTGGTTATGATTCTCAGAAAGTTCGCAGCCCACCCTAACACTGAAGTGACGATTATTTAGGAACTGAAAAATGTAGGTGAACATTTGCCCTGTTATACCGATTGAAATTAGTTTTTGCAGGATAGCTGAGTGATCAATATTATCAAACGCTTTTACCATATCGAAGAACACCGCTCCCATCTGTTGACCATTGACAAAGGCATATTGTGCTTCAGCTTCTAATGCAACTAAGTGATCAATCGTGGATCGACCTTTACGGAACCCGGATTGAAAAGGTTGTATTAATTTGTTCTTTTCCATCATCCACATCAGTCTTTTGTTGACCATCCGTTCCATGGTTTTGCTAAGACAGCTGGTAAGGAAGATCGGGCGGTAGCTGGTAGGTATTCGTTTGTCTTTTCCATTCTTTAGTATAGGGACCACAAGAGAGTTGCGCCAGCTATTCGGAAATCCTCCGCTGAACCAAATGTGGTTATAATAATCTAGAAGCCATTGCAGAGTATTGCTGGGTAAGTTTTTTATCATTTCATAATGGACCTTGTCAAGGCCGGGTGTTGATCCTTTAACTGTGTTTAGAACATCTTTTAGTTCCCAAATTGTAAATTTTTGGTTATACGGTAATGTATGGTCATCTGGGTTATTAAAAGTTTCTATGTCTTCGGGGAAGGAATTGGTTGTAGAGGCATTGCTATTGTTATTCTATATTTCGGAGAAGTGATCGGCAAAGGCATTAGCTACGGATAAAGGGTTATCAGTCAATCGTCCATTTACTATTAAAGTTAAGCGGGGAAACGAGGAGTTGTTGGTTATTTTTCGGACCTTGTTCCAGACGATTGTGGAGGGTGTTGCGGAGTTTATAGAACTGACGAAATTTTTCCATGATTCATTTTTATGATGATTAAAAGTTTTTCTACATATAGCTCTATGTTTTTTATATTCAATAAAGTTTTGAGTGGTCATTGATTTTAGGAATTTTTTATAAGCCCTACGGCGATTCTTGATGGCTGTTCTGCATTCATTATTGAACCATGGAACTGGAGGTCTATTTGGCATGCCTTTGGTCATTGGTATGGATGCCTGAGCTGCCTGTTTGATTACATTCGTAATAGCCTCACATCCTTCTTCAACATTTAATTCATGTGGTGGAACCGGAGGTGGAGAGGCTAAGGATACAAAAAGGGGCCAATCAGCTTTATCTAACAGCCATCTGGGATTTACGCGACACGTGGAGTTTATGTTATTGAATTTAATTAGGATTGGGAAGTGGTCACTGCTGTAGAGATCAGGTAAAATATTCCAGTCTATCGAGGGATAGAGAGTTGAACTGCAGAGTGAGAGGTCAAGAGCCGAAAACGAACCAAAGCTTGAACTGAGGAATGTTGGTTCTCCTGTATTGAGTAGGAAGAGGTTGGATAAGTCAATGAAATTTTCTACTATTTTTCCTCTTAAATTGGTATCGGAAGAACCCCATAAGGGATTGTGACCATTGAAGTCCCCAGTATATAATACTGGGCCAGGGAGTTGGTTGTGAATATCTAAAAGAGACTGGGTGTCTATTGTACTATCTTGAGGTCGTAGATAAATATTGCAAATTGAAAAGGTAAAATCTATGTGAATTGTTGCGGCTATGACTTGAAGGTGTGAATTGATTATAATGGGTTCTGAGTAAACTGATTTGTGAACAGCTAATAGTAAGCCGTGATGACTATGATTGGGGTCGGGGCTATCTTTTCTGTATATATTATAATTCTTTAATGTAATATTATTGTGAGGTTGAGTATGAGTCTCTTGTAGGGCAACACAAAACGGGTTAATATCATTTATTATTAATTTTAAGTCATTAAAATGTATTTTTAATCCATTAATGTTCCATTGGAGCAGAGCCATTTTACTAAGTGTGGATATGTGAGATATGTTTAGTGTGAATAAACGAAAAGTCACCCATGGTGAAAGGATAGGTAATAAGGGGTACATATATGAGACAATGACAGTGCTATTTCATAAATGCATACAGTATATGTTATGATACTATGTTCATAATACGGAGGTAGGTTATAAATATATAGAATATATTTTGTGGGAAAAGGAGAAATGTCACGCATAGAATGTAGGTAAAACAAAGATTTATAAATCCATGAAATATATAGGATGATAGTATGTTCGTAGTACAGAAGCTGTGCTATATTATGGATATATGAAATATATTTAATGAGGAAAAATGGGAAGTCACACATAATGTGTACGTAAAGCAAAGATTTATAAATGTATAAAATATATATTATGAGAATGTATTTGTAATACGGAAGCAGCGGTAAATTATAGATAAGTGAAATATCTTTAATGAGATTAAAGGAAGAGTCACATATAATATGAATATAAAACAGAGATATAGAAATGCATAAAATATATATGATGAGAATATGTTCGTAATATTCGTGTTGGTAGTTCTGCATAAGTACATAGTACATTGTATCGTATGTGTCTATTTTCATAAATACAGGTGCATATATACACGCTAAGAGAAAGAGTAATAATAATAGGTATGGGCCATTGTTTACAGAGCTGATATTAAATAGTTTATTGATGTTGAACATCATAAGCAGAGCAGAGATAAGAGCGGTTGGGATAAACAGGGTCAGTATTCTATAAGATATAGTTTTGTCAGTCGGATTACTATTATTGTTGATATTAAATTTATTATGGCTGTGCACGCTCTTATATAAACGGTAATAATTATTTAGATAAGTATTAACAGGTGAATCAGGGTATTGGTTGTAGTTGTTGATGTTTATTTCATTGTACATAATGCTAAGAATAAGTTTCGCATATGCCATTATTATTTTTTCCTAGCTTTACGGCTGACCTGTTTTTTATTATTTACTGTAGTAAACTCTCCTTCTGGGTCAACTTCTGAACTAAAGGTATCCATTAGCTCAGGGTCTATTGATAAGGAGGTCGGGTTAGCTCCAGGCTCGGAAGCGACGGAATGAGGAGTGGTGGGGAGAGGAGTGGGGGTGCCGCAGCGCTTACTAGATCGCGATCGCGATCTTGAAGCTCTCGATGGCGCTGGAGCACTTTCCTGCGCAATAGCTGAGCTCAAAGGGTTTAGGGAAAGGGGAACTAAAGGTTCTGAAGGAGGAGGGGGTGGGGAAGTAGGGACTGGGAGGGGGGGGGGGAGGGGAATAGTTACTGAAATGGGAGTTGGTTCGTAATTATTAGTATTATTTTTATGGATATTCGTGTTTTCTCCAAAATTGAAAATAGTGTCTGTTTGTATTGCTATATCTTTCTTTTCGATATTATTTAACTTTTGTTTTGTTATTTCAGAATAAGTTTTGTTGAATGCTACGGGATTTCGTTCTTTGTAGACTTTTTTCGCTTCATTTAAGGAAACTTTATTAGTTACTTGAATGGTTTTTATTTCCTTTTGAATTTTAAAGATTTGACATGTGCGATCTAGTGCGTTGTGAGGGCCATCGCAATTCACGCATTTAGCTGGCAGGACGCATTTAATATTTTCTCCGTGTTTTGTCTGTCCGCAATTAATACATTTGGCCACTTGTTTACATTGGTTCGTAGGATGAGAAAATCCCAGACAGTTAAAGCAACGCATGGGATTAGGGACATATTGTTGGACTTTGACTTTCAAAAATCCTATGTCCATATAGTCCGGAATTGTAGGAGTGGGGAACGTAACTACGTACGTGTTTGTTAAGATTTCATTACCATTCTTTTTAATTTTTATTCTCATTATATCTTTAATTACGGGTGTTAACTCTTTTTTAATTTCGCCGATCTCGAGAAATTGGAGGTCATAGCAACGGATAACTCCCTTGCTGTAGTTCAGGGTGTTGTGGGGTGTTATTCGAATGGGGAATTGACCACCAAAATTTTCACAATTAAGCAATTTTTCAGATTGTTTACCATTTGTGGTTTCAATAAGTAGAGAGCCATCTCTCAACTTTTTCACATTCCTTAACTCACCTACATATCCTGATAGAAATTTATTTATTAAAAATGGCGAAACCATTTTAAAATCTTTACCATCGGTTCTTTGAACTATTATAAAGCATGGACTACTTTGGACTTCATTTTTTTTCGTTAGCGGTTTAAGACGGGCACGAGGCCGTTTTCTTTTAGCTTTGGGGCTACTGGGATCTATCGGATCCTCCATGAAAGTCTAATTAAAAAACTGAGTATAGATCAGAAAGAGATATAAAAAAATAAAATAAAAAAATTCTTCTTAAAAAAAAAAAAAAAAAAAAAGGTTTTCCCCTTTTCCCTTTAAAACTATAAATTATAATAGTAAAAGGAAAAGAACAATAATATATATATACATCTATATTAAAAATTTAACATAAAATAAAAATTGCTAAGTTCTTATCTGGCGGAGCTAGCCGGGAAGGTCTTCTCTCTCCTAATACCAAGCACTGACTGACAATACCTTGGACTAACGTTTGATAGGAGAATGACATGGGGTCCTCACGTTAAGATGAAACGCCAATCACTGAACCATAAGCTCAATTTAATGTACTCGCTATTCAGGAAAACCTCCAAATTAGACATAAGACAGAAACTAAACACGTACACTTACCTACTAAAACCAGTTTGGACATATGCATTACAAATTTACGGGATCGCTAAACAGACTCACAGAAAACGACTGCAGACTTTTCAATCAAAAGTACTAAGACTTATCACCAAAGCACCATGGTACGTCAATAACAAAACTCTGCATACTGACTTAAAAATACCAACGGTTGACGAACACATACGAACATACTACAAACGCTTTCAAGAAAAACTACACGGACATCCAAACCCATTAATAGAACGAATGGCCTCTACTCTCATGCCTGACAACACTAAGAGGAGATTAAAAAGAACGTGGATGAGGGATTTGTTATCTTAGGAAATTGAATCAAGCCAAGGGAGAGGTACCGCTGGGTACTGTTCTTCTTCATGCCTTTCAAGTCATTGTATCATGTCTGTTTTTTTGTTTTTTTTGTTTTGTTTTTTAGTGTCAGACTATCTGCTGATTGTCACTGTTTTGTATTTGACAGGTGTAGATAAAAATATAAAGAGATAAAAAAAAAAATTTTACTACCATAATCCTTACATCATTGTGTTGATATTGTATCAGTCACTTAAAGGGTACTAGGAAAATTTTATTAGATCTTATTAAGAAAAAAATTTAAATTAATTAATAACTTTTTTTATAGTAAAAAATAAAAACTAAGTCCTATCTATATGAACAATATTTGCTCATACATCTTCAGTTTTCAATGTTTTGGATTAATCCGATTTAATGGGATGATTGCCTATCAAATTCCAAAAATAAACAGCAAAATGAATATGAATTCGCAATCAGTAGTAGATCATTAGTACAAATGAGATAGTAATTACAAAAAAAAGCACATAAGTGCTTGTTTTTGCTCTTTTCTCTTTTTCCCTCAATCATTATATAAGCTAATGATTAAATTTATTAATTTGTATTTGATACATTTTAATTCAATTTAAATTTAATAGATTTGTAATCAAAATGATATGTGAAAACCTACCTTAGTCCTCATTTTCACTTTTTTTTTTTTAATGTTCAGTATTTTATGTAAATATGTGATAATTTTTTGTTATGTATTATAATTGTATTAATTATTTATAGATAGATAGATAGATATAAAATGCTCTTTATTATTAAATTATTTACAACTGTTCTTTTTAATTTTATTTTCCACATTAGCAACCAGAGCATGGTACTTTATACCGTCCGCCGGGAGTTTGATTAAACTACTAAACAACAACAAAACTAAAAAATAAATCAAATTTCTTTTTTACATTAATAATTAAATTCTGAAATTAAAAAATGTCTATAACGACCTGCATTACTTACAAAATTATATAAACCTATAAAATTCTCTCCATTCAGAATATCTATTAATTTTTGTTTTGATATCAGCTCATATTTTAAGAATTTTTTTCTATACAATTTTAAGACGGGACACACTGCCAGGAAGTGAAAACTGTTTTCAATTTCATTCAGATTACACAGTGAGCATAGTTGTATATTTTGCGAATCAATTTCAAATGGTTTGTAATTTAGATTCAGAAGTTCCCCTCTACATTTCATAACTACGCTAATTTTTTTTTGTTGCTTTAAAATGTCTATGGTAATCTATTGTTTTATTTAATGAGCTATAGAGGCCGTGGTGTGTGCCCTCTGCTGCTTTTGCATGGCAAACTTGGATAAAATAATCTTTGTACAGCTCTAACATTTTGAACATTTCTCCCTCCCAAGTACCCACGGAGTTTAAAGTTAAATCCAGTCTATAATTTATTTTTTTTGCAATTTCCCCCCACTCTTTAAACCATGATATGTTTTGTTTTATTATTTCTCTTGCTATAACTGTACATAGCCTATTTTCTTTATAATCTAGTATTTTTAAAATATAATTGGATTGCATTTTTAGTGTGTACATGTGTACTAATTTTCTATTCATTTCTAAGTACACAAAGTAATTTGGGGTATTAACCGGTAATTTAAAAAATTTTTTAATGAAATACCTTTCAACTTTTTCTATTTCCTCAAAATATTTGTGGCCCCAAACTTGACATCCATAGGTTATGACGTTTTTAATTGTTGACTCAAATACTTTAAATTTTGACTCTAATGGCACTTCTGGATTTTTGAACAGTTCTCTCCACATCATATTAATCCCTACTTTTGCCTTACTTACTTTTCTTTAATGTCATATTTCATTTTTAAGTTATTGCACATCACCACCCCTAGATATTTGTATGATTTCACACGTTCAATTTGCTCATTATTTAGGAACCATTTCTCTTTTTTTGTACACATTTTGCCTCTATTATTCTTCTTAAATACTATAATTTTTGATTTGTCCAGATTTACAAACAAATTCCATGTTTTACAATAGATTTCTAAATTGCCTATCATGTACTGCAAACCAACCGGATTATCTGATATTAGGACAATATCGTCAGCATAAGCCAGCATATTCACTTTCTTATGCCCCACTATGACTCCTCCCCCGAGATTCTCCGCTAAATCATTTATGAAAAGAGTAAACAGGTATGGACTCAGTACACATCCCTGCTTGACCCCCATCCCCGTCTTGAATGACTCCGTAACTCCATCTTTTGTCCAGACCACTGCCTCCGTGTTTTCGTAAAGACTTTTTATAGCGTTAGTCAACTTAGTTGACAAACCCATTTCGTACATTTTGTAAATTAACGCATTCCTGTCCACAGAGTCAAACGCTGCCTTGAAGTCGACAAAAAAACAATAGATTTTATTTTTCCCTAAATGCCACATGTACTCTATTAAATTGCTTAAAATAAACAAATTGTCAACAACTGAGCGGCCCTTTCTGAAACCTGCTTGGCCTTCTATCAATACTTTTCTTTCTTCCAACCAGTTTGTAAGTCTTACTGCAAGCATCCCAGAATATATCTTCGAAATGGAATCTAAAAAAGAAATACCCCTGTAATTTGTCACTTCGCCAAGCTCACTTTTTTTATGGAGAGGGAAGATGATTGATTTTCCAAAACTCTCTGGAACTTTACCTTCATCAAAACAGAAATTGAACAGCTGCAGTAGAGCTTTCGTAAAGCATTCAGGAGAATTTTTATAAAATTCACTTGGTATTCGGTCAAGCCCAGGTGCTTTATTGTCTTTTAACTTATTTATGGCTGCGACCACTTCATCATAACTGAATTGATTATCTAAATACCCATCCTTTACCCAAGGAGCCGCATATGAGAAAAGTTCAGTACAAAGATGAAGGTTATACTGTTTTTTAAAATGCTCTTTCCATTTCAGTGGTTGAATATTTCCAATACGGAAGTAGTTTTTTTGCTTAAATTTATTAGTCAAGTCCCAGAAATCCTTGGAATCCCTCGCCCTCTCGAACTTGTCACCTATCTCCCTGAAGTAGTTTTCTTTTTTCCCTTTACAGAGTTCCTTATAATTTTTTACATTATTTAAATATGCCTTTCTGATCAAGTGGGAGTTTGTATTTCTGTACAAGTTTAATAGTTTAAATATTCTTTTCCTCTTATTATGACACTCATAGTCATACCAAGGTTGTTTTTTATTAATCTTAAAGTCACCCCTACTTCTTATTACATAGCATTTTTTAATTAGCTCTTTCATCTTCTCAAAGTCTGCCAGCCCTATTGGCTTTCTTTCTTTCAAAAATGCATCTGTCTCTTTTTCTAACTTTTCCCTATACTCCGCTGACCTCTCTTTATGCCAAATCATTTTCGGGATTAGCTGACAGCATTGTTCATCCTTTATCGCCATTTTTATTCCAATGCTAATGACTAGAGGCATGTGGTCCGAAAATATTTGTTTTTCTACTTCAAAACCCTTTACTATTTCTTTAACCCCTATTGAAATTATACTTAAATCTATTGTGGAACAACCGGCATTACTGATGTATGTAAATTCTCCCTCTCTGCCCCCCTCTGATCTACCATTCAGTATAATTAGCCCATTATCATCGCACAGTTCCAAGAGTTTTCTTCCTTGCTTACTTACTTTCTTGTCTTTTGATTTCCTATTCTTTACCAATTCTCCTTCTCGGTTATTATCCTCCCAATATGTACTCTGTCTTTCTCCTATCCTCGCATTTACATCCCCTACCAACAGGTATTGTAGCTTATCATTACTAAAAATTAAATTTTTTAGCCTTTCAAATTCTTCTACCCAATACCTAGCTAGCATTAATATATAGTGGAACAATGTGTACTGATTCCTTTCCCGTTTCTAACTGTATTAGAGTCTGATTTTCTACCGTTACATATTTACATAATTTTTCCTCCTTTAACCATTTTTTATATCCGAATATTTTACCACCGCTAGCTCTACCATACTTACTAGTTCTGCTGGCTGGCTCGCAGTACAGACAGTAATCAACAAAATAATTCTCAATGTGCACGTTACAATTATCAATTTCTAAATGGGTTTCAAACAGGCAAAATATGTCATACTTACATACAAAATTGAAAAAAGCAACATTATCTATCTTATTTTTTATCCCTGCTATATTGTACCCTAATAATTTAATCGTTTTATTAGATTCATACAGTCTTGTAGCTAAATTAGAATTTACCCGGCAGACGGAATATTCCTATTTACTAAGTGGTACCTTCACCTCTTCGTTCTTCGCTGGTTGATTGGCCTGGTCCCCTGGCGTACAGCAGCGCGACCACAGTTCTTCTCCCAGTAGACCCCTCAAGTAGTTAATGTCTTCTTCTCCTCCTGAAACACCACTTTCATCATCCCACTGATATTCCTTCCCATTCAGAATCAGAGTGTCCTTTCTGACCAGGCATTTTAAATGTCCACCCTTTCTCATAATTTCTTTTTTGATCCAGAACATCCTGCTTCTTCTATTTCTTACTTTCCAGGTGTAATCCCTATCTATGTAAAAGCCAGTCCCCTTTAGTTTCCTCGTATTCCTTAGTATGTCTGTAACTACTGTGGTAAACATTACCTTCTTAGCCGTACGTCCTTTGCCTTCCTTTCCTACTGTAAAGGTGTCCTCTATCTTCCCTTCCACTTCAACATTCAGCACTTCTTTACAAAAGGTTGTTATTTCTTCAACATTTTCTTTTCCGTCAAATCCTTTAAATATTAAATTGTTTCTTCTCAACTGGTTTTCTATTGCTTCTAGCCTCTTATCATTTTCTTGATTTTTGGTCTTCATTTTCTCCAGTTCGTTCTTCAAATTTAAATTTTCGTCTTTTAGTTTTTTAATTTCTGTGAAGAGCTCTGATATATCTTTTTTTGTCGCCAGTCTCTTTGAGTCTATCATCGCTGAAAATTGTTTCATCATTTCTCCATAATCCATTCTATTAATTTCTTCTCCCATTTCTGATGACACTGTATCTTCTGTCCGACTTATTTTAGTACTCACTAAAACTTCTGGCGACGATCGACTTCTCTTGACCCTTTCTTTTTTTTGTATTGGCGTTGACAATTCTTTCCCTTCCACTGTATAATTTTTAATTGATTTTGGCATTTATTTTATTCTGTTAAGAGAAAACTTTATTTTGTCTTGGTTTATTGAATGTTTGTTATTTTTATTTCGTTGTAATTGTTTTGGCTAGGGTTTGCTATGGCTAGACATTTATATTCTATCTTTCAGGAATTAAGATATTGTTTGTATACTCTGTGGGATTATGACTCACTAGCCTACGTAGTTTACCTGCAGGTTCCCGCTCGTGGCCAGTTGCTCCAGTTTAAATTTGTCTCCTTATTTTTTTTCCCCGCTAATCCACTCGGTGTAAATTCTCGTCTATTACGTCGAATTAACACAGGTACTGTATTTTATTACTGTTGCAATTTTTTATCCCCATACACTCACTTTTATCCACTTTTTAATAAACTTTTGCAAGACACGATGTTCACTCTACGAATGCTAGAACCAAACTTTATTAATTATTTATAACTGAGTTGAATTGACATTTTTTGAAATATGAGTGATAATACTATTAAAACAGAAGGTAGTGAATAAATTACAATTTTTTATTATTGAAGGAAAGTGTTATAAGTCTTCTGATATTACACAATATAATAAAATTAACAAAATATTTTATTTTAGAACGTGTTTGTTCCTGAAATGAATCTAACTAGGAAAAGGCTCTTCCTGGGTGAACCTGTGGAGATGTGCAGCACAACTTTGGGAACGAAAAGCGAAGGGATCAGCGAGTTTGATGCAGTTGGAATAAATGTTGCTAAAAAGTTAGCCAAGATGGATCCTATGCAGGCTGTCTTCGCCGAGTCTTTGATAAGTGTTATTCTCCGTAAAGGCCTCCTCGACCAGTTAACAGAAGAGACTAACATTAGTAAATGTGGATGTAGTTAACCCTAAAAAATGCAATCCTATTTGTTGGTTTATTTTTACAATATTATTATTCTTGTATATAAAGACACTTATTGAAGAATGAATCTCGACCTTCTTGGACTGGTTAGAATAAGTTGTTATCTGTAGGAATATACTATATTTTTTGTCCTTAATGGAATAAAAAGGGACATTAAGAAAAATTAAAAAAAGAGACATTTAAATTAGTCTTTTATATTATAAATATTAATTAATTTTTTAGTATATCATTTTTATGTGTATAGTATTATTTTCACCTGTGATCATATAAAAATTATTATATATTAAAATTGTACACACAAATCATTATACATTAATGAAACACAAATATTTATAATTCTAATTAAGCCTAAATCTATTTTAAAAACGTACTTAACAAGTCTAATTAACATCTGTAATGTTTTAAACTAATGCATTTTTATCTGATAGTTAATATGAATAAATAAAATTTAAATTGTTAAATAAAATGAAATTGAAAGTGTTTCTATTTTTATAGTAAAAATCTGTCATATGTTTATGGTTATTTAACATCTGATCAATAAGTTTGTTTATAAATATATATAATGTAATTTTTGGTATAGTGTAATATATTGATGAACTTTTTCGAATTTATTAATTATAGTGTATTTAATTTTATTCTGTATATAATAATTCCGCTTTTCACAATCATAGAACATCAAATAAATGAAATATAACTTTTTGTGTTATGAATTTTATCAGTGTTGGAAGTAGTTTGTGTTTTGTGCATTTTGAATTACACTTTTTACATTTATTTTTTTATTTATACACAACATGGATTTCATTCCGAAAATGGGTAGTAGTGACGTGAAGGAATAGAACTATAAAAATGGAAAAAAAATGGCTACGGCACCAATGTAGAATATGGACTTAGGTGATGCCAAGTAAGTATCTCAACACTGCAATAACAATCTTGATTTATTAAATAATTATTCCAATCAAACATGGTAGAATGATTTATAGAATAGTAGTGGATGAGAATAAATTTGTCATTGTAATGCCTTTTCATATTTGTCTGTTTTAAGGCAGATGACTATATGAATTTAGAAGAAATTATTTTGATTTGCATTTATTGATGTATTACATATAACAATTAATTTTTCTAATAAGTTAATAGAAACAAATTATTGATGTTTTGATATGATCAAGTTCCAACTAACATTCATGTTTTGTGTAAATTAATGTACCCTCTATACCTTCAGTAGAGATTTGTTGATGTTATTAGCCAATGTTTTTCACTATGAAGTTATCAGAAGAACATTAACAAAAATATTGGAATACAATGACAACTTTACTGATCAACTGTTCCCCTACCCCTATCTTTGTACAACATTAATAAAAATTAACATAAATATAAAAATCATTTATATTTAACAAAAATAGTATCAGCTCCTTCTTATAGACTTGCTATCTCTTCACATATTGAAGCACGAGTACGTAATAGTAGTCGCTGTAAATATTGTTGCACCAACAACTCATTTCTTTGATTTTGTCCATTGGTACCTTGCCGTTTCAAAGAGACAATATATCACTAGGTCATTCTAACTGCCATATGATTATATAATAGTGTTCGATCCCTTCAACTGTTAGAGGCTATTAAATCTTTCTAATCAAAATAAGTTTTATTAACCGGGTAAATAATGAGTGGTTGCTTACTAATATAACCTTTTTCTAATACTAAAAAATTATAATTTGTACATATTATAAATTGTACATATACTCAATTTAATATGAAGCAATTGGTTGGAACATTTTAAACCCTGGTTTTAGCGATAACTTATTCTATTTATTTGTTTTATTTTTAAATAGAATACAATCTAAATAAGAGCATCAGACTATTAGAACTCTATTTGATTGCAAGCAACTAATAAAGCCTAAAGATGTAACCAAGAGCATATATTCATTTTTTCGAGGAGGAAATCCATTCCTTGGACATTCATCTTACCACTACCAGTGTTTGTAATGGTTATATTGAATCAATACAGGAAAAACAAACTTATATAATACCTATAAAAGGTCTTTGCACAACAGTGCGTGGAAGAGACTGTACTGTTTCTAAGCCAACAGTTGTGCAGGGAGGTGATTTGGCCGTAATCACCCTCTACCCCAATGTTTTTCCATTGATTAAGTGTACGATAAAGAGGCTGGGTGAACTCCAGGAGGGTCTCCAGATCTCACAATGTCGATCCACAGCTGATAAAATATGAAATAATTTATGTACAACAGCCATGCCCACCTGGAACCTACAGCAACTCAGCAATATAATTCGAGATACTAACTAAGGCGAACCAAGTATAGTTTCAGAGAATAATTATTAATCATGAAGAAAGAAACAGTAATTGATAAAGCTAAAACTAACTAGTTATCGGAAGCCTAATTGTGGGATTGTTTATAAGTCTGATTAAAAAACAATTATCTATTTAATAACAAAAATTACATGCTGTATAATAAATTAAAATATATTGGTGAAAGACTAATCTGCAGGTAATAGAAAATATAATAAAAACTTTACTATTTTAAACTTAATTCATAACTAATTACTTATAAAATTTGACAGCATTATAGAATAATGGAAATGGGTTTATTCCTAGGAACATTTTCCTTTCATTTTAATTGCACTTAAATTTAATATGTATGATAACAGATTCCAATTAATGAAATAAAAATACAGCCTAAACAGTATCTACATTGGAAAATATTAGTATCTAATTGAGAAGTATATTTTTTTCTTACATATGCTTGAGAATATAGATTGTATGTATTAAAAAATGATTCATTGAAATATTTTAATAGTTTGAAAAAAAATTCTAGATCTATTTAAAAAAGAAGTTATTGAATTTGGTAAAAAAAGAACACTAATTATATCATATTCATCAATCATTTGTTGGAGAAAATAAATAAAGAATGCAAAGGTTTATAAATGTTGAAGAATTAAAAATATTGTTAATGTTTTAATTTTGTTTAAATCTATTAGTACTGATTCTAACAAACTTCATACTGATTATGAAATTTATATTTTCTATAACCTAATTTAAAATGTTTACTATTATTTTTCACTGAAATGTGAAGTTATTATTATCATATTTTAATTTTAATTTGTTTGGATCTGCCATTTCAAAACTCATCACAATCTGGTTTTTTAACACTGCTTTTCTCCAAAAATGCCATGTAATTTGTACTCGAGTATTGAAATTGATCTTTAGTTAGAAACATGAATTAAAAAAAAAGAATTTTATTTTCTTAAATTTCATTTATTGTTGATAATTAAGTTAGCTTATATATTTTTAAAATTCTACCCATCATAGATAGCTGTAAAACTGATATTACTCTGTAAAGTTTTTAGATTTCTGGATAATATCAAGAAATTTACCAATAAATGCATCTTAAAGTAAATTTTACATCAAAACAGTAACTGCAAAATGTTAATAAACTTATTAAAGTAAATTCCATGTCTTTAAGGAATGTTTTCTAAAGCACTGAACTAGCTATTCATTCAGTAGAATTTCTGATTTATGAATTCACACTTGGCTGTTTGTCCTGGTGCTCTGATGATGGCTGAAACATCGTAACACGATGAATTTACTTCTTTTTTTTTTAAAGTTTTTAATTTCATTAACCACAATCTATTTTTTCATATTCATTACATGTACTGTTTGCCATTTCCACATCAATGTTCTTCCAGCCAATTTTTATAATGGGTAATAGCTTTTAAAAATTGCAATCTGTTTTCCTCAACAACAATTGTACTTTTTATGTAGATTTGTCGACTTAATTAATCCAAATCAACTTCTATCTTAAATTCTCCATAGACAGAGGGTATCTTTAAGATGATCTCATTGCAAAGTCTTATTTAAATTCAAATTTGTGAACTCAGCTATTCAAAGTTTAGTTCTATTTTCATTCTATTTATTTATTTTTTTAATGAGCAAGAAAATGGTCCGGGTGGAGGTCTGAAAAAATTCTCTTTAATATGGAGAACTATTTATTTTAAAGTCAACATTTCAACCAACATTACAGGTCTTCTTCAGGGCTAAGTGTAAAGTAAAGAATAATAATTATAGACATCAAGGGATATGGGTGATAATAAAAATGGGGGCCCCTTTAGGCAAATATAAAAACAGAAGGGAATAGTATTATCAAATAAGTAATAAAGACTAATACAAATTAATCAAATGGTATGGTATTTGAAAAAGTAGAGAATAATAAAATAAGGATAATTATAATGGAGTAATACAAATTAATCTAATGAATGGTAATGGTATGAAAAAACAATTTTTTAACATGATAATATTACTAGTAAGACAGCTGTTGGAGAATATAGAATAACATGGCATAAAACGGCTTTAAAATAAATTCTCCTTAAATTTAGTTCTCCTTATTAAAGAGACGGCATCGAGCCGGGTTCACCAAGCCTTTTTATCTTTTTATTAAAGAGAATTTTTTCTGAAATCCACCTCGACCATTTTCTTCCACATGTATGTAGTATTATTCGACTAATATTTTTTCATGATAGCTATAGAATTGATATTTAAAACAATGCTTATTTATGGAGTAATAATTGCTATAAGTAATATAGAATATATTATATATTAAAATATATATAATATTTTTCAGACATTGGAGTGGGGGGTCTGGTCAAGGGATCAAAGAGCTCTCAGGTTTAAATTATGTTAAATCTATGCTTTTTCCTAAGACGGCCTCGTGTTATTTTCCTAAAAAAGTTATATTCTGTGAATGCATTTATTACATCTTGTCATGACCCTTATATTTATCAATTCGAAGGAACCGGTTCCCTGGGAAGAGGCCGTTGTAGGGTGCTGCCCCCCGCGGCCGCCACCGCAACCAATCCCTTTTACTAACAGGCGTCAGCCGAGAGCGGAATCATAAGCTGCTTGGCTGGCGATAGGTACGGTTATTGAAACACGTCCCTGGATACACAGTGTTACATGTTTCAGTGTTACTCCGATGTATTTTATTTATTAGCTTGTACAAGTTATATTTGAGTGTTGTTTATTTTGTGCGGTGTGATCTATCGGATTATTTATAAGGGATATTAGAGTGCCGGTGCCCGCCTAAGCTGCAACATGGCCGACAGAGATACGAAAGTGGACCGGTCAGACCCTGATTTCAAGTATTTGTCTGTCGACAGGAACGCTTTTAACGACCCAGCTACCCAGGCAGAATGGACACAGAAACGCCTGGTATGGGTGCCCCACGAAGTGAACGGCTTCGTTGCTGCCGGTATCAAAGGGGAGCGAGGGGACGAAGTGGAAGTCGAAATCGTCGAAACTGGGAAGAGGCAACACGTCCCCAAGGATGATATCCAAAAGATGAACCCTCCCAAATATGACAAAGTCGAAGACATGGCAGAGTTGACCTGTCTCAATGAGGCTTCTGTCTTGCACAACATCAAAGACAGATACTACTCAGGGCTCATTTATGTGAGTACCAAAAATTTTTTCATTATTTTTTACGTTATAAGTAGTCAGGCAGTTGGTCTGAACATTTCTTGAGGTCCATTAGTGACCATAGAATTAGTACTAAGTAGTATGACCCTTGATAAATTCATAGATTACTTTAAATAGAAAAAAAAAACACTATATGCTTAGTTAGCCTTTCAACAATGTAATTAAGCATTAAGAACTGATACCAGGAGTATCAGAAGATAACAAGTAATTAGTCATAACTGCCAAGAAGGCTTAAAACCTTCCAAACTGTTTGCCCCTCTATTTCTGCAAAACCTGCCGCGCTGGTTATAAACTGTTCAACGTACTCTGTAGGCCGTTAAGTAGGCATCTAGCTTATTGTTACAATCCATTTCAATTTAAAATTATAAATATCGCTATAATAACTGCCATTCATTATATAGTAAAAAAGTTCAGTTCATCTTGATAACCTGAACTGTTAACATCTGATGTACTCCATGATGAATGGTACTCAGCTGTGATTGTTTTAAAACTAAAAAATCAAATCTGTCCCAAAAAAAAAAAATTTTCTCCTGCAATGATACCATAACCCATGCAATATTTAAAAACAAGTTAAATTTGTTTACTATGTTTTATTAAATCATTGATAACTAACCCATTACAAAAAATGATAGGTTTGTTTCAAAGTTTTTAAGAATTAATCCTATAGGTTCTTTAATAATTTCCCACAAAGTTCTATTTGTAGCCATTTTAGGTATGATTATGGTTAAAGTATTATAACATTTACAATAATAAAGTGGTAAGGATCCTTCTTTACCTTATAGACAAAAAAAGGAAATTTTAGTTGTTATAACTAGAGTAGACTAAAATAGAGTAAGCTTACAATAGAAATATGTAATATTTTATATCATTTTACTCAATATCTTAGTGACAATATATCTGGTATTGTTCTTTTTATTTTTATTTGATGCATTTATAGAAAATCATTTTAGAAAAATTTTGATTATGCATATCAATATCAGTTCTTTTTCATTTAAGTATACAGAAGTTCTTTTGACATATTTCAGCTGTCACATTTTCTTTTGACATAACTTTCAAAACTGTCACATTATAAATACAATACAATACAATTGCAATTCCAATTAATAATTGCTCTGTAATTTTATTGATGAATATATAGTAAATAACATCCCATGTTGGGAATCGGTTTCAAGACATGATAAGGACCAACCAAACTTTTGTGCAATGAGGTGATCTAGCCAAGATTACTCTAAACCTTAGGGTTTTCCTCACTTTCGAGAATGAGTGAGCCCCTGGGAAGTCTCCAAATCCCAAAGTCTATTAACATCTGTTAAAAGAAGACCAACATACATACATGTTTCCTTAAAAAAATTGTTTCTCATGATGTTTTCATCTGGCTGTTCTCTGAAAAACTGTTGCTTGCTCTGTAGTTTCTTATGAACACTCAATAATTTGGGTTTTTAGCCTTTTGATGTTTAAGTTTTAAAAAGTTTAAAACTAATGAAATTTTAATATTGAAGAGCAAAAGAATCTTATTTTAAAAATATATATTATCGTTTAGCTGTTAAAGTAAAACCAGCTAATTTTTTTTTGTCACTGTATTCTGTTAGAAAAACAAAAATGTTTTTACATGTAATGGTAGTGCCACCGAACCCCTTTTTGTAATTTTTCTTACCTTCCCTTTCTCTTTCTTTCTGTTACCCTAACTGGGAGTTCAATAAAGTTTTGATGAATTTTATTATGGTTTAAATAATTTTAGTGATAGTTTTCCTGTTGGATTCCCCCATGGCTAGGCATCAGAGCCGGTGTGACAATAAGCCAGGTATGAGGTAGGCCACACCTCGAGACCCAAGGTCGCCGGGTTCTCCCCCACTTCTCTTTTCTTCCCCTACCCTCAAGTTCCCTCGTCTCTCTGGGTCTCTTCTTCCGAGTCATCCTCCTCTTTCTCTTTCGTTAAAACGACTAAAACTCCCGTTCTTGTTCTACGAAGAGAAAAGGAGCTGGATGCTACTACATCATGTTAAGGCATGGATATTGAAAAAAGGATGAACCATATTACACTGGATGGATTTCAAATCTTCTTTATTTATTGGTATTATGACCTAAAGAAAAAGAATTCACGGGGCCTCTAGTTAAAATTTAGACCTAGCCGACTACAGTTATTAATGCACTCGACTTCCGCTCGTTATGATCGATCTGAAGGACCTCAGCTTATCCTTATAAGTTGAGATTGGAGTCTTACTCGATTTTAGTTATTGTTGGCTCAAATAATTCACAGATGGTAACTGTTGCTCAATACACTCCATCAAGAATTCTACAAACCACCGAGGTTCCTATTAAGGGACAAAGAGACAAGCGGAAACATTTTACTCATTTTAAACCTCAATAAAAATTGAAATTCATACAGGGTAATGTTAGTTTCATATCAATGAACTGGACCAATTGGCAGCCTACATGGTATTAAACACAGTGGCGGATTAAAGGTCCAGAGCGCCCTAGGCAATAACTTTATCGGCGTCCCTGTACCGGCCATAAATGGCCATCTTAATTTTAACTGATTGTTTTTGTAATTACGGTGACGTTGTATCGTCACATCCTAGACTAGTAGATCAGGGCCCTTGTACTTACGCTAATGCGCGATATGTTATTTTTTTTATTTATTTAAAAATTCTGATCTCGCGCGCCCCTTGTAACTACGCGCCCCTAGGCACGTGCCTAGTTTGCCTTACGGATAATCCGCCACTGATTAAACAGTTGTAATAATAACAACAAGAAGAAGACGAATGAATCTTGCCGATACACCCATTGGATTTATAAAACTCCCTAGTGGACTTCCCTCCAGTAAAGTACCCTTAAAGCACTACTTTTAGGTCTAGCCTTCGAACCTTTACCAGTCGGTAAAGCCTTTATTAACTTTATAAATAAAACTTGTACCACAATAACCCATAATGGGCTTGGGCTGAGTACCTGTTAAGGGGACTCAACGATTTCTAAGTACTAATATAACTTAGGATGTGTTCAGTTCAGTTTAGGGCTATTTTTTAAGACAACGGTTTTACAGAGGTATGATTAGAGCTATATCTCGCTCTATCCCTAGGTTCTACCCCACTTTATAGAAGGAGGGAGAACATCAGGAGAGTCATATCGTATCTATAGATGTACAGAGCGGTAATAACGAAAAAAAAAAATGATGAATTATAATTAATTTTTTACATGTCAAAGTAGTAATAACAGATCGTATCTGAATTTCATATATTTAGCTACCTCTCTTAAATTATCTTCAAGGCGGTTTGTTTCGTAAGCAAATCATTCTATTTCCAAAAAAGGTAATGTTTTGTAAACACGGCTTTCGAATGCTAATCACATGTACGGGACCAGATGTTACTTTAACCATCATAAAACAGAAGAAAAAAAGAGAGCTTGTTATGCAATAAATTATACGTTTAATAAATCTGAAATACGGCGCCATGTGTTGCCGATTATGATCTCAAATGATATTAGGTTGTATTTAACATTTGTTAGGGGACGGTCGACCTGAAATTGCTCTAGCCTACATCTCCCAAGGACGGCGGCACTGACCTCGAAGCCTTTTAAGGCTTTGCTGGAATGCCTTATAAGGACGCTAGGGTGTTGCTCAAGGGTCATTACTGAGCCCCATGCCCAAATCTGTATTCGGCGCCCCCGGCTGTTGTAATATCTGGCGCCGCCGACAGATGGTCCCCCGATCAGCTGATTTTAAGTGGAACCATTCCATAATTGTAGGACTCCATAACAGTATGTTTGATCGATTTGTCGAAATTATCGAAGAAAGCTGTTGATTGTTTGGCAATTTAATCCTCTATGGCGTCTCACTTAACAAATTGTCTTTAAAAACCATAATCAAAGCTCGTTATGATTAACCGTATATAATTTTTTTTCGGCTTCTGGTAGTTATTAAAGAATATTTATTTTCGCATTTCGGATAATCCATATACCTTTTTGATTGATATGCTGAATATTCTTGGCACCAACGATTGTGTTCCCGTTTTTTCGGTCCATATCTTGAATGCTATAAAATTCCTAGTTCCTCCGCTCAGTTATTTCTTTTGTTTGTTTTGTTTATTTTTTTCTCATAACGATCTGCCTCTGCCCCTATCAATTATGATAATGTGCCATTCCTGCGAATTTAGAGTCTCACTAAATGGGTAATTAAAATGGTGGAATGCGCCAGCCTATTAATATTATAGACGGGCGCATTGCATGTAGGAAGAACATTCCACCCAACTTAAGCTCTAATATTTCATCCCCATGGGCTTTAAGGGTAACAGATAGTTTATGGTCGGGAATCACATTTTTGTCTGTTCTTATAATTGAATAACCCAGCAAAGTTTCTCCGTGGTATAATTTTGTGTTGGATAGATATTCTGGGCCCGTTCCTTTCTTTTTTATGAATTCTTATTAATACAGTTCATTAAAATTATTTTAAAATAAATTATTAAATCTGGAGGCCCATTTTTGCATGTGGTTTCCCTGAAATATTATCAGAAATAGTATGTTTGTCAACATATATTTGCTCCAGACATACATAATGCATTGATGTTAATAACTGGACTGGCATTGTCAAATGACTTGTTTGTTTGCCAAATGACTCGCTATTGTCAAAATCTTTTTTCATAATCTCCCCTCGTTGATTGCATATTTTCGACTACTTTTCCCCTGCTATGTTACGACATAGGAAGGGCTTTGTCCTTTAGAAAAGGAGGAAATGAGAGAGTTTTTGCCTTAGGTTGCCAACTCAGCTGCGGCGGGCTCTGCTGACTAGAGAGGAACTGGTTATTGAATGTTTCGGTCATGCACGCCTCTTCCAGATTTTATAACTTCCTTGGATATTTCTCATTCAATCAGAATATTAAATTATTATTACAAGTATTCCTAAGCCTTTTCGAAATCCATTTTCCCGAAGCCGGTGAACTAAACAGTTTCATCTTTTTTTTTCTCATATATTAACCGTAAACATTAAAAAAAAAAAATTAATGGTTGACCTCTATGTCAACCTTTATTCTCAAATAGTAAACAATTTCCATTTATTCAATTAATAAATAGAGAAGAAAATGGTCCGGGTGGATTTGAGAGAAAGAATTTCATAAATACACAATTTTTTTTAATCCTTTGTTTCTACTCTCATTGCTGGTCTTCTTCAGGGTTTGATAGGCAAGCTACATTACAATCATATATAAAAAAATGTAAAGAATAAACAAAGATATAAAGAAATGTAGAAATAGTGCTATTGGAGTAACAAAAGTAGAGACGATTTAAATAATAAAATAAAATAAAGCTGTTATTTGAAATAACACAATGGGATATGAGAAGTAACAATAATGGTGGGAAACGATGTAAATAAATTTAAAACTAAGAGGATAATGCGTAAGTAAAATCCATTAAGAATGATCTAATAAGCAATATTTAAAATGAAGGAACGATGGTCACACATACAAGGACACATATAGAAATATTAATGATGTAGACATAATTATAGAATAAATAAAATAAAATATGTACATTTTGTTTATCCTTATTTAGTATTAGTTATAAATAATTGGTATTTCACTTGTATCTTGTTGGTAATGGTTATTTTTTATTAAGGATTTTTCAAACAAATCATTTCTATTTATTGTATATATTTTTTTTATGGGCTGAATGTTTATTTTAAAGTAGCGTTGATAATTAGGTAACTGCTTAAATGATTCGGAAAAGTAATCACTGTATAACCTGATTGATATATAACCGCTTATTTATTTATTTTTGTTTAAAATGTCTGCTCAAGACGCTCTCTAAAGTTGGCCAGCCTGTTTACAGATGGCGACAAAGGAACTCTGTCCTTCACGACACGTTGAAGCATTTTATTTTTTTTCTATTTCCAAAGCTGACGTTCGCAAGAGTTTTGGCCTTAAGCTCATGGAGACTGCAATGGAGTCTTGTAAGAACGAAATAAATATTTGGGTAGAGAATCCATTGTAAAGCAATACCTCTATGGCATTTGTTTTTAATTTTAATGTTAAAAGTTATTCATACATTTTTTTCTTCGGAATGGCTTTACTGCTTATCTTGATTTTTATTCATTTAAATTTTTTACGCTTTAAAAATTTATAAGAAATATTGTATTACATAACTATAAAAAATATTGCGTTAGTACTTTTTTCTATTAAGAAACTGTTGTTAGAGAATTTCAGTCCTCACATTTTTTTTTAAATTTGTTTGGAATAAGTGTTGACTTATGAATCCATCTGGAAATGGTCTCGCCAATTAGAAAACAGATTTCGAAAACAGAAGAACCACTCATTAAAGATATTTTTAGATCTTCTTCTAATGAGCCGATGATTCTTGAAGAGCTGAGCCAAAACACATTCTTGGGATTCCAGTTGTTTTTGACGGTTCGTTTATCTATCATAACGTAATTATCAATCAAAACTCTACATTGAGCCATTATGTTAAATATTTCTTCCATTGTTGAAGTCATCAACATATACATATATATTCGCTATAAATACTCTTTTAGGTTTCCACGGCCACTATTTATACAAAATACTTCAGTGGTATCTTCTGGTTTAGACCGTGTCGCCAACGTTTCGCCATACATGCTGCTGACTTCTTCAGGGCAGAAAAGAGAATCTCTTGATTCTCTTTTCTGCCTTAAATAAGTTAGCAGCATGTCTGGCGAAACGTTGGCGAAAAAGTTAGCGACGCGGTCTAAACCAGAAGATACCACTGAAGTATTTTGTATATTCGCTATAAATTGAACAAACATTATCTCGCCAAAAAGTTTTACATGGTAAAAAAATTTCGAATGATGGGATTAAAGTTTTATTATTTTTATTTATGTGAGAATCGAATATGAATAATTACATTTTTTTCGTTTTTATAAATAATTTTGTGTTAATTATAATCGACAAATAGGAAAGTTGGGAAGGATATAGTAGTCGCTCTAGCCCCGGATATCTTGTCCCTATCAGGCTTTACTCGATATCTGTTATGTGTAAGAACTCCAGGTACTGATAACAGTTATCACTATCTTTTATTACTTATAAAAATGTTCTTCGTTGAAATATTTTCTTGTTCCATAGTAATATATCTCCAACCGCTGTGAATAATTGGTTAAGCCGAATTTTCTGTAATGTAAGCAATAACTTTTTCTAGCCTCTGCCTGACTAAGCCTCTTACTAACTAAGAAAATAACGCGATTCTGCTTCCCTAAGAAGAAGAAACTCATTTTGTAGAAAATTCTACTTAACCACTGACTTACTGGGGCTGTAGATATCTAGCAGGAGTATTGAAGTGTCCTGGAGTGGATTGAAGTATCAATCCTGTGAATATGGGAGTATCCTGACTACTCTCTAGAGGTGGTAGGATCGCGAGATGACCTTTTAAACTTCTTGGTCTTATTATAGAAGCAATTCCTTAACAAAGAAGTTAATAACCGTTGAGAGGGCTAGTTAAATTCCGAAGCGTAGGTGGAAAGATTAAGTTAAGAGTTAAATCTTATACAGATTTAGGTTTGTCTGGTAATCTGTAGAATAAGGTTTCTTAACAGCGGTGATAAGTGTTCGCTTAGGTTCTCTGTTCGCTTATGATTTAAAAATTTTATATATATATATATATATATATCATAAGGTACAAAGTATCATCTATGTATTAACATCGCACAAGTGTCAATTTTATATTTATACTAGAGTGTTATTCGATAGGATTCACTGAAAGCTTATTTTTTCACTATTAGGGCATGATTATGTCCTATATAATACATCTAGTCTCGAAACGTCGCCAAAAGGAAGACGAACAGAATGAATCTCAAGAACTTAATACACAACTTTATCTTTAGCTTCTCATAATCTTGTCTTGAATTCTTTCCATCTTCTTCAATTTAAATTCCTTAAAGTGATGTAAATAAACTTCATCTAAATATGCGGCAAATGGTTGTTAGATAATTAGGGAAGCCATCTGTTGCGCAGTGCAGCCCGGGTCGGCCTCAATTAGCTAGGGTAAGAGGGCAGTGACGTAGGCAAGCCCACGCTCACACAAACCTCGTTAGCTTGCTCATGTTCTGTTCTCGCCTATTGGAGCATAAGTTATCCACCTGATTTATTAGGTTAGTCAGCTGTTCTCTTTGACTACATACATCCGGGAATCCGAGCTGGAAGTTTATGTATCATATTATTCTTACATTAATTGATCATTATTAACCCTACGTCGCTTTCCTGTAACCGTACCCTTTGCAACCATACCCGTCCCCGCCCTTCTGAAGCGCCCTAGAAGACCATGAGATGTCAGGACTCGCTGCTATTCCTGCGGTCGCCCTTATAGTGAATCCCCAGAACCCGATATAGATAGCCTATAGATAGAAGTACACGATCTATTTGTGTTCTCGGTGTGGATACGTGAAAGAGCTCGATCAGGATCCATTCCAAAGACTATTTACGTCACGGCGATGGGCCCATCGAGAAGGCATTTTCGTTAGCCTCTGCATTTGTTGGCAAGGCCTCCGATTCTGTCTCGTCTTCTCTTACAGGATCTAGAGGGCATTCTTCTTTGGCCTTTACATATGATCGGTGAAGAAGAAACTTGATCAATTTTTTTTTCTTTTCTTCTAGTATCCTTTAACAATACCCCACTGATTCCTGTAGAACAGATCCGATTCTTTTTGACAAATATTTAACTCATAAGAGACTGAAAGGATAAGAAGATGCTCCCGTTTCAGCCTGATTTAACACTTACTATATAAACGCTCTAATTCCCCAATTAAATACTAAGGACTCATTTACATGATTATTATAAAACCTATCTGGACTTACTGGAGTAGAGTTTTAGGGTTCCACTAAACTATCGTAACCTTCTCGTAGTACTCAATCCTTACAATCCAAAATCCTTCGTAAAATCCTCAATGCTCCTTACCTGGTTATGAATAAAGTCATCCATAATGACCTTTAATGTCCCATTTGTAGTTGATTTATCCCGAATCTGATATCAATCCTTTCAGGACAAACTTTATTCCCAATCAAGCCCATTAGTTTCAAACCTAGCTAATTTCCTCCGAGGTGTCTGAAAAGTAGATGGCCTCGTGACATTTTAAATTGAATTTCTACTTGCCTTTATATCACATGCCATTGTGTATCATTCATTTTATTTCCTTATATGTAAGTATCAATAAAGAAGTTAAAAAAAAGAAGATTTTCTTCTCTTTGAAACCTTTGGGCTGTCAACTCAAGTATATAAAAGAAAGAACTTGACTCATTAGTCAAGTATTTAAAAAGAACTGCGGGTACTTCATCGCTTAAAATCGAAATTAGATTCATTTTAATCTACATTATTAATTTTAAAAGTAATGAATTCAGTGTTAAAAGAATATAGATTGGCCCTTTCCTTAAACGCCATCCATGTAGCAATCATTTTCAAAGTAATTAATTAGCTAGTGATTACTAAATAATGGAATAGTTACTAGATACTGGAGTAGGAGATTACACTCGTGACGAGGAAACTGAAGAAGCTATTAAGATGGCATTGGAAGCTATTATGATTGCCTCTCCATACCTTCATTAAACATGCTAATTGCACTTCCTCCAAGCTATCTTATACTCGGAAATTACTTAATAATATTTTTGTTTAATATGTGTTATGTTCGTCCATATAAAGTTATTGTGTGTAAATTTCAAAAATGTTTTTCACATTTAACGTTATAAATATAAAAGGCTGTGAGCGTGGAAAAAAGAGATAACTTTTAAATAAATAAATAGTTCCCACTTCCTAAAAGTATAAATGTTGTAATAGAGATATGTTAAGATTGCCCAAGTATGAAAGTATATTTTTCATGTTTAATGTTATTTTGTAAGATCAACAGAAACCTATTTAGACAGTTTTTTTGCGTTTCTGAAAAAATAGGTTTCAGTCACTTATTCCCTTTTTCTACTCAGTGTTTCAAAATAAGATGGATTTATTATAGTATGAATATTAAAAATATAAAACTTACCATTTTTGTAATTCTAAGTGGGTTTATTATTTGTTTTTTGTTTTTTTTTACTTTTTTCACATTTTAGTATATATAATATTAGTTTTTCTTCCATCCATTTTTTTGTTCAATTAGTACACCGAGTTTCGAAAAGTTGGATTTTAATTAGTATTTTTTTTTTTTTTTCTCAAAGATTTGAGAATATTCTTTGATCACTACCAGGAATATAATTTAACCAATACTTACCCAAGATAGATAAAAAATCATTAAAAATATAAGAAGCACACAAAAAAAAAAGTTTGTGTAATATTAAAAGTATATTTTATAAGTCGTATTTTATCATCACAAATTTCCAAGTGGAGAGTAAAGCCACTATCGTTTCTTAGTAACTAGCCCTACTTATTTCTGTTTTATATAATGTTTTTTTAGTAATTGTATTCAAGTTCAGTATCGATGTTGGCTGTATGAATTCTTTATCCATCTACAGTTATATTTCGAGCTTAGCTCAGAGGTATTGCTAACTATTCCTGAAACTCTCTCTATGAATTGCAATATTAATTTTATGGATGAAGAACCTAGACGGAGAGGAATCAATGGGGTTTTGTGACCTAGGAGTGTGAACCTAACGGAATGTGAAGGTCATGAAAATCGATCTGGAACTCGAAGGCCGTTGAGAATCGACTTCAATTCGATAAGGCCCGATTTCACCCAGCGTCATGGATCGCTTTCTTCTTAGTTTTGTGTCAGTCAGATGGAAGTTTTCCTCATTTCATGTCGGAACAGTTATGCTTTTTTAGAAAACTGTATTAGCTGTTATAGTAATAGATATACTTAAATCATCATTTTAACTTGATGATTCTGACACCGTGAAGATGAGATTATTCTTTGTGAACATGCAGAAACTATAAACCTCATTTTCTTCATTCCATTTAATTAATTATTGATCATGGTAGATTTATTGAAACGAATTATTGCGTAGTTATCTAAGACTTTAAATTCATTCATCAACAATTAGTTTAGTTAGAGATCCAATTTTTTTTTACACTTGCCGCAGCTTATGTACCTCCTATTCGGGAAAAGGGGATACCATGGAATTCGGATACTAATAACTATATTAAGGATATAGCGAACCTTAAGGTTTGATGTCGATTCCATTATTAGCTGTCTTCATAATCGCATATCTGCGTTCAGGGATTACGGCAATAATCCAAAACCATATGATGACCATTAACGCAATCCTCACAACTACTTCTCGTGCGGTTACCAGTCGTTTAAGCACCTATTTCGTTCGTTATTAAATCCAAAAACTTACTTGCTCTTATCAATGGTCGCGATGCTACCACTTGTGTAATATTAGCAGAGTGAAAATTCCGAAATTCCACCTTGTTTAACATCCCTAACCCTGTGGATTCGTCCTTAATAGGACCTAACATGCTATACAACGCCTTTTTTTCTAATACCTTAAGACGTTGTTCTTTCTTCAATGGCCTTTTTATTCCGTACTCATTCATTTGACAGAAGTTGTCTTTTTATATCTTCTAATGTTTTAATTGAAAGAGAAAGTAACTGGTAACTGCTGAAAGACAACAATTCCAATTTTCTAAATTTTACAAGAGAGAAAAAAAAAAAAAGAATCTTGTCCTATACTAGTATTCTATCTGCATTAGATAAATATTGAATAGACTCTGCTATCTTGGGACAAGTGCCCATTCTTTACTAAACGATGCGTTCTATGTCTGGTAAATGCCGAAAGTTTTTAAAACAAAAAATGTTGTCTAGTTATTGTTCTTCAGTTTAATTATCTTGAAATAACAATATCTAAAATAGCATTCAGTCTTATCCCTAAAGCGATGTCTAACGCAAACTTTATATCTTACGACAATTTTTTTACGTGTCTTCCTATTTTCCTCTTATGTATTAATTTATTATTTATTCCTATCATCTACATTACCTTGCGCGGCGTACGGTAGTAAATAAGTACAGACTGTTATTTTTATTTTTTATTTAAAGGTAAATAGGCAATTAACATTTAATTGCTTTAATAATGATTGAATTTTTGCATTACTTTTCTTCTTCCTTTTTTCATTCGGATTTTGTTTTTCGAAAACTGTTCCTCGATGTATCTTGTCGAAAAATCTCTCATGTTTGATTCAGTTTAATGTATACTCTCCTACGGGCTGACAGATAACTGGTCCTCTGAGTTTACAATTCATCGAAAGAAACCACGTAACTTCATCATTTGAGTCAATCAAGTTCATTTATTAGCAGGGATTGTTAATTGTGTTGTTAGTTGGGATACACGTGTTATGTGCTCTGTATTGATATATGCGTTCGACAATAACGTCAATTGAGTTAGTCGATAGTGTCCACGGGTCGTATCCAATTAACACAGTTTCAATCATTGATGCGAGGAATGACATCATTCCTTTAGATGAATGGTCAAAGGAGTTGACCATATTTGTTCGTCTTCCCGGATGTATAAAATGTTTGAAAAGTTTTCACTAACAAAAAAAAAATCAAGATTTTTTGTATTACACAGAAATTCATTATTTGCCAATTCATTATGTGTTTCTGTTATTTATACTTTAATGTTGTATAATATTAGTCGACCTTGCAAATAATCGTTTAATAAAATATATGTATAAAAAGACGAAAATGGTCCGGGTGGTGGACAAAACATTCTTTTATATAGGGAAAACTGTTTATATGGAAGGCGACGTTTCGACCCACATTGCAGGCCGCCTTCAGGCCCATTATGGTAGGATCACTTCAGTCTAGTGTGAGGTGTGATAAACAGTTCAAAGACCATTTTCTTCCTCTTAGGATACTTAAATACTATATTGGTACATTAGAGGTTAAAAGAAACCGTGTAAATCTAACTTTTTACAACACAGACTATACTCCAGAAATTATATATATATATATATATAGAAATGTTAAGGTTTTATCGAAATTCTTTAACATTTAAGTCACTTGACAGAATTACAGAATTAATTAACTTATTAAATTGGCACTTGTACCCACTGACTTCACCATCTCTTATGAAATACGGATTAGACGTTATTCAATTCTGAAGTGACCACAAAGTACTTCAATTTGTGAAGTTTACCTTCGAAATATTTATTCCGCAATGTATGATTTCGAATCACTATTTTATGGTTTGTTCTTTATATTTAGTGATCTGTAGGCACGTTTTTATGTTGTTTTTTAGTATGGAAAATCTGTAAACCCTACTGGGGCTCACCCAGCCTCTATTAATCGAGTAAAAACCTAAGAGTTGAGTGTTATCTCACCTATATCACACCCCTGCTCAAATATTGGCTTGGAAACAGTAAATTCTTTGCCGTATACTGAACTCAAAACCTTTTATGGATTCTAGCGGTACAGGTTTTTCTTATATATTTATCTTTTATGGTGAACAAGTAATACTTGTATCCATAAAGAAAGAAACATATGGTCTGAAATGAAAGTTATTACATTCCGATTAACTCATATCTGCAGTTAATCGGCAATATAGTTTATTTAAGCCATCATTCCTGACGGTGTAATAATGTTCTCTTGAGCAGAGGTAGAAGAATTACTTATCTATCCACTCTCTATGGCAAAGTAAAAACCTTATACTTATGGTCGGTATGTACATGACCAAGATCGCGGATTCACAGCTTTAGGTTTATTTAAAGGGAATAAGATATCCTTGGTTAGGCCGTCCGTCGTAAGTAACGTAAAATGGAGGAACTGAGCCTGTAGGATGTCAAATACCGTTAAAGATCCCTATTCTAATTATACCTGAATAGGCAAGATTTAGGACTCCCACTGTAGCATCGTCCTATTAGCCGTAGCAGCTTAAAGTTACGTTAAATTAATTATATGAATGAATAACAATACATTCATTTTATTAATAATTGATTTTATAGCCACTAATGTATCGTTTAATAATTGTTCAAGGAAGTCATTTTTTGTTCTCATGAGGTTTTTATTTCATTTTCAAATACCCAGATATATTATCAATAAAATATCTTTAGGTATGTCCTTTGATAAGCAACATGTACTTTCAGTAGATAGATGAACTATTATGTCATCGCTAATGCTTAGATCGGTTAGAGAATTCCTGAGGCAGAGCTGATGGTCAGCTTTCCCGTAGAAAGTGGTTCACTACTTGTCCCAGTCCACGTAATGTCTAACCGTGTGTACGTAATCTCGAGATCTGATTACGTCTTCTCGATGGAGTCGTTCTTTTGTTTTAACTCGCAACACTTTTATGCTATATTTCATTGTATATTTATGCGAGTAAGGTTGTAGGAGTGCGCTACATAGGTAAGCCAGAAAGAGAATTACCTCGCTGGGTATTCACTAACAAACAGGATGCTGGTTTAGAACTGATTTATCGATAACGCCTACTTCCCTGCCAGTGTTAGGCTAATGTATGCATGTAATCGATTCTATGTTCCAATATCGATGCTATCGTCGGATGTTAATTAAAATTATAATATGCGGAATGTTAAATACTTCGCTAATTAATGAATGCTGTCTTAGCATGTAGTTACTTGTCCCCTTGCGTTTTTTTTGTATGCTATACGTTGGTTTATATTGCATTTAAATGCGTTAATGTTTCATCCTAATTTTTAGAATTATTTAACACATTTCTTTAGCACGTTTTGGTAAATTAAAAAAAAATTGTTTTATCATAGTTAAAATGCAATACTTACATTTTGTTTTCTTCAAAAATGGTTTGAAGCGCATTAAGTAATTATTTAATAATAAAAAAAAAAAACTTGGTATTTCATACATTTGTTGATACATAATATAAGTGACATATGAATCAGTAAAGGATTGAAAGCAGGCATTAATTTCTACCTGAAATGCCTGTCATTTAATATTTGAAAAGAATGTTAATTTTGTTATAAAATCTGCTAACTTCCATAAATAATATTTATTCAAACGGAATGTTTGACCTGGTGTACCAAACGTTATTTAGAAAATAACGCTTTAACGGAATAATTTTAAACTCATCAAAGCTTTATAACTCGTTCCCCTAGATATAGATCGTTGTCATGACGACATGTTCCATGATAACGGTAACGTTTAGTCCGTACTATCACACCTTAATCCACATATGATTTAAATTTTTATTTCATATGCTAAGAGCCGGAAAAGGGATCTATGATAACATATTAATATATCGAGTGGATTAACTAAGATTCTTGGCTAGATGAGAGAGTGTAATAAAAGAAACTAGCGAAAATGAAATTTTTAACTAAGCTTAATTTAAATAGTTTAGATGAATATATAAAATGCTTTGGTCTATTCGTTCCGTTAAAATTATTTTAACCTTATACATATTTTTTTTCAATTATTATACAGAATATTTCTAAAGGGATGAAGTACACAAGTTGCTATTTTTTTTTCCTTTTAAGAATTTACCATTAATTTTCCTAATACTCATTCGTGATCGTATAGGTTTTTTCTTCAAGAATATTGCATCTGATGTAAGACAAACCTTCTGAAAAATTTTAGATACTCCATTCCGTCATTTTGAGTACACCTAGCAAATATAATTGGTAAACTGGTGATGATGAAATTGGGTCAAGTTTTCTTTAACTTTCTTTCATTTATTATCGGTTATCTAACTCAGAAAGTTGTGGATAGACAAATAAGAAAATGTATAAAAAAAAAAAAATCTAGTCTCTACTTTCAGTTCGGTTTTCCTATCTTATCTGCCTAGTCATAAATTCCATCGGCTTCCTGGGAATGTTCGAAGTACAATATGGCCTGATTGATGCACTAAACTTAAATCTCGTGTTAAAAAGATTTTATATATTTATATATCAAGCTTATATACCTAAAATTGGAGGAAAATGAGATTTCTTAATTAAGCTGTAAAAATATTTCTTTATCCATTATACTGTTTACTTAAAGCATCTCTTGGGGTTTTGTCCCATTTTTTTTTTAATTCACATTTTACTAGCAGTCGACTGTATTAGATTTAGATTATAAATTCGTGTCCTGCTAGTATTTCTGTTTTTCATCGTGCTTTAATTCTAGTTATTTTAAATAAAATTTGATATTTTCTTATCAGTTTTTTTTAATCCTCTATTTTGATATTTTTCAGTGTTACAAAGACTTACAAACTTAGGCGTGTATGACGAACAGGTTTTACTCACGACTTAACTTCAAAACACACTACGACATCTTCTATGTGTAAAGTTTTTTTATAGTTCAACGAAATATTCTGTTTGTTTTATATTAAAAACGTTAATTTCCTGAAAAGGAGATTACCTGAAACGTTGAGATGTGTCCAGTGTAATATAACAATTTAAGGGAAAAAGAACTATTTTTCACTAGGCCTAGTTTAAATACTTTAGATGAATATAGAAAATAATTAGGCCTATTCATTCCGTCGGTGTTTTTAAACTTATATATATATATATATATATATATTTTTTTTTTTTTTTTTTCAATTTAAAAAATAGAATATTTCTTAAGGGGCGAAGTACTAAAGCTTTTTTTTTTTAATTGACAACTTATTGTCCAAGTACTCATGTTCATGAAGTCATAATTACATGTTATGATATCTCAATTCTGTCTGCATTCCTTGTTAATTTTGCCTCTCATGAATTTATATTGCGTGCTTTAACTACTCTTCGGCATCCTTGCTGTGTCCGATTATGTCAACATTCCTTTAGCCTCTATGTCATCGTTTTGATCAAACTGTGCCATCTTGTAGTGCACATATACAGTTACACTTATCCTTGGCTTTCATTGTTGGGAATGATCACTCGTGATCGTTCTGCTCTGCCTTCAAAGGATCTATTCAATGAAGGACCATTCATTCATCCTTATTCGGTTATGTAGAATAATGTGGCCACACCCTTCGGTTGACAAGACCTCTCCTTAACCTTTCCTCCAGCTCTTTGTGACGGAGGACCTCAAATGACATTCGGACAGAGAAAGCGGGGACTGGATAGTTCACTGTCCACAACTCTTGTCCCTGTGGCAGGCCATCTGTCACTGATTGATCTTATGCATTTCAATATCAATTTCTCTCAGTTCTATTTGTTTAATAGATTTGCATTCTGCAAACCCATTATTTTTCCATTGTAGAGAACCCTTTTCGATTTGACTTAAGGATTATGTAGCCTTATTTCAGTATTCTAAAGGGAGCCTAGAGTATGTTTTCTCAGCACTAAGAGATAAATCTGTAATCATACCGAAATTGACGTGAAGAACTGTCTGATCGATCTGTTAAATATAATCGACGTCTTTCTTTTTTGCAACATCTAATATAAGTGCTATACAAAAAATATACACAATTAGTATAATAATTGATTTATAATTGTATAATATTGAAGCTTATGGTTGGCATGGTCATTACAACAACCATTATGAAGGCTTATTGAAATGTCATATTGGAAGTAATGTTTAGGGTTGGAAAGATGTTAATATTTTTCTACATTATCGATTCCATACTTCAAGGTCGATATTCTCTTTGGTGAAAGCACATTAATAATGATAAAGTGCATCTTGTTCATTTTATGGAGAGCGGAGTAGTTCACTGAGTGTTACTGATTTCGAAATCGGTTATGGAAGATAAATTATATATTTAATTTTTGACATTTTGGATCGAATTTTGGGACCCCTTAGGAGTAAATATGCCTGACTAAATAATTTCCCTGCACAACCTAGCTTAGAAAAAGTAACGGTTATCTAACGTCCGAAATACTGAAACCCTGGCTTTCATGAATCGTAATGTGTTATCGTTTTTTTTTTTCCTAGATATTTCCCTAGCAGATAATGACACCCGTATCAACTGCCGTGCCGCGAACTCATTGTTATGCAACTGCCGAATGTGCCGCTTCGGAATGTGTTCTACCGCTGTGTTCCGCATGTGGCTGCAACATCTGTTCGTTATACGGATCTATAGGAAAGCCGATACGTTATAGAGCTACAAAGTATTCTATACAGTTCTTGTATTCAACATTTCTTGGGAATTTTCTGCCTGAGGAATGTGTATTCCATATGTGTGTAAATATATATTATAGTTTATAATATTACAAATATTAAAGGAGAAGTTTCTATCCTTTGACGTATCCTAATAATCATTTGCAATTGCATCATTTTTATTATTATTGACGTATTACCTCAGTACGTGTAAAATGTCCATTTTTCGATGACCTTGTCTTGACCTTTTCCCTCCATATTGTCTTAAGATGGTTTAGCACTCTCCTATAGTTCTCCTCAACCTCATTGTTAGATGTAATGGTCTTGAAGACATTATTTCCCTGATAGGATTGTGGATAAATTTTAGCCCTAGGTGGGCAACTTGGAGATATGTAAGGAAAAACAGCTGTTGATTATAAAAAAAAAGTAACAAGTCGGCTGAGTGTTTGGTCGCTGATGTCATCCTTATCCTCTCCCGCCATCGCTTCATAGTTACTTACTAAATTTTAAAATATTTCTTCAAATTCTCATATACGGTCAAATTAATCAAAATTTATTTAATTAACCTTTTCAATTATTTGATTTATTTTTATTTAGTCTTATGAGGGGAGCGGAATATCCCCGGAACGTGAAATTGCAAATTTAATAGAAAAACATAAGTATTTAATTGCCCTGATGAAGGCTGAAGAGGTTTTGTTATGTATTATAATTTTTACAGATAGTTACTCTAAATTAAGTTCTTAAGCAGTGCATGCTAGAACTCTTTTTTCGATATTGGATCTATATTTGGTATTATGAAATGATTTCATGTATGAACATATACCGTGCAAAGAATATAATATTACCAATCAATTTTATTTAATATTCGCGCAGTTCATAATGCCTATGGTGGTATATGAGATCACTAAATAAATAATTAATAAGTTTGCCCAATTCAAAAATATGTCTTCCATTTAACAAATACGCCAAATACTAGAGAAAAAATAGAATACAATGGTGTCGTTCATCAGCTTTATATCGATTTTAAAAAGCTTATGATTCTATCGACTGTCAGATTATGTATAACGTATTGATTGAACTGGGTATACCAAAGAAATTAGTTGATCTGGTAAGGATGTGTATGAGCGAAACTTTCGATAAGGTTAGAATCGGTAATAATTGTTCGGAGAAGTTTGATGTTCGTTCAGGTTTAAAACAAGGTGATTCCCTATCACCTGTACTATTTAATTTAACACTCGAGTACGTTATTAAAAAGGTGATACACAACGAAAGAGGTTTGAATTTGAACTTGGTTTGCGGACGATTTGGTTCTGTTGGGTGAGGACGAAGAAACTATAAAGCTAAATACACAAACTTTAATGAATGCTGCTAAGGAAATAGGGCCGGAAATAAATTCGGTTAAGACTAAGTATATGGTCAGTAGAAGGAAAGGGCGAAATTTTGGTAATATTGTTGTAGGAGGAAATAAGTTCGAACATGTGGAGAAGTTTAAATACTTAGAATCAATGGTAACTGGAAAAAACGAAATTCGATTAAATGCGGGAAATGCTTGTTAATTCGGTCTCGAAATTACTAAGCTCGCGTCTTTTGTCCAGAAATCTAAAAATCAGAATTTATAAAACAATTATCGTTTCATCTCTTCTCTATGGATGTGAAACTTGGCCACTAACGCTGAAGGATGAACAACGTCTTCAGGTATTCGAAAATAAGGTGTTACGTAGAATATTCGGTCCAAAAAAGGATGAGACCACTGGGGAATATAGAAGATAACATTACGCGGAATTGCGAAGCATGGATCCGGTTCCATTAAGATGGGCATGTAAAGTTGCTGGCCTTAGTAACAAACGAATTCCCTAGATGTTAATAGGCGCTGTACCGTCTGAGGGGTAGACCGAGGCATAGGTGGGAGGATTAGGTTAGGAATGATCTAGCGGGTTTGGGTTTGGGTGGTGCTCCGTGGTCGGAGGTTTGTAAACATAGATTGGTGGTATCGGCATCGAACCTTCGGGTTTGTTAAACCTTTATTTATTTAACAAATAAGCAATAACAACCATTCTTTATGTCTGTTTAATATCATGCTTGATAAAAAATGATTCTATTTAGTTAAAAACGCTTCCATTATTACGGAGTTTCCATGACAATAGCACATGCGCATGATTTGATCGTGGGAAAATCGTTTTATAATTTCGGTTTTAGATCATTAAAACACTATTCAAAAGAACTTCCTTTAGTTTGTTAAATCGATCCTGATGCTGTTATCTTTAAATGACGGACTTTTATTTTCATTTTATTTTTGCTATTCTGATCTTACCATGTAGTAAAAGAAAACGTATTTCAGGATTCAGTTACTATGGTTATCCCAACTTATACATGTAATTAAGTCCGATGATCAGTCATTATTGAATTTGAGAACCGTTTAAAGGCTTAATAACAGTAACATATATGATGTTACAAATGATATTTTTTTTAAACTTTGGATCCCATCCTAGAAAATGGGTATAGTTGCCTATGATTCATGGAATACAAACACCATTAGCCTTGGCATTCCGGCTGAGATAGCCCCTAATGGAGTTGTTATAGATAAGTGGGATATGTTGATCTTACGCAGCTTTCTCGTCTTATATATATATATATATATATATATATATATATATATATATATATATATATATATATATATATATATTATATCGTATATAAAACCGAGAGTAGTTTGTATTATTGTATTATCTCTTCCAGTATTCTGCCTTGTATGGATTAATATATTTGGGCAGTGATGATATCGCCTCCTCGATGGCGTGGAGAGAGCCTTGAAGATCTTGCAGATAGCCTCTTCGCGGAACGCCTGGACATCCTGTCTGCCCTAGCTGTGGTGGTTGAGTATTCGTCTGGGTCCTTTGCTCCGACCATATCTTGCCTATGTCAGCTGTTAATGCCGATAGTGCTGCATATACTGATTGTTTCTTGCAAATATATATATATGTAGTTGTTAAAACATTTTAAATGAGACGGTACTGGAGAGGATAAACATTAGAATTAATATTTGGTTATATTAATCGTATGACAATTTTTTTCTTCTTTTTTTTTTTCACACTATAGGAGTACTTAATTGCCAAAATTTTCAGATTTCAACAGATATCTACTTTTTAACAAATTTCTAAATTAGGTTATATGTACATTCTTACGTTTTTCTCATAACTTAACGTTGGTTATCGCAGACAGGTATAATCACTAATCACCGCTATAATCACTTTCGCATTTGGAACTGGTATAAAGTCTAGTTTCGCATCTCGCTAATTGGTAATTCAGATCTATTACTTAATTGGAAGGCCGTCATACATTTTTATAAAAATTACCTCTTATCAGAAAATTAATCATTATTTAATTGTATATTAAAAATCATCCTGCAAGGACCATAACGCGTTAATAGATAGAGATAGATGATTATTTGACACTGTTCCAAGGTTGGTATTGGAATGGTGTTTTTTGGTCTACGAGCACATCCTTAAAATATTATGTGCTGGAATTATCCTTTTTGAAAGATTCGAAAGGATGGAGCTTGAGTATCGATTGGAAGGGGATATTTGGGATAGGGGTGTGGAGGAAGTGGTGGAAGCATCTGTCAACTTCATCTCTGGCTGCCCCCCCACACACAAAATTGGATTCCTGCCCCTAAATTACTCTTCCTCCGGATATTGGCAGTAGTGGTCTATTATCCGGAGCTTAAGTTCTGAGAGCCACCTGTTGAGATGGTGACAGTCAAGCTGTGGGTCTTTTGTCCCATATTTATCTGATCAATTTTGATGTAAAAGGTTATTAATAATAATTCGATTTATACAATCGATTATTTTAGGAGCTTCAAGTTAAGGAAGGGAAAAAGGAGAAAAAACAAACTCTTTGAAATTAATAGGCTATTAATTGCAAGGGATACAGCTGATGGGTCAGTTGTTCTTAATTAAAGGGATATTAGTTAATGAGTTGTTAGTTGTTGCGTTGCCATTAGAAGTCATTACGTAACTCAACCTTCCGAAATGAAAATTATCTATTGTTACATCTTTACTTATTTTTAGTATCGTTTAACATTATTTTGGACTTTCAGGAACTAAGGCAAGTAAAAAAATTACCTCTCCTTCGAATTTAAAGAAAAATAAAATAAAATAAATTCGGTCGTTTCATTACAAAATATATATTTCATTAGGCAATATTGAGAGATATTTGTGCTATGATTCAGCAATAGAGTGATGGGTATTTGCGGTCACATTCCTTGCTATGTATGGCAGATAAGAACAAGTGAAGATAGTTTTCCAAGTTATGCAACCCCTCTGGCCTTCTAGGATCGATCCTTCACTCTCGCTTTTCTCTTCAGAATCGATTTATATGGATTCGTGAACTATTCTCTGATTTAAATCTATAAAGTTATCCAGGAGCCTAGAATAATTTAAATGTTTAAAAAAAAAAAAGCCAGTTGTAGTGAATTCTTGGTTTTTAGTTTTATAATACTATTTTTCAGTATTTAAGAACAAGTGGATAGTATATTTTTAAAACGGTCGCTGTAATTCTTCACTTTACCGTCTCTGATTGAATGAATGCTAGAGGGAAAAAAACTACAGCTTGATATTAGTATTTCCTTATTCGTTTTTACTCTTGCTAGCGTCCTGACTCCCCTCTAGGAATCAAGTTTTGTCTATACTTTGGCTATTTTTTCACTAAAAGTTATTATATCTGCAGCCTCTGTGAATAAGTCGAATTTAGTCCAGAGAGAGTTAACTGTACTGAATAACCTGTACCACTACAACTTGTAAACGGGTCTGGGGCTCAGTACATGGTAGAGATTGTACTGTTTCATGGACAACGGTTCTGCAAGGAGTTGGCTTGTCCTAGGTCACGCTCAACCGCCAGATTTTTACCCCTTATTTTGGGTTCCCTGTATAATGTTTTATAGAGGCTGGATGAGCCCCAGGAGGGTCCTAGATCCTATATGTTCCATCTCCGGCTGCAAACATCCTAATAAGTCTTGCCCGCAGGGGATTTTAACCTGGATTTCCAGCATGGCAACTCAATGCTCTACCACTGAGCCACTCCGCTCCCCATAGAGAGTTAACTGTACTGAGGGAAGAGGAATCGTCTCATTTTCAAGCAAATGCCCGACTTAACCACTTCGGAAATTGCACGATTTCCCTTTCCTTAAGTACAAGCAACTGATTTGGAGAATATTCGACTTATTATTGTGGGGTCAATCTTCCTCTCCTAATTTTATATGGTATTATTCATCAAAAAGCTATCACTCAATCATATTTGTGATGTTATGGAAACGTTACTTCTTAGATATAAAGTGAGAATGGAACGCTTAACCATTGCCTCGCAGCTGATGGATCAAGAACAGGCTGCAGAGCTCTCGGGAAGGCCTAATTGAGCGTGGACCACCTGTTGCCTCCTGCAGCATCCGGTGTGGCTGCGGGCTTCTTAAGTTAGCAGATAGCAGCACAAGGCTTATGGATATAAAATCTCGATTTCACTTATTTAGAAGGATGATTTCTTATAAAAAAGCTATATTTCGAGTTTGTTTCGTTCAACACTGTTGAAATCCTATGCTCATTCAATTATGTGAATTCGAATATTTTAGTTTTGGTAGTTATGATAAAAGGTCTATCGAATGAACGAGTATTACATCCTAATGTTCTTTCAGTAATTAATTTTTAATAAAATAAATCATTCTTCTCTTCCAAGTTAAGATTTTATCGGTACCAAAAATGATTTTGTGTTGTATTTCTTTCCTATGATAGTATTCGTTAGATCAGAAGAATATAAATTGACTACATCCTTATTTGTTAGTGTCTTATCAGTGATTTCTGATAAGACCGGGAGCTACAGGTACTCCCAGCCACATTCCTCCGGATACTTTGGCGCCCAAACTATCGGGCTACCTTCCATTAGTCTTCCGAAGAGGTTCACTTAGCCTTATCTGACTATATTCCTCCTCCACGCTTCCTGTAATGTAGGAAGGAACAGGAGTCAGGAGAGGGCGTTGGTTGTTGGAAGATAAGGGCCTGTTAGAGGTCTGTTGCTAAGGAATCTGTCTCTTACAGTATATCTTACTAATGATACTGCCAACAGATTTAAATATCTGACAGAGGTTTGTTTTTAAACTTCTTGAGATTCAGTCTCTAAGTGTATAACTGAATCTCAAGACCCTGAAATAATTATATTATGAGCATCCGAGAATGATAAATAACACTATATATAAGTCTTTCGCTCGTTCTTCACGATTCCTTCCGTGAAGTCATCATTTTAAATATATTGATTGTGTAATGATATCCAAATGTTAACCACAACTGTACAGTTCGTTCGGGAAACCAATCTGTGGCATGATATTATAATGTTGTAGTAAATATCTGGAAATAGACTATATTTTAAAATAGATTGAATAATAATTATATGGTTTATTAAAAACTACCCAAAAACACAAGGTGGCAGCTAGACGTTATGCTTAGGCCTGTCGAGTGGGTTCTATATTTATAGTTGTCGCCAGTGTCTGTTGCACTCTGTGGGTCCTGTATAGTCCTTTCTAACCTTACCGATCTCATTCGTTGACACGTAATCCGAAAAAAATATTGTAAATATTATAAGCTGTTGAATTAAGTCAGAAAAAAAAGTTTAAATGAATTAATCGTTTGTAGTTTCTAGAAGGTTCCATTAGAGTTAGCGTTCCCTCTCATTCTACCTTATCCTCCTGAAGCTCTTACCATTTTTGGTGAACCTGTTACGGAACACGTCAAGAACGGATTCGCCTTGAGAGTCGAAAGTGCGAAAGTGTTAGTCATTTCTACACCTGATGGAATGTGTCCTTAATGTTCCACTTCTTTTTGCAAAAAAAAAGAGGGAAAAACCTCAAGATTTACTAAAAAAACTTTGAAGTAACTAAATGTTTCGCAATATTTTTGATATTTTCAATATTGTTTATATTACAGAATTTTTTTTTTTTTTATGGTCTTTCTTATCCTTTGCCATTCCTGTTCACTTCAATCATGAAATATTCATCAGTTCCCGGTAAGAGCTGCATCACACTCACAAAGCCTCGCCGTCAAGTAGCAGTAACCATTATAAATTTAAAAAATGAGGTGACTCAGTGTTCCTCCTTGTGTAACTCCCTCATTTATTGACTTTAGTGCTCATTTTATTGCACGTTTACTGGAACTTTTTATTATTTTAAAAAGTAGATAAATAATCCATTAAAATCAAATAAACATTTTATCAAAGGATCATTTAAAAAGAAATGATACTTCTAATTTTGAAGTAATAGATTAATTATTATTGGCGCACTTAGCTGGCTATTTAAATTCAATCTTTTTTTTTTTTTCTAGTTAGTTATAAAATAAACATATTCACAAAAGTTAATTAGTTCTTCATGGTATTGAACTCAATGACTTTCTTAAAATTGCTGGAGGTTAATGAAACAATAATTTCTTTTATTGTTAGCATATAGTTTATATGCTTATCGCCACTATCACTTAAACATAATTATTTCTATTAATTCAATTTAAAAGGAATAATTTTAATTTAAAATAATAATTTAGTACTATAGTAAAATCTAGACCATTTTTAAATATTTCTTAAATTAAAAATATATCGAAGGATAGTCTTCAGGACTGTGGGATTATTTAGTTTTAGTTCATCTTTTAAAAACACAATTGATCGCTTCTGCTACAAAGTGGACGGGAAAGATTAGGAGATTGAGATTATTAGATTTGTCCTGTTCTCCCACGCAGGGTTGTACTTCTGAGCCCAATATGGTCAAGATAAACCGCTTTGCTTTGCTTCTTATATACTAAATCATACTCATGGGTTGACTCACTACACACTCCACACTTCATGTCAAAACTATTTAATACATTTATAATTATATCTCTCTAATATAATATTTTATTTTGTTGTTGTAAAGCGTAACAGAGACACCACTTTTCTGTATTCCATTATTTAGAATTATTTTTCTCGATTCCTCAAATAAATTCTCAAAAATCTCATCAAATCATTTTTACCTTACGTCGTAAACCAATGACTTCCTGCCCTTCAGTATCCTTTAATAATATCTCACTGGTGCCTGTAGAACAGACCCGATACTTAGGGTTGCATCTCGACAAACGATTAACCTGGAATCCTCATACTAGACTGAAAAGACAAGAAACCGCTCGACGTTTCAGGCTACTTCAACACTTACTAGACAAACGCTCTAACCTCCCAATCAACTACAAAAGACTCATCTACATGACCATCATACGACCTATTTGGACTTACGGAGTAGAGATTTGGGGCTCCACTAAGCCATCGAGTTCCTCTCGTATCCAATCCCTACAATCCAAAATCCTTTGTAAAATCCTCAGAGCTCCTTATTTTGTTAAGAATAAAGTCATCCATAACGACCTTAATGTCCCATTTGTTGCTGATTTGGCCCGAACCCGGTATCTATCCTTTCATAACAAACTTCATTCCCACTCAAACCCTCTAGTTTCAAACCTAGCTTTCTCTTCGATTCCCGATAATCCTCCGAGGCGTCTGAAAAGAAGATGGCCACGTGACCTTCTTAGTTGAACTAGTGATTTGAGTACTACCAGTGGCTTTGTTTCTCTACATGCCATTAACTCATGTCATTATGTATCACATAGCCTATTTACTTGATGTATTATTGTAATACAGTTGTAAATGTCAATAAATAAAAAAAAAAATTTCTTGAAACCCGAAATATTCAACTTGTTCACATCTCTTATCATTCTATGCTCAAAGGACAGGTTCCAATAGAGGATGGATTACTACCTCAAAACTCCTTGAATAACTGAAAGATAGAACAGCAAAAGAAATTTAAAACAATAGACCCTACTTTTAATATTGCACAGTAACGATTGTGGTACACCCAATAAGGGAATACTCGAAATATCTCCGGACAAAAACAGGCAGTGCACTGCACACTCATGGGTATTAGTCACAGCTGTTTCTTAAATGAAATATGCTTCTCACACAAATATAAATAATAGTTATATCGAATTTCTTTATTTAGATAGTATATTATTTAAAGATTTATAAAGAAATAATGTAAATATATATATGTATTTTGTGTAATGTTAGTTATAATGTATTTAATTGTCGTGTTCTAATTTTTATATTTCTTTTTGCAGGTAAGTGATATATCTATCATGCTTCTTTTCTCATCCTTCTGTAAGTATAAGTATTTTTAAATTTTAGGTTACAGTAATGCATATTTCATAGATACGACACCCCAGTGGCATAGAGCATTTATAAATGACGATTGTTTTTATTTTATTGATGGCATCGTTTACTTGCTCCTGTCTTTACTTTTACCTTATCATGGTCAAGGCATGCTAGCATCTAATTTTCATGTATTTAATAAAATAATTACAGGCCTGTTCCTTGATAATCTATAAGCAGCCATTTAGTCATGGATGTATTTGATGGTTAAATAAAACTGATTCTCTATTGGTTCCTTATTGATCATGACGAATATAAAGTTATAAATATAAACATCCCATCTCCTACTACTTATCAATGCATTAATCGAAAGTCTACTTTATATTTAGGGGAGCGGAGTTGCTCAGTGGTAGAACACTCAGTTGGCATGCCCGAAATCTTGATTCGAATCCCGCTGTGGGCCAAGACTTTTATTTATTCTGTTTGCAGCCGGAGATGGATCATATAAGATCTAGGACCCTCCTGGGGCTACTCCAGCCCCTATAAAATATTATAAAAATAGGGTACCCAAAATAAGGGGCGATAACTGGCGGTTGAGCGAGACTTAGGACAAGTTACCTCCTTGCAGAACCGTTGTCTATGAAACAACATGTACTGAACCCCAGACCCGTTCAGGGGTTGTAGCGGCACAGGTTTTTTTAAAATACTTTATATTTAACGTGCATGCTATTACATAAGACATGTATTTATTCAATTAATTAGTTTAAAGTTGATATTTTTATACTTCGGTGAACTTTGTTGTAACCTTTCAAATGTTTTCCGTTTCCAGAATCTTCTCGAGTTACCTACTTTTACTGCATTACTTTTCTTTTGGGTCTCAAGGTGCTTCTTTTTAATAAATATAGTCCGGAAGACATTGATTGAGATATATATCACTGTGCTGTCGCATCTATATATTACATAATAAATTTGTACTATAATTCAGATCTGAATTATTAAATCCAACCCACCTGTAGGCGCTAGGACTGGGAGAGGTATGTGGGTCGGAGGATTGCTGATCTAATTAGTGCATTGTAGCTGTTGGAACAATGGACTGCTACAGGCGACTAATTACAGTCCACACTATCGATTAATAAAGGACTCTTCTGCATCGATAGTGGTGTGGCTATTATATCGATTCTGTCCCCTTTGTGGGGAGGTGTTTGTAAAGAGGCAGTTAGCGCTGGTGTTCCCAGAAGCCGATGTCGTCGCCCCTTCCCGACAATGGAAGACTACGTGCGAGCCGCCAATAGGATAACCTTTTACTTTCTAGCCATTATCTATTTTAGGATTCAACAGTATTAAGAGAAAGGAGGGACTAAAAGGTCGCGTTATAACTTGAAATGCTTTTACACGCTCGACGCTATCCGCAAGTCCCAAGCAACTACAAGCCATGGGCTGACCGAGTAACAGATAAGCGGATTGTAAAGTCTAAATCTTGTGTATCCTAAAGAATTATGGATGACTAACATCATGCTGGTTATTATATCCTTAATAACTCCTCATTTTTTAATAGAATCAATTGAAACCATAAAATACATATTCGAGTAAAATGAATAATATAGGCAGTCAACTTTTTTTAGGGTGATTTTATGAGAATAAGACCGACTATCATAAGTATGAGAACAAGTCGAATACTTTCCAAGGCTCTATCATTTCATTGATATTCATTCAATTAATTTACTTTCTGTCATTTGTCACTGTATTTCAAAAGTGTTCCTAAATACCACAACTTAGAATACTAATCTTATCTTAGTGGTTATGAAATCTATTTTTTCCTAATAAAAAACCGGGAAGAGCGTTATATCTCATAAATGTATTGCATTTGTTTTACATTGTTCTCTATTTGTTATAAAAAAAACAATAGTTGGCATAAAAAATAAAATAAGCAATCTTTAATTCGCAGTACCTCAGTTTAAAATTAGTAAAACATGTGTAAGATCATCCCGAATCATCCTTCCTAAGTCGTACCGTGATAGTTTTTAAGTAATTTGTTTTTATTATCATTTCTTTGGTTCTTTCGTATTGCTAAGACGGTAAGAGGGTAGCTTAGTTCAAATCGTGCTGTGGGAGGTAAGTTATTTTGATGTAAACAGCCAGGGGTGGATACGGAACCTGTGGGGTGTCCTTGCACTTTCCCAACCACTATTAAGTGCGTATCCTCACTCACACCAGGGACGACCTGGCTTTGGATTTCAGTCAAATCACCTCAATGCATAATCGTTGCCTTAGTAACAGCGGAGTTAGTGCAGAGTTAACTAACTCTCTGCCACGTATTAAACTCAAAGTCTTTCAAGAGTTGTTCTTGTACTGTTTTTTACTAAAGTTAGTTGTATTTAAAAAAAGGGTACTTGAGTATATAACGCACGGCACTAGCAGGCAAATGTTCTGCGCATGCCCCAGCGGTTACATTTTATAACAGTTACATTTCTACCAGTTACCTTGGATAACCTTTCAAAATAGGAATGTAATAATATTGGAAATAAATAAATCGAAGTAATAACAATATAATTTAATATATAACATATTATAAAACAATAACATATATAATATAAATAAATAATATATATAATAATATAAATAAATAATATATATAATAATCGCATTTATCAATCGCATTTCGGTGGAAAATGGGTTGCTATACAGTTCAACATGGATTGAAAAGAGTCTCTATTTTCATCAAGCTGATGCTAATCCTAAGTCCCACTTGCTCATTACACTGTCTGATATCACATCTCCAAAACTTACGATTTCCAAGGTATAGCTTCATTTTATGGGAGTTGCTACATTTCCTATTTTTCTGCAAAATGTTTTTCTCCTGGCAAAAATGAATTGCATCTTCCTCCGTTCTTGCCAAATCCCAAATAAGCATTGTCGTATAACTAACAAACACGAAACAACAAAATATCGACATTATCTTGTATTAATAACAAAGAACAACTGAGCAACAAACACAACAACGCTCGAACAGACTAGTAAACAAACAATGCTGTCGGTCAAAAATGTAAGGTTATCCAAGGTAACTGGTAGAAATGTAGTTATAAAATGTAACCGCTGGGGCATGCGCAGAACATTGGCCTGCTAGTGCCGTGCGTTATATACTCAAGTACCAAAAAAAGTTTCCCATAAGAAAGGAAACCTGATTCCGGAAGGTTCTGTAGGTCCCTGTGAGGACAGCGCCTCTTGTGTAAGTAGCGAGGATACGAGAGCTAGGAAGATCACGTGACATGTGAACAGATTAGGCGGGCGCGGGAGTTGGGCGCTTTGGAACCTCGCCAAGGAGGATATGGCGCTTCGCTAGTTGTCAGTTTCTATTCCTTCATCCCTTTCTGTTTCTCCCACCGCTTCTTACTTTCCTCTTAGGTTATATTTCTGCTACTGCCCAGGTCAGTTATGTATTGGGAAGGTTACATTAGATTCAATTCCTATAACCTTTTAAGAGATAATCCTATGTACAGGCAGTTAAGCGACCTAGAGGAAGCCGTAGACGGGAGATACATGGTTGTAAATTTGATTTTAATTCGGTAAGATCAGTGGTTAAATGCCCCTTATTTGTAGATTTACATTTATAAACCATGGCTGATTTTTTGTTATTTGAATTAAAAATGTCTGTAAATTCAATGGTTATTGTAATCTAACCCATAAAGTATATATTTTCACCACCAGGTTTAAATCGATTTGAGATTCATGTGAAGGGCTTTGGTGTATTCCATGCATCACTATTTAGTGGATAAGTTTTAAAATATAAATTTAAGGGTTATTTTTTTCTGTTCAAGAATTTCTTTACATTTTGATGGTATCGACATTACATTCGTGTTTTTATTAAAATTTATTTTCTCATTCTCTTAAGTTCATGCATTCAGATAGGGCACGCATTTAAATTAGTTCATAGAAATAATAGGAAAATACTTTAAAATTTTGTAATTTTTGTTCACATTTGCCTTTAAAAACATGCAATTATATTTTTTTTCTTTTATGGTGCCCAAGGAGAATTACTCTTGACTGTTGGTACAAACTTAGTTGAAGACGCAATGTTTCTTTATGGCAACAATAAATGTTTCAACCCCGGATATTTACCTTCGAGTTTTATGCCATGACAATGCCTATAAACTCTGCAAGGGTCACTAGTAATATCCACTAGCGAAGGAATGTTTATTTTGTTTTGGAATTCCTCAGATTGTTTTAAGGTCAAGTTGTTTGGAATGGGACGGACGCCCTGCGCTCTACAGTTTGTCCTTCGTAATTTTTTTTTCATTTTTATTCCCTAAGTTTTTTTCTTTTTTTTTTAAGTTACTTATGATGCCAGACACAATATGGAATTTTGGTGCATTTCTCATGATCTCATGTACACTTGTCCTGTGTTGAGCCAGATAGCAGGATTAGAAGCTAATATCCATAGACACATAAATGACTTTAAATTTTACTGTACTGTATGATTGTTTATTTCTATTGCATTAAACTATATTATTGTTCATTTTTTTTTTTACCTATTTCATTTTTTGTTATTTCTTCCTACACAATTAATTTAAGTGTTGAAATTCTCAAACGTACTGCTGAGAATTAATCGTTTGTTGTTCTGTTCTGGCCAGTGTATTATTTGGCACTTGAATTATTTACTTCTCGAGGTTCGGAGCCAACTTTCACTGAAAAATGCATCTACCTGATAAATCTTTCATCTAAGTTCGATTCTGTTTCAACAGTATTTCGCGTATGTCTTAAAGAAAATTTAAAATTAAAGTCAGGACGAACATAAATAGGACACTGGAAGAGCTAACTTGCCCCAGGCGGTAGAATTTAGAAAGCAGCCAACATTGAAAGAAATTTTAGTATTATTTTGGCAACAATAATAATTATAAAAAGGCTGAGCGAACCCGAAGGCTCGAAGCCGATACCTCTGGATACAAACATTCGCCCACGGACTACTACCGTAATCCAGATCCTTTAGATCACTCCTGGCGCTACCCTCCCACTTAACCACTGGACGTCTATCAACCGGCTCAGCGCTTACTAACTTTTAAGGAATTCGCTACTAAGCCCAATAACTTACCAAGTCCATCTCAATCTTAATGAAGCTTTCTCTTCAATTATACTAACAGATTGCATGACCATTCAGCAATAAGTATGTTAAGTTATAAATATATTTATTATTATAGGTAGATTAAGCATTGTTACACCGAGGAAATTACCCATTTGGTTTTGTTCTTAACCTTTTGATTATTGATGAAATATGATTGCTACCCCAAAAACCTGAGAGAAAAATATAATAAATTTGTTTGGTATTAGGTGGCTAGTTCACTTTTTTTTTTTATTGATTTCAAGAAGGCTTGTGATCCCATCGACCGCCCTACATTAACATTTTGATTGAAGAGGAACGAGTCCTCTGGAGGAAGAAATTGAGAGTCTACTATCATAATTGAATCGATAGCATCGCCAAGATTGAGATTGATAGTGGAATCTAAAGTTGTTGGCATTAGTAACAAACGATCCCTTCCTAACAAGCTGACAAGTGCTAAGCGGAATAGTAATCGCCCGAGGCGCAGGCGGGAAGATTGCGTTAAAGGTGATCTTCCGAATCCTTGTCTGGGCTCTAATCCGTAGAGGTAAGGTTGTAAGCTACAATGTATCAATCAGCCTCGAACCTTCGGGTTCTATCTTTGGAGCCTTGATAGATCAGGTATCAAAGTATCATGTGGAAGGGAAAAACCTGACGGTTGAAGATTATTTCAGCCAATTGATTAAGTGCTTAGGATGTACCAAGAACCTACATTATATATTGTACTGGTATATTTTTTCAAGAATGTATTCCCGTTTAAAATTATTCATTGGCCCCGAGATGTTTTTTAATAAATAAGGCGCCAGAGTTTCAGCCTGTCGTGTCGAGTCTTATCTCTGTCAATAAAGTCGCCTTGGATGACTCCATTCTGAATAATGGTGTCTGCCACGTCTAACAAATCCTTCGTAGATAGTCTAGATCCACTATATTATTACTTTTTTATATTATAATATTATTTCTATTTTATTTAATAATTACTATTGAAACGGATTCGTTCGTTCCTTTTTTTTTCCTATGATTTTTACATAGTATGCATCCAAGTTAAAATTAAGATGCAATGTTGTTATTAATATTGATCCAACATTTTGTTATATAACATATTTATCCAACATTGCAAATGATTTTTGGTCATAATTAAGAATTCAGTGAAACGTCTTCTATAATCATGTTCGGATCTTCGTAATTTCCAGAATCCATCTGACAAAGATCGAACTGGTATCCATGTGCATTCCAGTGCTCTTTGTAGACCAATTATCTTACCAGGAATTATAACCATTTATAAGGAATTTTTCAATCGTATTGGACCTGAGACGTTTCTTTCTGCGAAGTTGCACAAGGCGCGATTTGTTTTATTGGGAAGTATACAAACTAATATTTTTAAAAAAGCTGTTCCATCAAACGTATGAAGAGCGTTGCAAAGGGCGTGTCTTAGCCAACTGTTGTGTAGGTAGGCGATTTGGTCTGGATCACGCTCAACCGACCCTCTGGTGGGTTGATCCATAAACTATTAATTTATCTACCACAACCGGTTTCTTCTAACCTCAGACCTATTTGTCAATAGCTCAGCACACTACACACAGAGTTACCCCGCTCACATTATTCGAATAAACATAACCTAATATAGTAAGTGATCTACTTTTGTGTGATTTACTTTTCAAACTGATTTAAATTTTCTGGAATTCACAGCTGATGTATCCTATTATGATGATATCCTAAGCACTTAACTGGACGATATTCGTTTTTTATTCATAACGCGGCACGATTTAATTCGAAAGCAATAAAATGCGCCCTCAAACAGGGGATGAAAGTTAGCTCTATAATACATATCGGCTTATTATTCCTGTTTTTGACTTGCAGAGTTCGTTCACGGCCATGTTGTCTTCTGAATTTAAATCAGTTTCCGCTACGGGTTGGCTATTGAGTCACCTTCGGAGTCAGTGACGCATGGAATCGATATTGGCGAGCTATGGATATTGGTTTGAATCCAGTTTTCTGAACTATCACTTACACACACAGACACACGCGTGCGTATATATATACATATACATATATACATGTGTGTGTGTGTTCGAAAAGGTTCCTGCCCTGAAATACCTTTACCATTGTCCCGCCGGATGACCCCAGGACTCTTTGGACCGAGTCAGCCCATGACACGGCCCTCCTATGGGAATCCCAAACCGTTGAGAGAAAGAGAGCACTCTATGAGTCAGACGAGGCACTAATTGCTATGACGTAGAGGGACTAACTAGAAAGCGGCTGCCGGATCTCGCCTCATTCACTCAACGCCATTGTTCGATTGTTCTCAGCCGTATCGTTATTATTCAACTATTATTCAATCGGCTATTGAATATTCGGTTCCATTAAATTTCTGTTGTTTATTTTTAGCTCCAGATTTCTAAATAAAATGCTCATCGGTACCATTGTACTCCCTCTGAATAGCGATTGTTTTAAAATAGTGTCGCTGTATAGCAGTGGTAGAAGCGAGTGGATTATTTGTATTAATAATCCTGGCATTGGTTTATTATGGGCTCACCCATCCTCTTATAAGCTGTGTATCCTTAATTGGAGAAGAGACAACCGCATGCTTTGAACCAGTACAGTCCCTCCCATTTGCTGATCCCGAGATCCTTCATAGTTTTAAAATTTATAGATTTATGTGTGTTGATTTGATCAGCAAAAATTAATTACAAGTAGAACCGACAAAGTTTATTATTGAAGGAATTATTATTTATTCAGTTATAATTTTAATAATATAAAAAAATCAAAATGTTTTACATAGAAAGAAATTGAGAAATCATCATCTGAAGCACCCAGAAGTACCACCGGTTGCACAATAAATATCTTTCCGGTGACTGATAAAATTATACTTATTGCCCTGACGTCATAGTTCTTGTTGAATTCTTCGAACACTTCCGCAAGAACATAAATGAACATTCCTTAGCTTTGTAGATAAAATTCATCACGTTGCCTTCGTCCGGCCAGCCATTGACGTTTCCTCGACATGCATGACCGTTTAATTCTCAGAACATTGTTATTTTAGGATATGTCTGTAGTTTTGATGAATAATAATTAATCATGTTTCTCTTTATTATTTGTATTATGAATAATAAAAATTCTTCATTGCTCCATTTTGTGAGGTCGATCACGCTATTCTGTTTGACGTCCTTTTTATTGTGTTAGAATGAATATTATTGTTCTTAAAATTATATATAATTATATTATTAGATATTTAAACCCATCCCTGAAAAATAAGACTGATGAAGATATAGAGTTGGAAATAAATTTGGATTAAACGAAATGTACGGTTTGCAGGAGGGATCGTGGTTATTTGAATTTGTTGAGATATTAAAATATTTATGTTCTATGACGACTAGACACTATTAAAGAGGAAATAAAGATGCTGTTAGGAGGCAGGAAATGCTTGTTAGTTTTCGGTCTCTACATTACTTAGATGGCGCATTTTATCCAGGGACATGAAAATTACAATTTATAAAACTATAGCCTTTCTGAGGAACGGGTAGGTGAGCTCTGGGCTGACGTGCCGAAGGTCGAGAGGTTGAAATATAGCTGTGCCATAGAAATTATGTCATCAGCCACGTATTGACCCTGTGGGATCTGGAGACCCTCCTGGGGTTCATTTAGTCTCTAAAAAGTGGGTACCCTTAATTGGGTGAATAAGCCTGGCGGTTGAGCGTGATATACGACAAATCAACTTGCACAATCGTTGTATTAAACCCAAGACCCTACATGAGTTGTTGCGTTAAAGTTTTTTTTTTTTTATTATCCTTTCTACCGAACTGTATAGATGTGAAACTTGGCCACTAATTTTGAAAGGAGAACTACGTCTTAAGGTCTTTATAAATAAAGTATGGCGTGGAATATTCGTTCCTAGGAAGGACAAGTCTATTAGAGAGTTTAACAGGTTATAGAAGGCGGAATCACAGAGCATCCTGTTAATATTGTTAAAGTCTCGAGCATCTCCAAAATTGAGATGAGCTTTTAAAGTTGTTGGGCTTAGTTAGAACGAATCTCTAACGTTCGAGGGATATGGCCGCATTGTATTAAAGAGGTGTCGTGAGGGTTTCTGTTTGGACTGTTATTGGTGATTATAGGTTTGTTAACTGAGGTTGCTGGTATCAGCATCGAACCTTCGGATTTGTAAAAACATTTATTAATATTATAATATTATTTATTCCACTCATTTGCGAGTTCGAAATTCAGATGGGAGACACTTATAACTGCTTGATGAGCCTCCCTTAAGGCATCCGGCGGATGTTCCAAACTCTCAGTGCACTCAACTATGAATTTAGGGATGAGTCCGTTTGTGATTATTATTATTATTTAAGGAACAGATTGGCCAAGGATTACTCTTCCACCATACCGGTACGCTAAAGAACCTTGATCCGAGTGCTCCGAACATACTCGTAGTTGGGAGTTTGTTTGTGCCCTGAGTGGCTATTAATACACACGGCTGCCGGCTGAATCACTCGCGAGTAACTAACCGTAGTAGAGATCTCTTGGCCAATGCCCGCTGTATCTATCTGTGTCTGTTGTGGGCGGGTTAGGTTGACGATCAACCGAATTTATGCAATTCATTCAAATCTTCATAATGCTTTAATATGGCCGTTTATTGCAATTTTATTAGGAAAGATATAGCTTTAGTACAGTCAGCTTATGGATATGGATATTCCATCCGAAAAAGTTTAAACAAGACTATTTTTTTAATATATTGGCTAAATACATTACAAATCATTCAGTAAGTTGCTTTCGTCGTATGGTTTAGCCTCTATATTATTGCAGGTTATAGTCCAGAATCCATGGTCCATTTTTGCACTTAATTAGTATCAAGCTGAATCTTCGTGAATAGCTTCGTTTCGATAAGACGCCCAACAATTTCCTGTGCGAAAATTCTCGATTGTGGTAGCTAACAGAGGTAGCAAGGATAAAATATGTCGATTTGATGAAAAATGTATTACTAACTGGGTATTTTTCTTGTTAAAGCTCAAGATAATTATCTAAATGATTTGAAAAAATATTTGTCCTACAAAATGTATGGTTTGATCAAAGAGTCCCCTCCTTTCAACATGTATCGATAATGAAGTCAAAAAAGAAGAAGTAAAAAAAAAATCAGCTGGTTAGTAATCATTTTTGATGACCTCGTTATCGATACATGTTGGAAGGAGGGGACTCTTTGATCAAACCATACGTTTTGGTATACAGTTCCTTCTGAAGTGTAATATGTTTTTTAGACTGCAGTGTTGTGCGGGTTGTGCATCACAAAGCCTGATCTAGCGAAGGAATATTCTGCTCTGATTACGCTATTAGTAAAAGAAAGGACCAAATGATTGTTCAGGAAATAACCCTAAAAGACAAATAAGTTCTTATTAAAAGAAAAAATATGGAGTTGAAAACTATGAACGTAATCACTACATTTAAAAATGCATTTTTATTTTGAAGAGAAAAGATTTGCCCTGCTCGGAAAATCTTTTCTCTTCAAAATAAAAATAATCACAATAAAATAAATTAAAATAATCACAATAAAATAAAAATTATTTAAAAATTTAATTTGACTGAAGAACCAATTAATAAAAAGTAAATGCTATTTTACAATCTGAATTAATAATTATCTCCAATTCTTTTATAATTTTAGGTTTTCTGATTTATTATAGCCCTATTTTTCTCTTAATAATTAGGTTGTATTTGATTAGTTAATCATATTTTTAAAACTTTTCCTTATAAAATAAAGATAAAAGTGATCTGAAGAGTCTTATGACTCATTTGGAACAAACACCTTTATCTTGTTTAATTTTTTTTTCTTCTTCCATTCCTTTCGAGGAGTGGTTTGATGACTCCCCCTGCTCCCTGATAGAAAACTTATCAGGAACTGGCTTGTTTGATTTCTCTTGGCGAGCGTTATGTAAATTTAACATGCTTCTACTTTGTAATCTACTCTGTCTATGGGATACCTAGGCTCTCTGTTAGTCATCCAGTGTGAATCAGTTATATTCCCGAAAGAAAGTTCTTCCGGCTGACTGGCTCATTCACACGCAACTCATGGAAGTTTACTACTATCATGTGCTGAGAAGGGAATTTCGAATCCTAACCTTATACTGAAAAGGGATCGATGGAATAAAAAAGAATATTCATCTTGCAAAACTTAAAAAAAAAATCTAGTCTTTAATTTTACAGAGAATAACTAGATTATTATAAAGAAATATACGTGTTAAAATGCAAGATTCAATGCACGAAGTTCCAATCATTCATCTTTATAATTGATGCGATAATAATAACAACAATTAAAAGAAAATTACGGTGGGGCAAAAATAGTTCTAAATTATTTATAGTTTGTATGAAAATTATTTGAATGCTGGAAAACCCAAAATTGAATTGCCCATGTGAGAAACGTGTCATAGAATATACCAATACTAAACACACAAACGTACAAATACTCCAATGTATTTGTATGTTTAGCCTTAGCCTACTCTTTCTTTTATTCTACGATTACAAATTTTTATAGCGTAGGTATTATTTATTACTGTATTAGTACGTGCAACTACAATATTGAAGTTCATTTCGAAAATAGGGACTTTAGGACGCAGAACTATTCCTATGTAATATATTGGATTCTGTTGCCCTTCTGTATACCTAAAACGTTTTGAATTTTGAAGCAATTCAGGTTTTTTTCACCAACTTTTTTTGGTTAGATTTTTATTAGTTGTAAAACTTTTGGTCTCTCCTCCTCGCATTCCCTCTAGTTAGATATCTCATGAAAACTGAGATTCGAAAGAGGGATTTATTAATATATATAAATAAATAAAAGGCTTAACGAACCCGAAGGCTCGATGCCGATACCACCAACCTATGTTTACAAACCTCCGTCCACGGAGCACCACCCAAACCCAAGCCCGCTTAATCATTCCTAACGCAATCCTCCCAACTACGCCTCGGTCTACCCCTCAGACGCTTCCCACTCGGTACAGCGCCTATTAACATCTTGGGAATTCGTTCGTTACTAAGCCCTTAATATATAATATATATATATTTGTTTACAATTTATTTTATATTAGACGTCGCGAACTGTTGTGGAGTTTATTACTTCCGATCAGCATCCTTCATCTTGACGGACCCTTGCCAGATCCGATGACACAATAGATAGATAACTCTAACCGAAATAGAAAACGGACTCATTGAACGTGACTATATTTGTAATTTCGCTAATAATATCCCCATTGGACAGTGCGATCGGATTAATCGTCGTGTCTCCTCGCCATGCGGATGAGTCAAGTTCTGTTTATCGACTTAGAAAGGTAAGCGGAGAATACCCCAGGTATGAGTAACGTCGTTCCCGCCAATTCTAGTCCGTTGGCGGGCCCAATTGGCGGGAATGAATCATCACCTGCAAGCATGGCTCTCTGACTCATTTGCCTCTGGCTTCTAGAGTCTGTTGGCAACTTCTTCAGGTTCATGCAAAAATTCATATGTTGCATATATACATGCTTTATATATTTACTAGCTTTTACCCATGACTTCGTCCGCGTTGATTTTGAATAAAAACTTAAGTTGAGTTTAAACGGAGAGTGAATTGACTAACTACCTACTCCAACTTAAATTAAAGTTATACTCCATACTCACAATGACTTAAAGCATTTGTGAATTCAGCCAGCCTACTAATTCTAATTCCTTTGTTGATCGATTTTTATAAAATGTCCTTTTAAATATTAAATTGCATTATTACAGAACTTCCGATATGTTTTCGATTTAAATCCACTATTCAATATTCAAAACTGTAATATTTTGAATTAAAATGTATACTCGGGTGGTATTAGAGGTATCTGTGGGGGATAAAAAAACAGTGTCTCCTCGACCACATCCCGTAATTACAGTAGCTTCTATACTTTTGTGCAACACATTTACCTGCAGGCTAGTCTCATTGCACAATTTTTTACTTTTTAAATTTCGAAGCATTACAGGTGCTCCAACTTACTGTAAAAGATTATGTGCTGGCAGACCAGATGGATTTAAAGTATTCAAACTTTCTGTGGGACAGTGCATGGCTTAGAAATTTTGACTATTGAATCTATTGACTTGTTTTCAATCAGCTGGCCTTCGAATGCCCCTGGAAGCAAATGATTGATTTTAGATGCACTCTAATTTCTATCTCTTTAATAATCCCTTATTATTATTATTTCAACCCCTGTTTTAAACTTTTAGGGGTTTATTTTCGAAAAAAAAAAAAAAAAGTAATTCTTTATTTTAGATGTAGAAGTTAAATCTAAAATTTCATGGTGCTCGCTTTAAAAATGACGTATTTTTATTACAAAAGTTTTTCACCCCATAATAATGGCCGAAACAGGGGTATATTTAGGGTTATGAAAAATAGTTAAGTATACTCTCATACCTACTGAATATATACACAAAATTTCATAAGAATCGGTCAAGCATTTTTGAGGAGTTTTGTTGCAAACACTGTGACACGAGAATTTTATATATTAGATATATTAATTATGGCTTAAAAGAAATGTTTTAGGGAAGGGAAGTAGGGTTTTGGATCTACTTCAGATCTAGTTGGAGTAATTGTAAATATGGTATAAAAAAAAACAACTGCAAGGTATATGCAATATGGTACATGGAAGACATCACGCCCAACCGGCAGGTTGTCGCCTAATTAAAGATACCGTCTTTATCGAGGCTCCTATGTCCCAGGAGGGTATGCAGATCTCACATAATCCATCTATGACTGTTTACAGGTCTATCTAATTTATCTGTTACAGTTGGATTCGAACCCGGGATCTCGAGCACACCAACTCACCGCTCTACACATACATCTAACCCCTTCCCAAATATAAGATTGAACAACAACATAGAGTATGATAAAAAGAATAATATGTAATTTACCAAGTGGTACATTTAATTATTAGCCGTAATTACTTGTTAACGATTGCAATTATTAATATACATCGCTATATGAATGTATTGGAGCTACGTTATAATATTCAATGCTGTGTTACGTATGGTGTTAAGTTAAGTAAACTTAATTTTAAGTCTTGCCACCTTAACAGTCTCAATTAATACTAACTAAACATGATTTATATTTTTGGAATAACAAGTATAACATTTTCGGATGTTCTGTATGTAAGACCTGTTGGTGAATGAATATTACCGATTTATATTATACGATCAAAATTTGGAAAATAATGTACACCAAATTTGTCGTTTTTATATATAAATTTAGTTACTCAGTTTTTACTGTTCCATTATAAATTATCTTAATATTTGCTGAGGAATAAAATAGTTTTAGTAAACAATAGGTTGACAGTTCCCATCTCTCATGGCATTGGCACTCTATTGTAAATCTTCTTTCGTCTCCATTGTTTAAAAATCACGAGAAAAAAAAGCCATGAATAGTTCAAATACCTATTTCAGCGTTTGTTTGGCACACTTATGCAGATTAACGTGCCCGCAATGTTAAAATCGACTTAATATTTGTTTATTCATAAAGAAGAATGTTTCTTCATATATTCACTTAGTTTTTTTTTTTTTTTTTTTTTTCTATTTTCCTTTGACATGTTACGAAGACGAAAGACTTGAGCCTTATGTTGGTATCTATAAGGAGTATTGTTGGGTGATTAGGGTTCGATATAAATTTTTAAACAGCTCGTGCTTCGTCGTGGCTAATGACAAAGATGGTTCGGAACCATCTTGGTTCAAGATAAAATCAGAGCATTGACTCGTAGGTTAAAGGATTCGACAGATGAGAGATAAGGGGACGTGTGTGGGACTTACTTCACAAAACTCCTACGCTCATTCTCACGTGTTTTGTCATAATATTTTCCTCATACTTTGGTGTTTTGTTGATTGACGTTTTCAGTTAAAACCTGTATTTACGTTTATTGCCTTTGAATAATCTCAAGTTGATCATGTATGGATACTTAAATAATGTATGAAAATACTCCATTTTCATCTCATTGATCTAAATTAAAGATGCGCTTTTTGTTTAATATAGAAATTCATTTCACACAAAAGCTAAAACCATCGGTATCATTTTGGTTTTGGTACATGTTAGAGACTGTTGTGAACGGAGATAATTCGCCTGGGATCGCGCTTAACTGTTTCCTCCCATTAAGTATGCACTCTTTATACAGACTGGATGAGCCCCAGGGGTCTGATAATGATAATAATAAATAGTGAATCCGTCACAGTCGGTTCCAAACCTGCTGCCTAGACCTGCAGCTCATTAACTCTGGAGCTATAAATATATATGTAAAAGGGGAGAGAGTTGTTAGAGATATGGATAGATGGATCTCAAGCTGTAAGAGAGGTGTTTACCATCCCACTAATTGCCTGACTCAGCGTAAACAAGATGGAAGGCAGAGACCATCTTCTCCTTCTATTCTTGGGATCTGTCTTCGGCGAAGTCCTTTGTTTAAGAGGTTCTTAAGACTACCACCATCGCCTCTGCTAGGCAGAGATATTCTCAGATCCGACCGATGGAGCTCATCTTGTTTCAAGAGTAGGTGTTAGTGCTTTATCGGGCACTGGACTACAGGGTTAGCTAACTAGGAAAGAAGTAGTTCTAGTGCATAAGACTCCTGCGGCGCTGATTCGAATCCACCCTTGGCGGGTTTAAATTTGACGGAATGTTTCTCGCCCTTCCCACTTTAGTTTAAAAACTTGGCAATGGTTAGTAGAGATGGCTTATCATGGTTTCCTCGACATCAGTCAGTAAGAAAAAAAAACTGATGCCTCATGACTTCACCGTAGACCTTTTGAATTTATCTAACCAAAATTGATGGGATATTTATAATGGATTTTGAATAAATATATTTAAAACTCTCTCGATTTTGATATTTTCCTTAGTGCAAACTGAGCGAAAACCTGAAAGACGATTTCTAGCATGATTTCAATACCTCCCTTCTCGTAAAAAAGTATTAATTCATGTTTATCAACTACATCTATAATTTTATATGTTATTTGTATTTATGTGATACAATTAAATATTGAATTTTAAAATTGTTCATTTTTCGTGAATATATAATTTTTAATAAAGATCTATCATAACCGTCAAGTGAAGTACCACTTCCGTGTGATAATGAACTGACCGAAAATAGAGATGGAATACACTGGTGGGATATTACACATTCCTTTTTACGAAATTTCAACTGTCTACGGGTTACGTGAGTGCGTAAGATATCACTTGGAAACTAGTCAGAATGAATTAATTATAAGAGAATGCAATACTTATTTTAGTGCCTACAAGGAAGTTAAATAATTGAAAATTATTTATTCGCCATTTTATATATGTACAGAAGAAAATTTCCTTCGCCATTTCAGAGCCACCTACGACTCTACCGTCGTTCGCTTTCAGTCAATTAGCCCCGCCGATAAGATAATAGACCATAACATCGATTCCTGTTAATTGTTATCGATATTTAATTTCCCTCGCTAGTCGGGCTATCCTACCTAATGGCTTCCCGTAAGGAGGTCAATGTGCGCAACTCGATGGATCGAAAACTGCTTCATCGGCACTAAATTGTCTTGTTTGCTCATCGCTTTTTTTTTGCTTTCTCTCTTGCTCTCTTCGCTGCTCAGCAGTATTTTCATACGGTGTATACTTTTATATATGTTAAGGAAAAATAAATTAATGCTCCTCTTATCCAGTTTGGATAAGGTCCTTGGATCATTAATCGATTCCAGGTAATTTACGATTGGAACCTTATAAGGCTTACTATTCATTTAACCTTCTCCATAACCTTTTACCATTGTGTATCTGCTAGATCTAATCAATTATAATCAACTCGTTTAATCATGTACCAAATATGGCATTCTATTTAACATTCAATTCTTCTTCTATTTAATTAGTATTAGACTTTATAGACACCCGAAATATTATACATATAGCTAAACTTAGGAAAAATAATTATATACTGTTAGCTTGATGCTATCTCAGCAAGATATAATTTTGTTTTCAGGTTTCTATTAATTATAGTGAAGTATTGATAGCTCAATTAATAGGAAGGTCTATGCTTTACGTCATCGCACTTATTTATTTGATTTATCACGTTTGTAGTAGTTATTTCGTCTTTCAGATACATTTTCAACCACTTTCACTTTAGCAAAAACAGCCGTTTATTTCAGTAAATATTAATTTACATAATTTATCAAGGAGCGACCTGTGATCTAATGGTTAGCATAACTAACTAATAAGCCCTAGATCACAGGTCCGTAGACCGGCACGTGGCCCTAGGATTTTTTAAAGGGAATACAAAAATTCTTGGGTATGTCGTCCTTCGGAAGGGACGTTAAATGGGGGTCCTCCTGTAATAATCCTTTCCTAATTAAACCTGGATAGGCAAAATTTAGCGTTCCCACTGTTGCATCGTCCGCCATAGCAGTATAAAGTGACGTCAAATATACGAACAAACATAATTTATGTTATGGATCGTTATAATGTAAGGTGATTGTATATATATTTTTAATATGATATTTATGTATCAAGTGTAATTAATATTAATTACTATAATATTAATAGTTGTGTAAGTAATATTAATTCAAGATATATTTTACTTTTGAACCGTGTTCCAAAAGCTTTGAAACGTTGTAAGATTAAGATTAATTTAACAACTATCGTACATGTCGGTTATCAAATTGTTATAGTTACTTTGTTATTAGGAAATTCCTCTTCAAATCCGGGTGTGCCAGATAAAGTATTTAATCTGTTAGTAGCCGTGGTTGGACCTGTGTGATTTCCTCCTGGGGGTCACCCAGCCACTATAAATCGAGTATCCTTAATTGGGGAAAAGGCCTGCCGGATGAGCGTGATTTCGGACAAGTCACTTTCCTGCACTACCGTTGTCCTTGAAGCAGTACGGTCTCTACCAATACCCAAGGGCCTTCATGGGCTGTAGTTTTTTTTATCGTTATCATGAAATGGGCTGGCTCAATACAGTACTGAGACTCACCACTGGCTCTTCCAGGCTGTATGAAAAGGCCTTATTTGGGCCTATGTTAAGACTGTCACTTGTCCATGTACTGAACCTAATACTCTTTATGGGTTGTAGTGGTACAGTTCACCACTTTTTTTGTCTTCGCCATCTGCTTTTTTTTATGGTCGTCATTGTTTCCTATTAAGGGCAACAGGATTTAACTTCATTAGTTCTGTAATATTTGAATGCCGCTTAGATACATTCTCAGAATGGCCAATTTAAATTTAATGCAACCCATAAACCTTACAAGAATATAATTGCTCGGATGACTCGCTAGATGTTGAAGGCATTGCTTGCCATCGGCAGGCTCATCGACTCGAGATCTCTCCCTGACCCACTTTCCGTTCGACCTTTACTCTGTACTCTATCATCCATTCCTTATTCCAAGCTTTGTTTTATTGCACGTATGTATGTAAAAATAGGAAGATAAGTTTGTTGGTATTCGCAATATCTGGTGAAGAAGGGGCGATATTATGTTCAACCTTTTCCGGCACTCAGAGATGACGGATTTTGAGGAAAGATATCTTAATAATGGACGCGAACACTTAAAAGATAACAGTGCTTTTTAATTTCGAGTTCGGTGCGATAAGGCATAGCGAACCCAATAGTTCGATATCGTGATAATCAATCGCTATTTACAAAACTGTACCCAATTATTTAAAGAAATTTAAATTTGTAAGATCACCCTTCAACGCAATGTTCTTATCTACCCACACCTAGGTCTACCTTTTTGTAGACCTACGGACGTTAAGCAGTCGTCTCTGGGATTATTCACTTGTTGGGAATTCCTTTGTTTCTAAGCCCAGCTGCTTTACAATCAATTTTGGCTTTAAAATAATAATGCCTATTGTAAGATCTTAATGTACAGTTTACTGTTTAAGTATGCATTACATGTATAATGGAATAAGTGAATTGGAATATCTCCTCTCGACTGGAAGAAACCACTATCTACTTATCTCTAGATGTCAACTCAAATATTTATTATAGAGCACAGCTACCTGCCTAGCTCTTCACTTTGAGTTAGCAACTATCTTCTACAGAATTAAGATGTGCTTAAGTATAATCCGGATAGATCAAAAAATATAACATTATATATTTTTTAACATTATATGTTATTCCATATTGCTCGATGATCCGACATAGTTGATAGTAACTCTCGTGTGATGACCGTATATTTCTTCACATAACATAAATTATGAAGGTGCATACAACTAAAAACTTGCATTGCCCTTGTGTAACCGCTTTGATATATCAGGATCAATACACGTGCATGCCCCACCGTGGCGGCTGTACAGGCTACATTCCTCATTAGGCTAATATCTACCTCCCGTGCCTTATCTCTTATCAGCTTTGGGGGGGGGGTTGTTGGGTCTACGGTTAATTAATAACTAATTTGAAGGACGGTAGAGTCGCAACAATTCTAGTCCAACTTTAAATATAATTTTTACATATATATTTTTTTAACTTGAACATTTATTAGAGAAACGCTCTAAGCTCCCAATTAATTAAAAAAGACTCATTTACATTACTATCATAAGACCCATTTGGAGTTGGAGAGTAGATCTTTGGGGCTCCACTAACCCGTCGAATTCTATTCGTATCCAATTCTTACAAACGCCTTCGTTAAATCCAAAATGCTCCTTACTTTGTTAGTTGTACCTCAATGCCCCATTTGTTACTGATCTGGCCCGAACCCGATATCAACCCTTTCATGACAAACTATATTCTCACTCAGACCCAGCTTTATTCCCACTCAAACCTTTTCAATTCCCGATAATCCCTCGAGCGCCTGAAAAGAAGATGTTCTTTTAGAAGTACTTCTAAGTTTAAAAGTTGAAGTTAAAGTGTTATTTGAGTCCTGCCATTGGCTAGTTCCTCTACTCCCCTTTATCCATGCCATTATCAATCATTCATTCCGTTTACTTATTTCATTGTTATAATACAGCGTGTAATATTGTTATACTATTCCGTCCCATAGTTTCTTTGTCTTATAAACTTGAGAATTCACCTTTCTTCTTAGGCTGCTTCAGTGAAAGTTTTTTTTTTTATATAACTTATTGAAATTCTTTATCAATCCTGCTGAGGGTAATGATTATCGATATTCCAAGTATGGATAATGATGAGGGTATTAGCGAGTAGCTGTTATTAGCCCACCATATTTGTAAAATCGTTAAGCTCGCTAATTACATATCATTATACATGGCTACTTTACTCTGCTCTTATCATTACCATCAGCCTCAGAGATGGTAGATGGTATCTTACCCGGCGAGAAGAGGTGTGTGGATGAGTGGTAGCCAGACCAGTCCAGTTCTCCATGTAAGGATATGTACGCTTGTTCCTCATCCCCACTTCATAGAGAGTGCGCCATTTCCACATACATGACTGTTGATGGTCGCTCGAACCATGTTGGCCAGAAGGAATATACTCAATGACTCCACTTGTCTGTATTGGTTCTGATTATACTTTGGTTATAAAATGCAAATAGTAGTAAAATAAAATTAGCGAGCTTTTCCTTCACTTGATTTATCTGCCTTCGGATCTCGTAACAACTTAATTTTCCTTTCCGCTTCTGGAGTTTCCTCTGGCTCCAATATACCTTCATCCGTTCACTGGGACGTTTCTTTTGACCCTCTGACTAGCTTCGTCCAGTCTTCTCCGGTCTTTCTTCGAGCTGAAACCCTTCTAGATCTCTAAACGGGACTTCCAGATCCTTCTTTTTCAAGGGACATTACATCTTTTCAAAATCTTTTTTTACTTTTTCGGCCCATGGTCTTCTTTTTCCAAAAAATAGTCAAATATTTGCTTGTGTAATCTATGCTTGTTCATTTTGTACATTTCCCCGAGGAATTTTCAGCTTCCACTTCCGCATAGTTGTCTAGATTCTTTCCATTCTCTGGTAGATTTCTTTGTTACTTCGCTGTTTCCATCCGTCTTCAGTCTGAACTACACCATGATTTTTCTTAAAATTCTTCTTTCCATGACTTCCAGTATTTTGAGATTATAACTTTTTTATAATAGCTAATGTGAAAAACCCCAGAAAATACATCTGGTCAAATGACTACAAATAACAATGAGGTACTATTTACATAAATGCCAAAAAAGTAAATAACAGCAAAAAAATAAGTTATTATTAAAAAAACTTATAGTAACTATTAGTATTATGTTCTAGATTCAGAACTACTGGAGTTCTGTCGAGGGAGAGAACTTCTGGGGCACTTATCTTCTTCTTTTTATAATTCAAAGGAATGAATGATGATAGAATATTACGAAAGGTCTCTTTATGGCGTTATTAGGAAGCTAAATCACTTGCTACCTTTTCGATTCGGCCTCATAAAGTTAATAAATCTATATTTATAGGGCTATATTTCACGAGCCTGCCACTATGGGCTCGGTATAAATAAATAACTCGAGTGGAGCCGATATAATATAGTGCTCTAGTGATCTAGATGCGTTCTTTTGGTCTTCGATCAATCATCTTCATTGGTCCATCTGCCTACTGCCTCTTTGATCAGGCATGTTTATTTACCCCCTCCCCCCTCTTATTTGTTGAAAATATGTTTGGGTTATTATTTATTCTAACAAGATGAATTGACATTAATATTCATGAATTCTACTCAGCACAACTTATTCCCGACAATCCGAGGGATCTGAAAAGAAGATGGTCCCTTGATTTTTTTGTCATTTGAGTACTACCAGTGGGTAGTTTCTGTACTTGCAGATGACTTTTTCTCATACCATTATGTATCATTCAATTTACTTGTGTTATAATACTTTTGTAAATTTCAATAATCACATTTAAAAAACAGTTTAAATCGCGTTTTCAAAATACATTTATGTTGAATGTAGAACGCTAGTTGTGTTGACAGTTCAATTATGGATTAGTGATTAAGATTCCGGATAAAAACCATTTCATTTTTTATCATTCTGTTTTGATTAATTGATGAAGGCCAGAAGTACCTGGTTCACGTAGCCAACGTGAACTGACACACTCAGCTCTCATAGAGAAAGGGACCAATGAGCTAAGAGAGCTAGTGGAGTTCCTTATATGGAACCGATTACAGTCGTAACTGGTTACCGTAGGAACTGATTCACAGCCCCGGATCCAGAACCTTTTTTGGAACTATTTCTGACCCACTTTTCGCTATTAGCAGTTGCCTCATATTGCGGCCTGTTCTCCTTGATGTGGATCATTCGCTACTTCTCACGTCACATTTATCAATAAGTTACAATTTTATTATGACGCAGCATATCAAAAGAATTGCCTCAGAATTATTTAACGCGATATATAAAAGCTATCTCGAAAGGGAAATTAAATGATCTAAAATGGCGTAAATGCAAATTGTAGTTTTATATTACCTCCTTCATGCCAAAAATAGCTTATTATTATTATATACCTATAATTATTTACCGACGTCACTAATTAAGGCTCCAAAATACGACATTTTAATTAAGAAATTGGCTTGTTTATTCCAGCGACCATCATTCAATCACCACATTTTCAAATGTAATACTTTGATATGTTTACAACAATTAATTAATATTAAACATAAATATTAGTATTAATAGGTTAATTTTGATAGGCATCTAAATCAATGGCACGTACCTATATATCCATAACATCTGCTGATCGCATTAGATGAGGATGACGCTTAGGAAAGCGTCTATCTGTTCAGGAAAGTATTGGACCAATACAGACAATGGAGTGGAACATTTCTGCTATCTTGGTTCGATATTGGAAAGTAGCGGAACAATAAACAACAAAGTGAATTATAGAATCAGCTTGTTTTATTTGCATACCTAGTTCTTTTTTAAAGAGCAGTAATATCCTTGGCAAGAGTAAAAAAAAATAAATAACATTATATGTAGTGGATTTACTGGAACCTATATTTTTGTATGGCTCTGGGACTTGGATCCTTAACAGAGAACAGGAAAAGAACTTTTAACATTGAAGATGGGTTTATGGAAAAAGTCCGCATTAGTTTTCAGGATACCGAGATCTAATAAAAAGGGAAGTAAAAAATCTCAGAAGCTATCGAAAAAGGATGATTAAGATGATGTGGCCTCATAAAGTAGACGAATTCAATTTGATAATGGGATGGGAGGAAGAATACAGAATAAAAGGGAGCAAGACCTCAAATACAGTTGAAAAATGAGATGATAGCATGGATGTTAATGAATCGAGAAAAGAGAACACAATTGACAAGAATAAACGAAAAGAACGGAAGATTTCTCTCGATAGAAGATGTATCTATATTTAATTTAAGAATAATTTTGTCACATCTTGTCTAAATGTAGCTGAGATGGCTCTGCGGTCAAACAAACTCCCGAACACTGGTTTGGGACCGAATTTGGCATATCATTATTTTTATATATTACTTATTCTGTAATCATGTATTGTAGGTCAAGGTCTAATGAACTCATTGCTTCTTATGCAAAATAATGTTGTTTTTCATTTTCCTGATTTTATTTAGGTCACTTTAGGAACTTAGATTAATTCCAAGGATCTCTTTGTTTTTACATCGGCCAAATGATTATAATTAAATCGTGCATATAGGTACTGAGTATCCATATTTTTTTGGTAGGGGGTTTGCTAATATAACGTCTAACAGATGTATGCAGAAGATTCAGTCGGCTCCACTGATGCCTAGATAAAATCACAGCTGATGTTTGAAGAAACACCGTACCATATGTTTGTGAGCCCATCACAGATGTGTCGGCTTCGCAGTCACTCAATTCGTAACTGCCACCAAATATTTATTATTGACTCTTCTGTAATTGAGTCAATGGTGAGAGAGGCATGCTAATTAGTGATTCTCGACTCTTTGAATCAATTTAAAAGGCCCCCAAAACCAAAGAAATATCGATATTGTTGTCGATTTATGGAAATATTATTTTGATATAATTGAAAACACTGATCAATAATTTTTTGGTAGTTGTAGGAAAACATAATACTGCAATTTTTATATTGATATTTCGATTTGTCAAATACACAATATCGATTTTTTTTTATTATAGTTCTGTAGTATCCCTTATTTGATTAGGTTCGAATCTCGCACCAACTCACACATATAGATCTTATTTTAAGAATAGGCACTTCAAGTCTGACAAGAATGAGCTTTATGATTTTTGGGTGTGTTCCAAACTCTGCAATTTGTCATTTACACTAGGCATCGCTAAGCTGCTCGTAAATTTTGCAGGAAAGTTACAGAACATGCAATTCTTTCATCTAAGTAATATCATTTTTTTTTTTTTTTGTATGCACACATTCGACAGTAGTAAAATTAGAAATCAATGAAGTATTAATATTCAAAGAAAGCACTACCAAAACTATGTTTCGTATAAGAAAGGAATGCATTATCTTTATGGCAAAAGGCTATTGTGTCATGTTAAAATTGAATATGGACCTTGCATTTCGAACTCTTTCCCCCCACTCGTTAATGATGTATTGCAATTAATACGTTTGCGGAAAACTTGTGTAATAAATGCTGGATTGATCGCAGTCTTATGTAACAAATTGTAATTGAAATCGCATTGTAATTTTACACAACTACCATGACACAAGTAGATTTTTAAACCTTGTAAGGATCGTTCCCAAATACTTGCCATTAATATTTTAGCATATTTATCTTCTTTTTTTAAAAATTATTTCTTTGATTATCTGCATTTACAATTCAATCGATTTATCTTAAAATATTAAATAGAACCCGCTTCTCAATATCAAATTGCAAGTACCCACAAGTGAAAAAAATATAACTTCATTGATTTATTGGCAATGAAATCCATTGTTAATCAATGACATCAGCAAATCCATATCTATTTCATTGTTTCACTTATTTGTGTGTAAGAGATTTTTTGGAATAAGATTCAGCTTTGAAAATCTTTATTATTTTGTTTAAATAAATATAATATTTTTCATAATCAATGCTTTTCGTTCATTTTCCAAATGTTGTACTTGATTTTGATGGAATAAATAATGCAAGACCTATATTATATATTATAAACCAGGAATACAAAGTTTTAAATATTAACGAAAGGAAGTTAATGCAGTTATTAACCACCATTATTATTATAAATAATGAAATATGAAAAAAATATCATAATGAAATGAATCAGTACATTAACGTAGATTCAACGCTTTCTTTTTGTTGATGAATATTGTCTAATATTCGATTCCTTACTTCAATCTATAAAATAACTAAACTTTTGGTTGTGATTTAGAAGTTAGAGTGAAGTTGTGATCCCAGGAAGAATTTTCCTCGTCGACTGTAACCTTTGGGCAGTTCAGGCGATTTATGGTGTTTTTTATTGACCGTTATATTATCTGTCCAGCCATTTATTACCTTCATAAATTTACCGAACTTGATCATTGCCTCTCCCATTTTCGTTTCTAAGAGAATGTGATACCTTATCCACATCTTTCTTATAAAAGATGTGGGGTACCTATAATTTTGTTGTGTTTTATGTTAAGTTTATTCAAATAATTGGTTTTTAACAATTGATAATTAACAAAATATTCCCTTAACTATCATAATAATATATTTCCATCCGATACCTCCACATACCAGATACCTACGATTTCCTTACAAAAGGTGTGTACAAGATGACCCAGTTTCCAAGTATATCGTCGCTAAAAATACAAGATATCGAATGTTAAAAAACCAGAACATTTTTCGTGTCCGATCTATATCGATTATATCGATGATGTATGACTTTTTTTGTTGCAGGAGTTTCTTCACTCTCCTGAAAACTTATGTTTTTCACTTCCGATACTTTTAATTTTCCTCGACCGATTTATAAACATGAACTTTGCTTCCTTTTGGTACGATTCATAGATGCTACATGTTATTAATCAAATATACTATGTTCAGAAACTATATACAATATACTGATACCTCAACAATCGATTTCTTTTGCAAATTGTGCATATACATGCGCAGAATATAAACACAAACAGCTGTTGCACTGTCCCCAAGATAAGGGCAGCTGCTTCCGCTTGCTCACATCCGCCGATGTAGGAAGTCTCTCCACTATTACAGCTTTCCTTCATTTTGTTTCATAATTTTGTTTGAAATGCTAATTTGTTTATGCAGGGAATGATTGTAAGTATGTGGATAGTAGTAAAAGGAACAATCCGATTCCCAGAGCTGTCATTTGTGCCATGATGTTAAATGTTTTGACTCGTAGAGACGCAAGTGGGACTGGTTAGTGGCGAGCTGATGGGAGCAGTTGAGGAAGGATGGAAGAGGAGTAATAAGTTATGCTATCCGTTGCAACAAGAACACAACTACATGGGGCCACATTCACCTTATGCAACCGACCAACCAACAGCCTTCCCTTTCGCGCCGGCGGGAAAGTGTGCCGCGCGCGGGAGTTTAGCCTCCGTCGTGATCTGTCAACTACTTAACTGCATTCGATAAACCTAGCGGAACTGCTTACGTTAACTGTTTAACAAATTTTCATATTTTTATTAAAACATGTAAATTTTTTCTTGGTACATAAAAAAAAAAATGATCAAATAAGTCCTGTATAAAATAAATAAATGTGTATATATCTCTCTCTCTCACACACACACACACATTCTCGAAATTACATTCAAAACTTGGTCATGTTCTTATATAGTTATATTCAAAATAACCTCACTTGAAAAAAGTTATTATAGTTCAGATTTCAGATTTATTTAAGAAGTTAATCACGCGAAGCATTGATAACTATTTAAAAACGTAATAGGTTTTCAAAATATTTAAATGGCATGAAATTTCAACACATTAGGTCCAAAAAAGTAGGTTTAAAAAACTTAATATGGCTGCAATGTATGGGGTTGTATGTCATTTAATAATCTCGTGAAGTTTCATTCTGTAACAATTATGAAAACAAAATATTGAATAAATAAATAAAATAGAGGCAAAACTCAAAACGAAACATTAAAATTTATTAGAATGCAAATGGAATAAACCACAAGCAAAGCCTTATGTTTCAAATGAGATGTGATTGATCTTACTCTTTTTTGTGTCTTGATAATGCCTGAAGAGACGAAACGTCGGCTGATAATTGTTTGTTTTTACTCCAGATTTGAAACATAAGTCTTTGTTTGGTTTTTTTTTTCATTTGCATTCTAATAAAACAAAAGATTGTTAAGGTTTTTTTTTAAAGGCGCTTTTTTAATTCGAAGTTTCTTGTAGAAGTGTTCTGAGAGACAACATGGAGTCGAGAAAATCGGGTGTTAAGAATGTAGGAATCATTTTCATAACCGCAATAAAATGGGTTAATGTTTCGTAATAAAGTATTGAGTTGGCGTGTCTTGAGAGTATAGTATTCATCGAGTACAATATTCATCGAATGATTATTGTTAAAATCCGAATATGAGTCTCCCTTTTTATTTATTTTATTACATTACTACTTAGTAAATATTGATCAACATTTATAGTTCTATAATAATATCTATATGGGAAATAAGTATTTCCTAGGTAGAGTAGATAGACTACTGGAGTGTCCTTGCAGTGGACTCCCACCTCGCTCCTATAGTCAATACAACATAAAGGCGGGCTTTGAGTCCCAGCTCTCAGCCACTCCAAGGCTCGCTCTATAATAACCTCTTCACTATATCATTTCTTCTTTATGTAGAGTGTTTGATTAAATTATGTATATATCACAATAACATGCACCTCATCAAAAAGTGTATGGTGAATAATTTGGGTCGTTTCATAAAATTTCAATCCCAGAACATATAAATTATGTTTTTTTTTAAATAAATTAAAGTCTGACAATTCGTTTTTTACTTAGTAATCATCATCTAAAATTATACTCTTAAGGAAGTCGTCCAAATTTCTTAACTGATAGAAATTTGTTTAAGATGAGCCTGGCGAACAAGGTTGGTGTGAGAGGACTTGGTAACCCAGCTTGTTCAGTTTCTCCTTGTTTAGGTCCTTTCTGATTAACCAATGCAGGTTGTTTTTTGTCGCATTATGTCAATATCCCTGCATGTATATGTGGATGTGATATTTTTATCTCTGGGCAGAAAGTAGAAATGAATTATTTATGAATTAATCTGTGTCACCCCCGAAAAATGTCACACCTTCGGCCAATAATCTGTTCTTTATAAAACATCTTTCCCCGAAAATCGAAGCTGGCGCTGCCGAATGTCCTGTTTTAAACTCATGGTAATATTTGATACTAAACAATGTTCGTTCAGTTGTATTGATAGTGAATAGTATCAAAAAAGATAAGGATTAATTAGAGCTCATTACAATCCCCAAACATAAACTTTATTGAACGTAAGAAATCCAACAATTCCTCTTTGAATTTAGAAATAATTAAAACAGACATTTCATATGAATCGACCAAATAAGATAATAGATTTGTGAATATATAATTTTTTCTTGCGTGATAACGGACTGTTGATGGTTAAATTGGATCCATATTAATGCAAATATTTAAAAAAAATCACTTCCAACTTCACCATATTTCCCAATGATTTTTTTAATTAAAATTTTTATATGAAAGAAACTCTAATACGTTTTAGGTAGGTATATTCGCAATCAAATTAAAATTCTTTACCATTGATAGCCGGTCTTGAAAAACCTTTCACTATAACTTGTTACCTAACTTGTCTAAGAATAGTTTGAAAATAAATAAATAATAGTGTACCTGTTATAATACCTTGCTAACTTGACAAGTCTTAGGAATTTAGTCCTCAAATCATATGAAAATTTAATTTTATATAAATAATTATTTATAACTATAAGAATACGCTCTTCTCTAAAGACTGGTTTGTTCTTGAGAAGCAACCTCCATGTGTTGACGTAACCCAGAGCTTATCACCCACCAGTTAGAGGGCAGTCACCTCGCTTCACACAATGTCCTTGTCTGTTTTATTTTTTGAATTATTATTATTATTTTTATTTCTTTGCATGATAATTTCATGTATTTGATTAAAGTTGAATAATTTCTTATCTGGTACCCCTTCAGAACTAATTGTTATTAATTTTAGTCGCAATATCAGTGCTGTCCACTAACTACTTTGTATTAAAATTTTAAATTTGTATTCATCGGAATTATTTAAAATTATAACTACCTTAATTCAGATATAACTTACAATTCAATTAGTCGATTTCGATCAATTAATAAAACAACAACGGATCAGTTTCAGTTAAAGTCGAAGCTTAATCTGATATTATTGCTTTAGGTAGATCAATGTATAATCTCCCCTGACCCGCGATATTCAACAGTAGCAAATTTTAAAATAGAATCAAATTAAATCAATAATGATTTCTATGAATAGGAATTTTACACTTGAAAATAAATTATTTAGTTGGTGTTAATTGTATTGGATTGAACAAAGCGGTGACATCAACTGATACCTATTTAAATCTAACATATTATTTATACGATTGCATAGATAAGAACTGTGAGCTGTTTGCTTATAGATAGTTATGACTAGTCAATTAACCACTTTTGCTATCGATTGCTTTCCAACTATCGATAGATAATATTACTCATCTCATTAAATTTATTTTTATCTTTTGGTAACGGACAATCGTTGGTGCTTCTTTGATCTAATCTTCTGATTCACTCAGCCTTTTCATTTCTGCCATAGTCACCGTACTTTATGGAGTAAGCTAGACTACAGAGTTGACTGTTCATTATTGACAATATCCTTGCTCATTTACTCAAGCTGATTGTTTGACTGACGTTATTGGGTCGTATCTGTTAATGCCTCAACCTTCGAACCATAGTCAAGGCCTACTGGTAGTGACTGAGGAATGCTATCTATAGACATTATAACCTCTCTCTATAAACCTTTCACAGCCCCGGACAGATCAGTTTAAACGCCAGTAAAAGTGTTCGTATAGGCCACCTTAATTGTCCGAAATATTTGACCTATTTGCACCTCACTAAGCCTCCGAAGCTTCTCTTATTGTCTGATCTCGCTTTCTACGTAGTAATGATCAGTTATGGAAAGACTGCAATTGAGTTGCACACTGACAACATAGTATGGGAGGAGTACTGCAGGTGTACCCTAGGAGCCCAAGGTGAAGCAGGTGTAATGGGAAACCGAACAGCCCAGCTGTGTGTACTCGGTTCACTGACCGCTTCTCTAGTTCGTCATTGTTCTCTCTTACTCTCTTCTTTGTCGGGTTCGAATCTCGTCCGGGGTGGTTTGTTTTCTCCACTACTACTAGTCCAATGAGAATTCAGTAGGTCAAAAGAAATCCGTTGTACACGAAAATATTCCTGTTATATTTAAACATCTCCAATTTTATAAAATATAATATTTTTTCGATGTTTATAGAAATTTTGAAACACAGCTTTCTTTTTGTATGTCTTATATTTTTTCATTCGGAGTATCGAGGAAGTGTTCCATCCTCCTGCACCCGCCAACTGATGCAGTAAATTGGCGTTTTTTCTATTCGCAAAATAGTGTTAATACTGTTTCTAAGACTTGAGAAGAGAATTCCGTTCAGTCTTGTTTTCTTCTGGGCAGTCAATACTGGATCTAAGCGGCACAAGAGACAACAAATATTTAGTTAAATATCACAAAGGGAAGAATGTGTCCACAATTTATTTTTATCTAAACGAGAGGGTGGTTACATCTTAAAGATAGCATATTATCCTAGATAATTCAGCTGACATGGATATGCCCATATCTAATAACTATGTGGTGTTTAATGTATACATTATCATTCTATTACATTTTATATTATTAAAAGACTCAGGGAAGACAATTATGCTCACGTTAAGCCTGATCCAACCTCGAAGTTTCGTCGATACAAGAGAAAATTCTGTTGCCAAATGTGAAATAAAGTTGTCAATTGAATCCATATCGATATGGAATTTTATAAAATTTCTGGACTAGTGGAAGTGAACATTACTTTGAAGGTTGAAAGATAGAAAGAAGCTGTAATTATGTTAGTGGATGTGGTTCATTTAAATTATTAAACGAATATAAACAGGTATATTGTCCGTATCAGAGAGTTATTTAAACATAAGTAGTTGTATCACTATCAATTTTCTCAATGAAACGTATAATCTTCCATTTCTAATTACATAGTCATTTTCTGATAGATTCAAGGCTCTCAGCTATATTTTGATTCACCGTTTCACTTCAAGTTTCTGCGTTATACGTCTTAATTCATCATTGCATTGCTAAATCTTAAAAAGTACAAATTAATATTTATAAATATATTAGTAACATTAATGAATAACTTAGGTGTTTTTCAACACCAAAATGCCAAGTAGGGTGGAATTTTTGACCCTTCTTCCCGAAATACGAGAGACTTGGAAGGACTTGCTTGATAAGGTAAAGTACACAGTGGAAACTTCGCCTTAACGACCCAGTTGGTAGATAATGCTTTGATACATCTCTTCATGGCTCGTCGCCCGTATCGGAAGCTGTCCCTCCGTAACAGAGTGCTTTATCTTCAAGAAAGGCCATATTTAATAATAAATGGATGATAGAAATAGTCGGGGGGTTCAGTTACACGGTTCACCGAGCCCCCACTCATTTTATTTACCCTGAAGATGAACTCTCGCTCGAAACGTCGGCACAAATAAAAAATAAGTCCTCACTTATTTTATGTTTATTTTGACTGCACCCCCCCCCCCAACTATTTCCATCCTCCATTATATCTTCCAGTCAACTATTTTCCTAACATGTAATAATAAATATTCTTTTATTAGGATTTTGTTCCTACATTAAAGTAAATAATATTTCCACTTGGTTACTTTTTTTTAATTACCGATTTTCTTCAAGTTTCTTCAACTTTTTTTGGCCCAAACGGACAGATAGGATCACGAGGGCTGAATCAGTGGGTCATCAAACAAAGTGAACTTTTATTTTGTAATTCAGCCTCCAGAAATATTTGCTTTGGTGCAATGGATCGTAGTAGCTGCTGGAAAATAAATAAATGAGGTAGAAAATGGTATTTTTCGTATCTCGAACGTGAAAAATCATAAAGACGATTTGTTTCCGCATTACCATCAAATCCATTTTTTAACATGTCTAAATTATTCCGTTAAAACTGCCTTTTATTTAAGGCTTCATGATCAAAAGCGATTAACTCTTTCATATTTTCCGCTAGTTTAGTTAAGCAATAGACTTATCATATTATATTATCAAATAAGACAGACTTAAGAGTTTGAATTAGACTTTTCAACCTTAACACATAATTTTTTTTTTCTGGGAAAGATTAACATTAAATATTTAGCAGATAGAAAACATATTTATTACATGATCTAAGTTGTAAACATTCGCTTGGATTTTGGCCCTCTGCTACCTATGTTGTGGCAATGTTTGTATAGAACATGTACATATATATTGACAGCTATTAAATGAGCCAGAAAACCTGTGTAAAAAAAGAATTAATTGACAAATATTTTATTTTTTAATTTTCTCGTGATGTTGGTAGCCTCCCAGTGCAAATTGTGTTGTTTAAAAACTTTTTTTTTTACTTTTAAACATTTGTATGACACTAAGAATAAAGAGAATCTTATTTCATTAGTGGATATTTCTTAAAATGATGAAGCATTGGTGCTCCGACTTACAACAAGGACTATCATTCATGCAACTGCAGATCTCTGAGTATGGAATCAAATGTGGAACATAGTGTTTGTGAGAGATCGGTCATCGAACATATCAGGTTTTGTTCCTGCAGATGATAGCAAAGATTTTTATTAGCATTTTGTTCGTTCTTTACCAATGTCTTTTATTATTTTCTTTCTTTATATTTTTTAATATTCCATTTTTTTCCATTCTGTGCCTTTGAATTTACCCTCGGGGTCTGGTTTCTTTCATCTTTCTTCTTCTCTCGATTGCAGTCTTCTCGTCTTGTGCCCGTAAAATAAAAATGGCTTAAGAGAATATTTTCTCGTGATGTCGAAATACTTTAAATTATTCAAACAAGGTATTTATGTAATGAAGAATATATAATCAAACTCAGTGGAATCATCCTTTGAGTTCATTGTTATTAATGTAGTTTATAACAAATTTCGATTAGTCTAACTATTGTAATTTGCGTCCTGAGCGATAGTTTTGATTTTAGATAAACAAAACCAATAAAAGTAAATTAAAAAAAGAGAGATGATACCGAAATAAATCATATCTATCACGAATGGTTTTAAATATATGAGAAGCGAGGAATGGTTGACTGGATGATCGATGTAAGGAAGAAAATAGTTGGGGGTGCAGTCAAATAAAACACTAAATAAGTGGATACTTATTTAATTAAGTGCCGACGTTTCGACCCACTTTGTGGGTCATCTTCAGGGCTATAGAGCGCTGCAGTGCGAGTAGACGCGGTCTAACTCAATTTTAAATATATATATATATATATATATATATATATATATATATATATGTGTGTGTGTGTGTTAAAATAAAAAATTGCTATCAGATCCGCAAGTTGTCCGTTTATTCGTTTCCTATTTAATATTACCGAAAATTAAAATAATATTGAGTGTTGTATGTATGAAAAAAAGTGTAATTAGAGGAAATGTGTATATTTCGGTAATCATTTCATCAAGAAATGGACGTTTCAACGGACATTTCGAAGTATAGATGATTGATGAAGTATAGATTATATGACCTAAAAAGCATGTTAGTCATGTTATATTCTTTACGGAGTCAGGAATAGTTACTATATGAGGTCAGTAATGAAATTATTTTTATTTTCGAGATTATTACAAAGGAAAAGATTGAAAATTTAAAACTTGTAATAACTCGAAGTGACTACAATTCAATATATATTTGTAAAATGTTATAGTATTAAATATTGAAAAGTAAAAATAAGGATAGTGAGGTCTATGATGATTCGTGTGATGGTAAATAGGCCAGTCCCATTGGCTCAGTATTGCCAATGGTCCTTGCGGTATGTGGTGCCATTGTGGGATAGAGGAGGTCATACTACAGCAATATTTCTTATATTTATCCTCAATAGAAATAAATTTACTGGACCAATTTGTTGTTTTAAATACAATGCCTTCTAGGTACAAAAGCGGATAACTCCAAAATCGACTTTTTAAAATTGTTTGTCAGTTAAGTCAAGCGATTCCATGCTCCCGAACTTCAGGTTCAAAACATGAATAAAACCACGATGGATTTTAACGTTTGAAGGGTATAACGAGGCGTAGATGGGAGGATTTAGTTTTTAATTATTATTACTTTCTGATTACATTATATGGTGGTTTGGTGGATGTAATCTATGTTAGTATTAATGAGAAGGTTGATAAGTATTCATTATTTGTTGATTTGATTTATTTATTTATAAATTTTTACTAATTAATGGACTATGAAAGAAAAAGTAGTCAGTTTCAAAGTTTATCTCTTTTCACTACGGCCTTTATATACACAGTAAATTCCTGGCATTTATTAATTTCTATTCGTTTTCCAGGCGATCACCTTGACCCCTCAGTTCAGGAACCAACTCTGTCCTCGCTGTTACAGTTTCTGCATTGCAATATTTAGAATTTACAAAAATAATGATATTGTTTATTTATTTGTTCTTGGTGTATCCTTATAAGCCGTATCCTTCTACTGGTAATAACTATTTATGTTGTTATCTTCCTGGGAAGATGTTAACGTTATTAGTCGGTAGTGGTTGGAGTTCAGCAAGTCGTCGGTAGGAAATGTTTTTTCTTTTTTTATGTTCTCGTTTGAGTTAACTGTTGGCACTGCCACGCTAAGTCGCTTGGAATCCGCTTTCTGCCCTGCATTCCTTCCTTATATCGATAGTCAACATCGATGTTTGGATTGTCGACGTTAATAATATCGATATACGTGTGATTAACGTTGTTAATTTAATATCTACAGGAAAGACATTAGTGGAATTTATTTTATTTAAGCTATGTAGATAACATAGATACAGTTATTTACTGGCCTACATTCCATTCTTGGGACATCGATCCTTGTATCGATTTAATTAACATAGACCATCTTTCTTTTTGTATTATCTTCTTGATCTAAGCATTGGTAGAATCTATTTTATTTATGGTCTATTCAAAGCTCTACTGAAGATGATATGCATTGAATATGAATTTAGTATCATTTTACGTATGTACTGCTATCAGTAGTGTGTGAAGATCGATTACAGGTCAGTCGGATTGTTTGTTGAAGAAGATAAACCTTATTTCTTATGCATTTCTTGGAGCATTGTGAAATACGATGATTAGGTTTATTATTGCTAATTATAAATTCTACTCAAATCATGTATTTTAATAGTTCTTAAAAGTATCGATTTATTATTGAAGACGCAATAATTTGTTTTCCTATTTTATTGTAATTTATTGTGGTTAATTTGTGTAATGATATTGAAAAAAGTCTTTCGTTTTCAATTTGTCTTAAAGACAACGGTCTACCAATTCCCTAACAATAATGAAATAATTTTAGGGAATGACTAAATTAAACAAAATTATAGTTTTACTATATTTTTCAATAGCTTGCTGCCAAAATATATTCCTAAATATACTTAAAGAATCAAAATTATTTTTAAAAAAAGAAAGAAAAAACATGGTTGGTTATCGTATTGTTACATATACGTACATTTGTTAACCCGAGTGTACTGTTTTGTTTGTGTAGTGCTATCAAACCTCCTCAGCCAGAGCAGAACGATAATATTGAAGTTTGAAAATTTCATTTTAGTTTCATCTGAATCTAAAAACATTTTTACTTACTAAACATGTTTTTATACCTTCTTTTCTACTGCCTCATTCATAGATCATGCTTGGATTTAAATTTCCCATGTATATTGCTTCTTTATTTCAGTTCGATTTTTTCTAATTTCTTTTAACTATTTTTTTTTTTTTTGCGCAGACGTACTCCGGCCTGTTCTGCGTGGTGGTGAACCCCTACAAGAGGATGCCCATCTACACGGAGAAGATCATGGACAGGTACAAGGGGATAAAGCGCCACGAGGTACCTCCTCACGTCTTCGCCATCGCGGACAGCGCCTACAGGTCTATGCTTCAAGGTAACGGGAATCTGTGTTATATAGTTTATTGTGATGTACGGTCGAATTTGCGCAATAGAGAACTAGTAATATTAATAAAAATAAATGTCTTAAAACTGATAATAGGAAATGAATTGTTTAAAAAAAAAAATTTGTATTAATATTAATCTCATTAAAGTATTAAATTAGAACAGAACAGAGAAAGATGGCTGGGGATAAGTTACCGGATAGTTAACAGTTTGCATCTACCATCACTTACCAATATACCTAAACCCCAACCCCTTTTGATACAAGAATCCTTACTCCAAATCCTACAATCGGATACTAAGAAAAAAATGAATTCAACATAGCTCTGTATCAATAGAAAACATTTGTCTCCCCGGATATGACAACACAAGAATCCAACACGTCATCCAAGGTGTCATATACGTAATCTAATATTGACATTCTTCCCAGGAATTTATCTTCCCCTGTTTACACAACTAATGTGAAACAGTTACCTAATGATACGTGTTGTCTTTGCTGCAACCATGTACGAAAATTAGGATTTAATTTTTTCGCCAAATAATGATGTTTTTATTTTCTTACGTTACTTCGTTTCTTAGTGTTGTTTCTATATCCATCCATGTTGTGTTTGCTGTGAAGAATGGTTTTCCGTTTCCTCTGTTGATAACTGTTCTTTTCCAAACAGTAACTTTTTAAATTACAACGATAAAACCTATATACATCGCTATATATATGACGTAAGCCAACAAGATCCTAATTAAAGTAATGTTCAATGAACATTCTTCCCCTTGTATACATCGCAAATTGCGAGCACAAGGGGATATAGAATCAGTGAAGAGAATGGATTTGTCTGACCGAGATGCGAGCCAAGATAGCTCAAGTGGCAGAGTACTCCATGACGGAAACATGGGAGAACCGGGTTCGATCCCGGTCCTGGACATATCTTTTCTCTTCAAAATAATTTTTAAATATTTTATGATAAAACCTATAGTTGGTAAACTAATTTTATTTTAGAATAGACACAGAAAGAAGAAAAATTAATATGAGTCGCACTTTGTTACTAAGGCTCATATTTATTTAGTTAGTAGCAGCTACGAAGCTACGGATACAGTTAGGCATGTGAATATATTTGACTTGGTTCTCAAGCAGACTTTATCAGCAAAGATTGGAGCCACTAGCTCTCACAGTCCCGCTACAAATAAAACGGTTTGTTTTCGCCATTTAGTGCAGGGGTCGTTGTTTCTTAATTGCCTGTCCTTCGTTAGCTTCTGATGTTCCTTGGAGAAGTGGAGGGTTCGAGTTACTTGGAAGAAACAGAAAAATGATTTCCCCAGTTACCAGTTGTTGATTACAGACTCGTGGAGCAATACGATAATAAGCGAATACCTGATTTTTTCAAATGAACAACATGCTCAAGAGTGATTATAGTCAGATTTTTTTTTTTTTTTTTAAGCCTGTAAGCACAATCAGGTTATTCAATGGTTTTTAAAACATCCATCATTTTTTCTTCTTTAACATAATGCATAGCAGATTTCTTGTAAGAAAAACAACCTCATGCGATTTCTGAGCCTTTTTTGTTAGTCAGAATGCTAATTGACCACTTTTCTTTTTTATATATACAACAATTACTAGTTTTTCTTGTATGCAAACTAGTATGCTTATAAGACATACTGGATTACAAGGATTCGTGGGTTGATTATGCTAATTTATTGAGAGCAAAAAAAAAAAAGATGAAAAATACATGATAGTATTTATCGGTTTAGTGATATCTGAGATCAGTTGCATTTTTGTAAAAATATTTTTGTTTTTTTATACTTAACTCTTCCTTGACCTGATTAAGGGCTCAAAATTTTACAAAACATTGTAAAATTATCGCTATTGTTAATTGTTTATTGATAATGTTACAGTTTTTTCATTTATAAAACAGCAGCTTAGAAGAATGTGGTACATGTAGTGCATAGAAATGGACACCAAAAAACTTTTGCACTGTAGAGAGCATGATCAGGGGAATTGTACACATCCCATATTCTCTGTAAACTCATCACCGTATCATATCGCTATGTTTATATAAACGCGACTTGTTAGTAAACATGACAACATTCACCATTCCATTTTCTGTCCTCTTGGTACACCTTGATGCGCCAAATTCTTCTGATCTGCAGGTCGTCTAAAAGGGGCATAAGATCTATGGCCAACCGCCTGCAAAAGACTTCTTCGTTTGGATAAAGACTTAGCTTAAACATCTTAAACTTCATTGAGGATTGTCACCGTAGAAAGGGTTCTTTCTTCCATAGACGACAATATTTCTATCCTCTCTTTGTGTTGTAATGCGCTGCGATCCACAACCCGGTCTCCTACTGGAACTCCCACTCTCTCGGAATGGGACTCAAATGCGGAAGACGACGTTGTGAGAAACGCCAACCTGTGATATCAGTTTGCTGTTGATATTGGTTGCTTAATTAAATTTTCCTGTGGAACATAATAATTTGTAATAAATATTTATGCTGTTTATAATAAAAATAAAATTCCTAGACAAAATCAACAGTACACAATTAGTAATATCCCTATTCCTTTTTGTGTAGTTTATTTAAGAAATCAAATAGCTCATTTATCTGACAAAGTGAGTTAAACGTTGAGTCCTTTATTGAGTCCGTTTGAAACAGAACGTACAGTATCGTGATTGAGAGGAAAGAAAATAGTTGACTGGAAGATGGAACGATACTGTTCTAATCCCACATTAGAACACTATCGTAATATTTGTATACATTTTCCACGAACCCATTCCATTTCACTATGCTCATCATAGTTAACAGAAGTTAATCTTTGACTGAAATATGGATACGATGATGATGATGGTACCTGATGTTTCTGTTAGAGAACCGCTTACCCCGGCAACCTCAAGATGGAGCAGTCCTCTTGCATATGGATGAGCTCTCACTACATTAGTAATGGCCTCTGCCGATCTTCTCCACTCCTTTCATCATACCAAATGCTCCTTAGCACTGTTCTCTATCTTTAAAGCTAACTTTCTTTTTGGATATATATATATATATATATATATATATATATATATATATATATATATATATATATATATATATATATATATATATATATATATATATATATATTATTGGTACGAAATTCATGTTAAAAAATGCCTATTGATAATGGTATTGATACGAATCGAATCATTGGCTTAAACGTCTTATGGTTATGGAATCATAATAACAAGAAAGGTGAATGTTACCTTTTCTTGGTGGAATCATGTTAGCTGCGTCTTACTGGGATTCCTTATGATCTAGTTTTCCCTAACTATTGATGTTTGTTGGAGTGCTGTGATCATATTGATGCTCGATATGATGAAATTACTTGTGACCATTAAGACCTGGAGTGATGTGGGTCGAAAAACGTTTGTTCCTAAGAAAAACTTTCTTCCTATTTAAGATTTAATTTTTAACCTCCATATGGACCATTTTCTCCTCCAAGATATTTCTCAACTAATAATATTTCAAGTAATATTTTTTATTCTGAAAGCCAAATTTTCGGCCCAAACTTGTGAGGCAATAATTATAATCCGGATGGCAAAAATGCTTAATGCCGATACATTTATACAAACATCTTAACTCCAGCTTCACTGCAATGCAGAAATTATGAAAAAAATCATTAGGTGATTATCGGACAACATTAGAATCTATTCAGGTTGTGAAATCTAAAACGAAGAAGTTTTAATTGAATATTAGGTTCGTGTTGGGGGTAGGGAAGAGAATTATTTTATTATTCAAAGCGAGAAAATTGCCTGCTTAGGACAGGACCTAAGTCAAAAGCACTAGTTGTGATGAAGTGGCTAAGCCTCGGTGGCCGGCTGCTGTTCTTGAAATATTAAAGCGCGTTGGTTAGTGAAGTGGTAGTTCTCTACGGGGCTCTATTCAATGCTCTTGTTTGTTCGGGTAGGCTGCCTCCCTGCCTCCCTTGTCGTGGTAATTGTGTTAGTACTGTCAAAGGAATCTTTATTCGCCACGCTAGTTTTAAATAATAACGCATTAATTATCTTATTTAAAAAAACAACAAATGTTGTCTGTAATATGACAATACGGTGCTCAAGAATTAATTTCTCCACTCCACAAAACCTCTCCTTTTTAAGACCATTATAATTTACCGGCGGCTTTAACAATATACGTTTAATTTTTAGTCGTCATGAATCCTAAAGATCCTCATAATGTTTTCGTATAATTCGTAATAAAGCAAGGTTTATGAAATTATATAAACATTTCTTAATAATTATAATAATCTGAAGCCATTTAACTTTGAATTGAGTTTAATCTAAAGACGTGAGATTCTTTACTTAACATTATTTAATCTTTTAATAGCCGTGATTGGAGCCTATGGGACCCTCGTGGAGCTTATCAAGCCTCTATGAAGTGGGTACCCTTAACGGGACTACAACCGTTTTCCTTGGAACATTACAGTCTCTATCATGTACTGAACCCTTGGGGTCTTGACCCTTCATGGTGTAGTGGTGCAGGTGTTTGTTTTTGGAAGCCCTGAATAATACATAGCTGTTCTTATTTATAACATACTCTTGTCTTTATTTTCTCGAAGTGGAAGGGCACGTTATCCATATCCGTAACCTTCCTTATTTACGGCCCAGCTTACGTCATAAAACATTCAACATTAAGATAGGTCTGGGTCGAAGTTTATCTAAGGTTTATCTGAAAAGAGAACGCATTCCAGGAAGCGTTTGAGGAGAACATCGATTCTTTACTGTCGATACATATTCAAACTTCCTGTAAGGATTTGGATATCGATATCTATGTATCGAATAATGCCTTGAATCGATAAGATCACTGCCTTGCTTGCCAACTGTTACAGTCGTCCAGGACATACCTAGATTCCTGCAGATATTGCTATTCAATGCGGCGTACTCCAACGGAACCCATCCGCTTCTTGTCGTAGCGATCTTCAGCGGTTGATTCACCATTTGGTTAGTTCATCCACGTCATTACGTAGCGTGGACGTGCTAGTTATATCGTCTCTATCGTGTCAAAATGTCAGTCGTAAAACAAAACGTCATTTTCTTATCAATGTGTCTATACCATAAAATATTTGTTGTGAATGAAGTGTAAAAAATGTGAAACAAGGCCTTTTTTGTACTTGAAATGACAATATTATAGGTGAATCACCCGTATACATCATGTATACAATGTGTATCTTACTGATTGAAAACTTTCTTTTAACCAATATTCCTGAGAATGGTATTCGTTTCAATTCGTAATATGTTTTATTCGAGAGTACAAACTCATCGCCCTCAACCTTCTATGAGAAAACATAACATAGCATTAACCTCCCTGGGAAAGATGAGGAACTCATTCAATTAAGAAGGTGAGAAATGTACCGTTAGGCAGTTAGTAGAAGAGATGCTAGGACAAAACTGCAAATGAAAAATTATAGTAAAAAGGTCATAGCTATCAACGCACCTCACTTAGTCTCTTGTAACTAATACTGACTGTCACTAAGTTTTTTCTCATCTTAATTATTCATGATCTGGTGAGATTGAAAAAAATATATGAAATTTGATGCTGTAACTACCCAATCTTTTTGACAGAATAAATAGGTATTTGAAACACGTGCTGATTTTTAATTGTAATATTATGAAATCAACTGTTTAAGGACTCCAAATAAGATACTTTACATAAAGTCACCCTTTAAGCAGTAATCATGCTCGTGTTTTATTTTTTTAATTTGTTTGTTGGGGTGGAACACGAGAAATCGTGGCAGCTCTCAGTACGTAAGGTATTGAGCTATTGATCTGTAGGTGCCTAGTTGGGGACCAGCTCTGGCAGATAAATTATTTACTATTTTAAGGTCCTTGAATCTACCCTGGGAGATCTTGATCTCATCTAGCCTCAATAAAAGTGGGCATTCTTAATTCGGAGGGGAAAAAAGATTGCGGTCGATCGTGATCTTGGTGTAATCAATTATCTATTTCTATATCTATTCTATAAATAAATTTATTTATTTCAGTTTGTCGATGTAGCATAGTTCGGCCGCTTTCCTAATGGTTAAATTAAAAAAGTTTTCCCGCCATAAAAATGGTTTAAACTCAATAGATTTAAAGAAGTTTATTGATCTTAAGCCCTAAACTTAAGTCAAAGGTCCAAAAAGCTATAATTAATGAAAAATACTAACTTATTTTTCTCTGTTTCTCATAATTCTTGTCATTTCTCTTATCCCATTGTTTTAGTTCAAATATTTCTAATAATGCCTTTATTTTATTTTATAATTTAATTCACCCCACTTTTTTATCTGGTTTACTCCAATAGCATTAGATATATATTTTTAATTTTTTTTCAATTTTTACATATTTTAATTTGTATGTATCTTGTTGGACATGGTATATCTCCAGCCTTGACTGACTCAACGCATGTTTTCTTAATACCTCCGATCGCCATAACAGTAAGAGCGTTAACTATCGAGGACATTTCGGCCGTTAATTGAGCGCTCTCAACTAACCTTTCGTTAATTACTCAACTGACAATTATGTCGTTATTATTTATCGAAAGGAGTGGACATCGCTTGGTGCCAGGTCGTTGTCCATATATGGCTCCTCTCTTGGGAAATATTTGGGCCATCAATCGATAATTATGACTTTCGAATCATCTGATCGTTTCCCAAGTTAATTTTGATTATATGTAATTATACCTGATTTATCTATACGTGCAACCATTATCACCTTGTTAAAATTATTATTCGCCAATTATCGAATTCACGCTTGCCTTTTTTGAATTATAAATTGTATATATCAACTGGATTTCTTGATACTTATTATTATAAAAATAAACTTGCCCTGTTTGTATTTTAAATTGATGGTTGCAAAAAATGTCACACCTTAATGTTTGCGTTTCGTTTTGGACATATAATCAGCACCCCAATTTGGTTAAAATTGGTAATAAGCTTTAAGGATCATTCTGGGTTAATCTGCTACTAAGTACTGCCAATAATTTATATATATATATATCTGCTACTCGACTTCCTATGAGATTATTAAAACGGCAATGTCCTAGATACCTGCCTAGAAATAATTAATCAGTTCAAAAAATTCATAATCTTGCAAATCGAAAAGAAAAAACTAACAATGTTTTTACGTTTACATAAGCAAACGTAACATAAAAGAATAATAATAATATATAGGTGCTTCTTGTAACTTGGAGACCCATCACAATTGCCTTGTTAAAATATGCAGACAGGCGAATGTCAAGTTGGGTCGAAATCGATTGGTCCTGGACTCGCCCTTTCTTCGAGAGCTTGCTTCTTCTTTTTTGAGGTTCAGTATTGACGTTTTTTTCTATTTTCTATATTGAAACTGTCACTTAATCTTCAACCTAGACAATATCTTCTTCGCCTGTGTACAATTTTTTGAAGAGGATGATGGAACCTACGCGGTTATTCATTATCAAACCGGATCTTCCGGTTGGCCGATTTGAATATCGATTATCTTCTTGAGCATCGATTAGCCTCTGAAGAATGTTGACTAATTGCCCCATGTAGCTCGTTGGATCCTTCGCTACGGAACGTTTTGTTCCCGACGCTGAAAAAATAATATTTGAAATTATTTATTTTTAATGCGGTTTTCCTTGTTGGACAATTCTGTTTCAATTTTTTTAACCCGTGTTTATGCTTGGAATTCTTCGTCCTCTTTTTCTTCCACTTTATCTTGCTTCCCCTGAAGATCATCCTCCACCTATAATGGGGTTTTTTTCTGTGAGGTAATGGTACTTAATATATATCCTTATAAAAGTATTCACTGGATAAACAAATAATCGTCTAGTTAAATTTTTTAAATAGCCTTTAATTTAATAATTACTAGGCGGAATCGATCAATTTGCACCCAGTTAATATATAATTGAGTTGACGAGCATCGCGAAGATTGAAATTGGACTGTAAAGTTTATTGTGTAAGTCGTTTATGAGCGCAAAGCCGACTTGTTAGGTCGGAGTAGTAGGTAGTAGAAACTCTTTCACTAAGTAATTAATTATTAATTATTATTATTATTAATATTTTAACATATAATCATAACACTATTTCATTAATTAATTAATTATACGATACTGCTTGATGTTAATTGTTCTGAATATTTATTTGACTTATGTTCATAAAAGTTGTGTCGTTATGAAAGTATCTTAAAATGCACCCCACGCTTTTTTACGTCTAAGAATTATTTGTTCGTAATGTCTATTCTTATTTTAAACTTATTTAAAATTATTTTATACTTTTTAGTTTTGTGTACTATTAAATTGTGTTTTGTAGTTTTTTAAACTATTATTTATTTTTTAGATCTTTTAAATAATTTTGAATTTAATAATAATTCATACAATTATCGTTATTGTAGTATACTACTGCTTTTGGGCGGCAGTAATGTATTACATAGATGCTAAAATTAAATTATTTATTAATGATTACTATCATTAAACGGGTACTGAAATTATATAGCTCATTAAGAGGACTTCGATGTGCTTGTTGGGATTCCATAGCATCGACAATTGAACCGCAGTTGATGGTACTTAACTTAGATCTATTCGAGCAGATTACTATTAGCTGATGGTATCTCTCCTCAAGGTAATTCCAACAATTCCCTTGCTAATTGCCCCGTTTATGTCGCCTAGATGGGTCCTGGTTTACCATAATGATGGTTCATGGTGGATTTATAAAGCATGATGTCGCCTTTAAGAACAGATCCTTTTCTTTCTTGAAACGTATAGTTTCTTTGTGTCTTGGTTAAGTAATGAGAATCCTAGCAGAATTTGCCGAAGCTTCCGCCGGAAAGGAACAATGCTGAGGAAAATAACTGTTGATTGTAGCCTATCAGTTAGTTACGCAATATAATACTTATTCACTTCTTCCATAGTTTTCTGGATGATATCGTCGAAATTCTAAAAACAACAATCAAATAACAAAAAGAAATCTATATTAGTTTCTTAATGTACTTTTTTACTTATTTCTTCCTCTCAGATTTCTGTCACCTGTATTTTCATCTCAGCACATTATTATGATCCTCGTTTCCTCGTCTCCTATCGGAGGATGCACGTACCTGGACTTAAGTGAAGGGTGGTTTGTATTTTTCATGAATACTAACAGGCCTGAACAACAAAACTTTCTGCATATTTTAATTTGTTTTCTAATTATTTTCAAAAAAACATATGTACATCATTTTATTTTCCTTGGTATTCTGATAAGGTCGAATTTTCGTTTTAAGTTTTCATCGGACACATGTATTTTATAGTGATATGAGTCCAAAAAATGAATAATTAAAAATAATTTTAAAAAAATTAAGGAAGTTTATTGTGTGCCATGATTATCTCATGAACGAGTGGGGGTAATTTGTACTTTCTTTTAACGTTGGATTTTGGCACGTGGAGCTCTCTGGGGTGCAATGGAATATCCGAAATACTTATTTTCATTAGACTGCAATGGGTATGTATTATTACATGAATGCTTGAAAGGTGATTAAATTTTGATAAAACAAAAAAAAATTATTATTTAAAAAAAAACACCATTATTAGCAAAGATATAGATTATTGAACTTAGTCGCTAAGATGGAGTGGTAGTAAGTTCCTATTTGGTAGCTGCGAAAGGACATTATCCTTGGCTGTTAATGAATAACGTTTATAGTTCGGGTGTGTGTGTGTGTGTGTGTGTATAATTTACTATCATTCACCAACAACCTGTCTGTTATTGCAGAGATATGGGAACTGTTACGTCTAGAAACATATTTATTGACTGAACGTCAAAGAGCTAAGAGTACATTCCAGTATATATGCGCGTGAAATGGCATTGGTTTATTTAAACGGCTGCTAGTTCAGTTCTACTTTCTAATTGATCTGTTAGTTATCGTGAAAGGTTTAACTTGAGGCAAACATTCTGCCACCTGAGGTTGCACAAAACATGGCAGTTTTCCAAAACATCTCATTCCAGGTGGGAGGTGGGACCTGCGGGTGATGTCATTCTCTAACCACTCCCAATTCCTCTAACCCACTTAGTATTCATCCCAAATATTTGCTAGTTCTCTTCCATCCGATCGAAATCTTCCCGGTGTTATTAGAATTTCAACTGTCCCTTCCTCTCACTTGTATTACTACCGTCAAGTATCAGTTTTATAAATTGTTTTAACTCGATATAGTTAAAACAATAAAAACCATTTTCCAAAGTTATTGTTCGTTCATATGTAACTATGATGTCAAACTTACAAATATTTGTATATCGTTAACAAGCTTCCATTATTTCGGAGTTGTCGTAGCAATGGCACGTAGGAAAGATGCCACGCGGCACTGTGTCGTGCATTATCTCATAGGCGGTTAGGTTTTGGTCCCCTAAATCTAAATCTACTAACCAAAAAAGTCTCGTTTCCATGATAATAGTGCCTTGTCAATTGATACACTTTTCTTCAAAATCCAACCTGTCTTAGAGCCAGAAATGAATCAATCTTTTTAATATCACAAAAAATTAACACTTTTTAGTATTGCTGGCATTTTACAAATATTAGCATTATGTGTATTTATTCTTTACTTTATTTTATAATATATATTTGTTGTTGGTTTTTTTGTCTGAGCCTCTGTGGATTATTTTGTTTTAATTGTTATTTTCTTTCGTTTTATGGCTCTTTCTGACGTTCTTTCCTAAGTGGAGAACGTCCTTAAATTCCATCCTAAGAGACCTCGATCTTTTTTAGTTTTCTTAATACATGTTTTTGCCATTTTCAGATTTTTAAGGTACGTGAACACACTACGCTCATTCCGCTTGGGTTCATTCTTTGTAGGTGTTTTTAGAACTGCTTTATTATTGTTGGAAAACATATAATTTGTTAAGTACAATAATAAAAGTTTTTATCGTTTAGCAAGTTCCCCCTCCCTCATACAACTTTTAATCAACACTTACCCACCCCTCGAGTTGGATAAGTTCCAACTGCTTTATCAATGTCCGATAAATTATAAAAAGCGTTTTTAAGTATAAGAACTTATTTTTATGGGAGATTCAAATAACAGTTTTAGACGGTAAGGCCCGATATTTTAGCTTTAGCTTTGGGTATCTAAGTATGCAGGCTCCTGGATTATCGAGCAATAGGTCCCGACTTCGATTCGGATAGATAAATTATTTATTCTGTTAAGAGTTGTGAATCTTCCCTGGGCTCACTCAGCCTCTATATAAACTGGGTACTATTAATCGAGGAAAACCTGGCTGCAAAACGCCCCTTCCTTGCACAACCTTTCGCTTAGAAACAGTACTGTCTACTGTCTACTATAAATACCCTTCATGAGTTGTAGTGGTTCTGATTTTTTAATGGTTTTTCCTCCAGGTTTTCTTATTATAATTGAGTATATATGGGATTGTTTAGTTTGATATAGGTTTGTAAAGCTGTGGAGCATAGCAATGAACTAACTCCTGAAAAGTCAATAAGTTCCTGAGCTGATAAATAAATCCGAGGCATAGATGGGATGATTGCGTTGAGTGAGATCTTTTTTAATCTGAGGACAGAAGTTGGTAAACAGCTATTGGTGGGATCGGCATCGTGCCGTCTGGTTCACTAAACCTCGTTTTATTAATAAATACTTCTAGAGAGCATTGAATTCCTTATTTCATTTTTCTTTGTGTAGCCTGTGCTTAATCTTCGGGGCCGCGATTTCTGCGAAGTCGTTATAAACTCATGTAAAAATAAATACAAATTATTTTAAAAAAACAAACGAAAACGAGCGTAGAGGTATTTCTAAACGAGCCGCGACCGTCCTTAACCCGCCGTAGTGGAGTTGGCCGCTCTCGTGCATTCCGATTTATCCAAATCATCCCCCTCATTAATTTAAATTCCTCCTCTAGTCTTTAAATAAATTTGAGTATTTTTATAAAATGGATCATCTATAATATATGTTGTTTTTAATCTGGTTTGGCTAGATTTAGAAATCCACTCTTTCTATTTCCAGAGGGATTAATGTTTTTGTATATGCGAACCACGAGCATTAGTCGTAGACGCTACTCCTGCTGGATAATGTAGAATGTTTAGTATTGGATAATTTAGCCTCAATAACTCTAAACTACGTTATTTATTTAGTAATTATTTTTATTTTTCTTGCGCCAATATCATTGTGTGCTACCAACTAGAAGAAAGAAAGGAAGAACTAACTCGAGTGGGATGGTCGAAATTCTTTTAGTGGGCCTGCGCACGCATCACAATTGACTTGAGATTGCTAAAATTCCGCAAAAATAAAAAAATAATAAAGGTAGTAATCATATGATGCGATCCTTCTCGTGCAAAAGTTGAAAATTTCTTTTCAACATCATCTAGATACTAACCAAAAACACAACTATCATTTTGAGAAAAAACATTTCCTTTTACATCTATTATAAATATAAATTTGGTATGCCCAAACCGGATTTTTAATAAAATTAAAGTCCGTCTACCGCATAAAGTATATTACTGAATTATCGCTTATTGAATATTACAGAATATTATAAAATAAATATAAAACATAACGTAAGATTACAAAAAAAAAATCAGGGTGGGCATTTTTATTCTTCTCCCACCCTTGATATTTGAAGAACAGTAAAAAGCAGTTAATAATTTCATGTAAAGTATCACCTATGGTTTATTTATTAGATCATAAAATTAATGTGTCATTTCCGTTGTTGTCTATACATATAAAATGCTTTGTCCTGAATGACTGATTGAGGTATCAACGCACAGCCTAAACCGCTAATCGTAGAGACCCGAAGCTTTGAGGGTGTGCTATTTGTATGAGGTAGGCATCCGATGAGAAAAACGGGGGGCAAAGTTTGTATGCTTGCTCGCGTGTTTCTTACTCGCAAAATCTACATATTTCCGCTGAACAAAACAAATCAAGTAATATAGTTTGCTTCTGACGGCCACAAACGTGGTAAGATCACGTACAGAGTTCAGCCTGAACTGAGAAATTAATAAAATAAACTAATAAAAGGAAAAGGACACGGTGAGCCATCTGCGATGAAATTTGATATGGATAATCTCAAGCCTGGGGAAGGACATAAGCTAGCTACTTTTTATCAACACACCCAACATTCAACGCACCCCAGAAACCACAGAACTTAGCATCTTGAAATTTGCAGATAGGTTCTTTGTATAGCTTAAATGAGCACTAAGAAAGGAATTTGGATCATTCCACCCCCGAGGGTTTCCCCCTTAATATAATTGTATCAATTATATTAACCCATCAAATATTGTATGGATTCCGTCAGTTTTTAAGTTCTCGACATCTGAAATTTCGGATGTACGAGTATCTTATAGTTAAAAAATAATTAAATTATTTATTTAAAATGATCGGTCTCAAAACTTTATGTGCAGACCAAATTCCACCCGAGCGAAGCCGTGGGCAAAAGATATTAAAACATAAATGTTAAATTTAGTATGAATTCGCAGTTTTTGAGAAGAGATTATTTTTTGATAATTATTTATTATTTACTTCAGATAAAAGAACATGAAATGGAGATTGTGCTGTGAGCAAAAACTACTCCCTTTTTGGTAGTACTTTTTGATCCCATTAATATTTTACACGTTTGAAAAAAATTCCTTTTTTCCATTTACTTGGCCTGTTTATGAGAGGTGAGAATTATGAGAGGAGAGGATAGTCTTCATCTAGACACATTCTTCATGCCCAAACCAGAAGGATTCGGGGTGATAACAACGCTTCCTTACAAGCATTTAATGTAATAATACTAAAATTGTTCTTTTCTGCCCTAAAGCTTGTCTTATTTTTTTAACATATATTATTATGTTTAATATATTATATATTATTTATTAATAATAATAAAATAGGATCGTTGAAGTGTATAATTGCCGTACCTTGGCGAGCTATCAGGGAAAGCACTTACACCCAAGGTCACTGATAAGCGATGCCTCATCACTGATAACAGTTTTGCAACTGCACAATGTAATAAATATTTAATAAATTTATGTTTTCAATATTTCTCTATATTGAGCACTTTTTTAAAAATTTTGTTAATTGATTTTATTTATTAGTACTTTCCAATGCCCCTTTTTTCTCAGTGCATAGCTCTGCAGTGGGTGCATATACAAGTATATCTCTATAGTTAAAGTTTCATAGTTATATATTACCAAATTTTTATTGTTAAGATTTGCATAATTTATATTTCAAAAATATAATGCGATATAAAATGCGAAGAATAAGAAGAATATAAACATAATATTCTCGTATCCTCTCGTATCCAATCTCTACAATCCAAAATCCTTCGTAAAATCCTCAATGCTCCTTATTTTGTTAAGAATAAAGTCATCCTTAATGTCCCATATGTTGGTGATTTGGCCCGAACCCGCTATCTATCCTTTCATAACAAACTTCATTTCCACTCAAACCCTCTAGTTTCAAACTTAGCTTCCTCTTCGATTCCCGATAATCCTCCGAGGCGTCTTAAAAGAAGATGGCCACGTGACCTTCTTAGTTGAACAAGCGATTTGAGTACTAACAGTGGGTAGTTTCTCTACTTGTCATTATATCATGTCATTATGTATCACAGCCTATTTACTTGTTATATTATTGTAATATAGTTGTAAATATCAATAAATAAATAATAAAAATTAAAAAAATAGGCGGTTTTAATAACCGGTATAAGGAAATGACATTTTTTATTAATTTTATTATTTTATCTTGGCTCAATAATCCGTATGAAATGTGTCTAAAATACATTTGTAATATTTTTCTAATAAATAAAAGAAACACATCGGCGAGAAACTTATGAAAGACATTTTTTTTCTAATAATAGATTCTTACACTAATAAAAAAAAATATATATATATGCCTATCAAAATAACTTTATACGTCCGAGATTTATATTTTATAGAGCCATTACAACTAACGATACTTCCTTCAAGCTAAGCAATAAATAAGAAAAACAGACAGAAATATTTACAACTGACAAGTGTTGCATGTGTAAACAATTCCAGACGCTCATTCCAATAAATCGCTAAACATTTCAGTGGCGCCTAAACAAAATAATGATCTGTCAGCGCATTCAGCTGGGAGTTCCACACTTGAGTCACTTTTATGATGTTTTTATTTAAAATAATTGTAAAATATACAATATTATAACATTAAACGAAAAATAGTTGAGTATTATGGAGGACGTAAATAATTTTCAGTAGCTGAGCATGCATCCATCAAATGACAATCCTTGGGGAAAATCTAAATTGGTTTGATACATGATTTTATTTTATATTATCTAGTATTTATGCTTATTAGGTTATTTTTATTATTGAAAACTCTCGATATTCCCCATTTATTGTGTGTCTTAAATACTAATTGGGGTTTGGGGTAAAGGAGTACGAGAATTTTTTCCAGGATTTGTTTAAATTTGTTTGTTCTGTTTAATAAATTTAAATTTTGATAATAAGGATATTAGTCACTGCATACAGCACTGTCTTATTGACTTTTTTCTTTAGGCAAAGTTCATTAAAAAAGAAAAAAACATACCAAATGACTTTGGATTCTTTACCCAAGCATTTATTTATTTATTTATATGTATTTATTTAACTTTACGGTTCCTTTAAGTTAGTCACATCGAATTTTTAAATAAAAGTTGTAGTATTTACATATCAAAATAGGTTTAAAATATTAATGAAATAAGTTATTTGTTGTTAATGGTTTTAAAAAAATAATTTTTATTAAGATTAAATTAAAACAGTAAAATGGCACAATTTTGATCTCTGCAATTCAAATTAGCCCCCCTCCAAAAAAAATATTAATAAAAAATAAAAAGTATACCTTCCTATACACATAAATATACACACACACATATATGTGTGTATATATATATATATATATATATATATATATATATATATATATATATATATATATATGAGAAATGTTAAAATGATTAATTATCACGTAAATTTATTATGTATATGTTGTTTTTCTATTATTTCTGGAGATTGAATAGTTATAAAGTTTATTATTATGTTATATGTTGTCCCAATTATTTTGAATTCATTGAACTCTAAACTAATGTTTATAATTAACTGTCGTTACAAACTTCTCTGGACAGAAAAGGTGGCCTCAATAGAGAAAGAGGCCGAGGATACATACTAACTACAAACAACAATGGTCGATCTGACTGTACTTGATATAACTGGTTAAATCGATACCAGGTCATGCTATCGATTCGAACATTAGAGGTAATTTTCTAGTAGTCGCTTTAGGTCTTGTTAGTAAACATTTTAATTCCGTAATAACATGTCATTACACAATCGTTGCCTGCCATTTCTTAGTACATGATAACCTAATTCCAAATTAAAATAAACAGAAGGTATTTATTATAGTTTTTAAACTAAAACTAAACCAAATTCAGTTTTATGTACGAAAAGATATATAAAGACATAATGGAATGTAGGGGGAAAAAATTTATAGGGCCTCGATATTTTTAATTTTTGAAAACCCTTCTTAAAAAATTATATGGATGTTTTAAACATATCGTTGTTGTAGAAGATCGATTGTTTCAACTTCAGCGAATAACAAAGAAAAGATATTTCTTCAAATAAAGAATTAAACAAAAAAAGTGTATAAGTTATAACTTTGATAAGCTTCAATTATTACAAAGTCAATTGGTATATTCTTCTTTCTCTAATTTTATTACTTAATTACTACTCTCTTTGCTTTACTTTATTAGTTATTTAATTTATTTTTTTCTTATTTGTTTTAAACATCCCATGTTATTCTATCACTTGACAGGTTTTTAGTGCTTCCTTAACTATTGATTTTGTTAAGTCAAACAATTTAGTGAACGTTTTCTCTGGCTCCTTGTTTGTATTTTTGGTTTATTTTCATGTTAATAAAAAACAAAACAAAACATATTTATGTGGAAGAAAATGGTCCGGGCGAAGGTCAATAAATTTCTCTTAGAAATATTTATTAAATAGCCAACGTTTCGACCTACATTGCAGGTCTTCTGGGCTGTCGAGGGGGGGGGGGCGATGTTAATCCGTCACTATCATAGCTAACTGGTAAAAAACATATTTTTACTTTTGTAAAGCTATTAATGAATTTTTAATTGTAGTCTTTAATGGTTAAAACATGTTAATTTATATTGCTCATTTCTTGGTACAGTTATAGCAAGATAAATAATAAAACAATATATGTCATGGTTTAAAGAGTGGGGGGAAATAGCAAACAAAATAAATTATAAATTAAATTTGACTTTAAACTCCGTGGGTACTCGGGAGGGAGAAACGTCCAAAATGTTAGAACTGCACAATGATTATTTTATTCAAGTTTCCAATGCAAACAAGCATTAGAGGGCACACACCACGGCCTCTATAGCTCTTTAGGTAAAACAATAGATTACCTTAGCCATTTCAAAGTACAAAAAATTTAGCTTAGTTATGAAATGTAGAGGGGAACTTCTGAATCTAAATTTCAAGCCATTTGATTCGCAAAACATACAGCTATGCTCACTGTGTAATTTGAACGAAATTGAAAATAGTTTTCACTTCCTGGCAGTATGTCCCGTCTTAATGTCGTATAAAAAAAAAAAAACTTAAATCATGAGCTGATCTGAAAACAAAAACTAATAGATATTCTGAATGGGGAGAATTTGATAGATTATATAAATTTGTAAGAAATGCAGGTCGATATAGAAAATTTTAAATTTCGGAATTTAATTATTAATTTCAAAAAGAAATTTGATTTATTTTTAGTTTTTTTATTATTTATTAGTTTAACCAAACTCCCGGCAGACGGTATTAAGTACCATGCTGTGGCTGCTAAAGTTGTAAATAAAATTAAAAAGAAAAACACTGTTAATAATTTATTAATAAAACAGCATTTATGATCTATCTATTGCTCATTTCTTCAATGTAATGGTAAAATCGTATTTTTGTCTTCTATCAGAGAAATATCGATACTTACTTTTGCATTCATCGATATTCTTATTTCAATATTCGATATATATGCCTTTGAATAGAAACAGTTGAGATGGTTGAACTTGGTCACCGTAGTTAGTAATAACGCGTCGCGTAATTTTAAAATGTTATTATCAATATTACGATTTGGTTTTCCATGCCTGGATTGTTCTTAAAATGAACCTGTTCCATTTTCCACTTTGTTACAGTTTGATTGATTTTCATTCCACTCTGTTTAATTAATTACATGAAGAAATATATTCTTAGTTTTAATTTGTTTCCATATTTTATTATTCTTGATTCCATATTAGGCCTGATACCATTTTAGTTTGATTTAATAAATTATAAATTATGAGGAAATAATTCGATCTATTATTTATGAAGTAGAATGTACATATGGGATATGGATTGATATATATTTCCTTTCCTGGCATTTTCGTGGGGATAGAACGGTTAGTCATAGTGCTCCCGAAAATGGAGAGTAAACATTTCGTAAGAAGGGCGCTAGGATTAATAATAAAACAAAACGAGATGGCTCTCTCCTTTAAGGGCATAACAGATGGCCAAGAGTGCTCCTTAGGGATTCATTTATTCAACCGCTGGTGGAATCAAACTCGGACTTGAATGCTATTAGCATAGGATTGCGTGCATAGCATAGGCTCGATCCTATGTACCTATGTACCCATTTGTGTACTAATTGTTGATGATTCTTTATTGTTCATTTTCATGTCATCATCATCATCGTTACCTAGGGGTGGGGTTATTACAGGACTTAGTGTATTGCGTGTAAAATTCTGTAAACTTTTCTAATAGAGGCAGTATAAGACATAAGACATTAGTACGAATTCACCATTATAAATACATGATCATATTTATGTAGAATGAGAATATAATTTTGCTAATTTTACAACTGGGTTGGGTTGTTAGCTTGACGAGACACCGCAGAAGAGCACCCACTATTTGGTTGACCCCAAGATGGTCTACAAAACAGGCCGAAACGTTAGCACAATTAAAAAATAAATTCTGGTTATTTTGTGTTATCTCTGACTGCACCGCACCCCTGCACCCCTTACCAATTCAATCCATCATTAAAATATATTTAATAGGGTGTATAAAAAAAATATGTCCGTTTTATCAAATTCCAGAGTTCAAAAGTCTGTAAATGATGGTGACTAACAGTACCTCTCGATACACCACACTCCCTGGCAAGTTCGCGAGTACTTGTGGACGGATTTGACTCAAAAGCTTCCTTCAGAATTATATCTATATCCATTAATGGTCGCCCGGAACCCTTCTTCCTTTCCAACGTCATATCTCCACTGCTAAGTTTTTCAAACAAACGCCTCGCAGTGCGCTGGTCAAGGACACCTTCCCCTTCATATTTAATAATTTCACGGGTTGGTTCAGCGGCTGTGAAATTTTTTTACCAGCAATGTATTAAAATTACGAGAATTTCGTAGGACACTGTGATGTTTCTTCTGTGAAATAAATAACTAAACTGAGGCTTTTTTTGAAGAAGTGCAGTGTTAGTAAACAAGCTTAGAGAATGCTCTAAAGGGATTATTAAGTGTTGGTAAATAATAAATAGTATTCAAATATTTACAGACTTTTGAACTCTGGGATTTGATAAAACGGTCATTTTTTTTTTTATACACCCCATTAATCATCACTGGGTTCGTTTTCCTGTTATTAAGTTTGCAGTTATTATTAGCAGTTTTTTCTTAATTTTATAAGTGCTTTGTACAAAAAATAAATCTAAAATAAAAAAAAGTTTAGCTCAAAATTTATTGTTTTTACATCAGCTTTTTTTTTAAAAAAATCAATTCCGAATCCCTCCATCTTGTGACTATTAAGAATTGCAATCTGGGCTGGTTTCCGATAAATTGTTGCTTCCTATTTAAGAATTAATTTTTCACATCCACCCGGATCATTTTCTCCTTCCTGATATATCTATTTTTATTATATAAACGAAGTACTTTTAAGTACAATAGCATTGAATTAATGCATTTGTTATTATTTGTTTTTTAGACAAGGAAGACCAGTCTATCCTGTGTACGGGAGAGTCAGGAGCTGGTAAGACGGAGAACACGAAGAAGGTGATCCAATACCTCGCCTACGTCGCCGCATCCAAACCTAAATCTTCAACTTCACCCCACACGGTAAGTCCCCTACTAGCAAACATATATATTATATTTGTTTAACATATTTAGTCGTATTATTATATATGTTTTGTATGTAATTTAATATCTTTTCATGAGGTGTATAGCTCAAATGTTTGAACTTTACAGTGACTAGTGTGGTTGAGGCTTCTTTTTTATTTTTATAACTTTTTTTTTTATAGTGTTAACATTTATTTTTATTTTGGTTTTCTAAAATTTTCATTTTTTTTAAATGTAATAATTCTCATAATAATTTCTGTTTTGTTTGAGAAAACTATAATTAACTCAAATTTGCAAAAAACTCTTGCATGAAAAATGTTTTTTTGTTTGCAAGACCGTAAATCATTTTCTTAAATGTAATGAATTATGTCTAATTAACATTTTATAGATTAGAAAAAACTTTGAAGCAGTGCCAAAGATAGGTAATATAACAAACGGTTTTTAACAAGCTTATTTAATTATTATTAAATCTGATAATGTAACTCATAAAAACTAAGAAAAATGTCCTATTGGCAAAATCCATGTCCAATTTTATTACCCCAATAAAGGCTTTACTGAAAATTACTTATTTAATTAACGAGTGTATAATGATAACAAGGAGTGCACCGTAAAGCAGTTTCCAAGCCAAATTGTTTAAATAAAGATTTTGTATAAATATTTTCCTATTTTAATAAACTAGCTATGGCTGCTTTTATAACATTTTGTCAAACAATATTTTCATCAACATAAATACTTAAATTAATAAATAAAACTTAAAGGTATTTGCTTATATTAAATTGAAATCCAAAATATCTCTCTTGCTTAGTTTATTTATATTAAGTAAAAATGACATATTTTTATTTCACCGCATTATTCTTCTTTTATTTTTTTTATTTTATTCATATTTAAATTATTTATATTAGTCAATGCTTCCTGATACCCGAACTCATGATAAAAATTAAATAGCCAAATAAGATAACATGTGATATGGACTGTTGAGTAAAGAGTTTAAAAGTTAAAATATTTTGGAGATATTAAATAAAACTTGAGTAATTAAAAAAGCTATAAATATGCAGTCAGCTAAGTTTCTTTTAATAAATCAAAATTTTATAACCTTAAAATATTAATGGACATGCATTATGTATCGTTGAAACTAATCGCGCTTGGATCTCAACCTCTTTCAACTGTTTTGTAATTCAGTATTGCGTTGGAATGAATCACAGTCATCATGAAGAAAAGGACAATCAATCTTGGTAATTAACTGATGGTTTTTGCTTTGGCCAAGGCCCCTCCTGTCGGGAAAAGTGTGTTAATGGAAATCCTGTCGAGAACTGACCATCTAAGGATGTCCTCTGGTCTCATTGGTCACTACTGTATCCCGTATCGGGGTTAGTTGTCTCAGGGAGCGAGCATCTGGAAGGGTTGAAAGTATATACATACATACAGTCCCCTGCAAAAGTTAGTTGAAATGTTCAGACAAAAAGTTAATAAACCTAGTATAATAAATAAACATTCGTATTGTATTTGAAAGTACAATGTTTGAATTATTATGTAAGAAGGTTATTGAAATATTAAATAACCATAGTTACAATAAAACATTAATAATATAAGTAATTTTCATCGCCAAAAGTTAGTTGAAATGTAGAAACCAATTTTTAATTAAAGAATAATTTTTGTTTTAGTATTTCGTATGTCCACCTCGATCACTGGTCTTAGTCTTCGCGGCATCGATTCTACCAGCTTTTGCAAAACATGTTTAGGCATATTCAACCATACATTGAAGATCTCCTGAGTGTAGCGACGTTGCGTCTTGAAGTTGTAGAAATATACGTATATTTCATCCCACAAATGCTCTATGGGATTAAGATCAGGTGGCATAGACGGCCTATCCAAATGTTTTATGTATCTTCTTTTTCTTAAAATATTACATTGTTATTTTAGCGGTATGTTTAGGATCATTATCTTGTTGAAATATAAAATCCTGATTTAATCCCATAGAGCTAGCAGATTTTTTAAACTATATTTTTAAGATATCACAATCCACACGAGCAGTCATCTTACCATCAATCGCATCCAATTGCCCCATACCGAACCACGAAAAACATCACCCCACCACCTCCATATTTCACAGTTGCTCGCAGATATTTGTTAGCATAAGGATTATCTGAATTAGATCGCCAAATTGCTTTACGTCGTTTATTTCCAAACACTTAAAATATCGATTCGTCACTAAAAATTACTTTTTTACAAAAATCTAGCTTGGAAAAATATTATTATTGTCTTCTTTAAAATGAATCATGACTTATTTCAACTAACTTTTGGAGGGCACTGTGTATAAATATATTTACAGTAGGTCAATTAGTAAATGTCGATATACCTAAGTTGATGAAATCCTACCTGATGAAATCAGTATTTGATGAATGAAAATCGTATTTTACTTAAAATAAATGCTAAATTATATCATCGGAAAATATACAAAATCGACTAAATCTACCTCTTTAGGATTATAATTTTTGTCTTCTAAAATATATAGCTGAAATCTTTTTATTCGTTATAATTTAGCCAGAATAAGGAAAAACATATAAATAAATCTTAGATTAAAAAAAAAAGAAAAAAAAAAAAGGATTCTGTATTTTCTTATAGTTAGTTATTTTATTTTGATAGTCGATGTTTCTGTCAATTTTTTGAGACATCTTCATGACAATAATGAGGTGTAAATTATGCGCAGCGAAATTGCCTAAGTTAATATTTAAAAGAGCTAAATGAATTTGAAAATAAATTAGTATTATGGATATGAATAATGATAACGTACAAATAATAATGAAACAGAGTGTAGTTAAAATAAAAAAATATCAACTTAAATTTAGAATAAACTATTATAAATGTATATCAAGATGCCAGTCTTAACGTAGTATGTTTAAAGAGAGTCGAAGGAGATATCAGTTAATTCTATATTAACCTTAGAAAATTTATTGAATATTTTATATTTTTTTGTTCCTCTAAATTAATTTCAGCTCAGATGAGTTTTATGGAGAAACTTTCTTAATAAAAAATATTGCACTGATTGCATCTTCATTATGGATTCCTTCGGTTAGAACACTGCCGATCAACAAACACCAATAAATCAATCCAAAAGATAAAAGTTAATCTATGTTGCATCTTTGCATTAGGCAAATATTTACTGATGCTCTATATCAGGGGCTGGTAACTTTTTTGTACCACGCCCCCTCCTCTGTTGAAATGAAAGCCTCTCTGGCCTCCCCCTTACACAATAAATTGTTAGGGCATATGAAAACAACAAATATTGCTTCGAAAACAAAATATATATTTTTAATCTCACAAAATAGAACATTATAAGTTTCAATTAAGATAAAGAAGTACTGGTAAGAGATAAATAACTAAAATTAAGTGAGATGTTTTATTTAATAACTCACCCCTCCCCCCCCCCAACACCGCTCTACACGATTGCAACTCTCAGTCTGGTTGTCTCGAAACGATATTCTCATCTTATTGGACTTTGATTCATGTCGGTATTGTATGTTCTATTTTCAACATGCAGCTTCGCCTTCAATATAGGTTGGTCGTGTAAATGAATTAGCCTTAGGAAATTTAATTAACGTTGGGTAGTTGAATTAACGATTCCTTTGGGAGTACAAAGACCTTTATAGCACACTGGACCTGAGGCTTATTCCGATGTTCCATGATTACTTGAGATCGCTCATAATATTTTATTGATAGGACTATCATAGCTGGACATGTATATGTTCAATCAGAATAATATTATTGCAGAGGATTGAAGGTGTAATCAGGGTTGAAATAATTCTTATCTTGTAGAGGGGCTATAAAGATCTTAACTACCTTACAAGATTTTTAAACAAAATTAGCCTCTCGAAGACACTTACAGAACCTTAATAGATTTCACTTGTCAAGCTAGCATCTTCGAAGACATTCCCTGAACCTTGCCGTGCTTGGAATCCCTTTCGCTTTGATTTATCCCTAGCACCCAACATTATCCTAAAAGAAGCAAAGTTAAGCGGATTGAACTGGAAAGGGAATCGATAAGAGTTTAGTGGGGATAGGGCTTAGAGGTCCCCGCGGCTTAACTCGACACTAATATCCACTTAAAGTTCAGCCAAGGCGTCGTTCGCGAACGACCGCCATCCCCTCAGCGACTCGGTTAACGCTCTGTCGGAGAAAACAATTAACCTTTGAGCGATTTAATTATATGATGAGTTGACGGTGTAATAGTGATGGAAGGTCCTTGTCTCCCCAACGTCAATCAATCTAAGATTGATGATGATATGATCTAAAATAAAATAAATTATAATAATTATAATGACGTAAGTCAACTAGATCCAAATTAAAATAATGTTTAAAGAACGGGAGGGACTTAGGATCAGTGAAAAGAAAGGATATGACCATGGCCGGGGAGCGAGACTGATTCAGCCAGGATGGCTCAGTTGGTAGAGTCCCAGACTAGCGATCTGGAAGACACGGGTTCGAGCCCCGGTCCTGGACATATCTTTTCTTTTCAAATAAAAAATAGTCAATCAATCTAGTTTGTAGCCACTTGCTATATAAAAAGACTTAACTTATTGATTTCGGATACTCGCGTTTATATAAACAAATGTTTGCCATGATCACGATTAAATTCAACTTTCAAGCTTTTTTTCTTTACTCTTATATCCACACCTGTCAAGAGCAAACAACTGAAAATCAGCAGAGAGGCTGACAGTAAAATAAAACAGAATTACATGAAAGGCATGAAGAAGAACGTTACCCAGCTATACTTCTCCCGTGGCTTGATTTAATACTCATCCACGTGTCCTCAGGAATGATAATTTCTTTTATCAGTAGGATTTGGCGTCTGTGTGGTTTATCTTGAAACCGTTCGTATCTGTTCGTCAACCGTTGGTACTGTAAAGTCAGTATACACAGTTTTGCTATCGACAACCATTAACTTGAAGCTGAAATAGTTTTTTTTATTTATTCTAACTCTTTTCCAAGTAAAGTTTATTAGTAAACTGACTGAAATGTTGAAATGGTCAATTTTTTTTTCCGTGTCGGATTTATATTATATTTATTGGAAAGTATGATGAGCCAATACTTAGGCAGATATATCGATTCCTGTTTGTTTATTTGGTAAAATAACCAGTTATCGATATTATCGACAGCTGGTTTCATTAGGTTTCTAATGATCCATAATTTCAAGGTGCCTCCTACTTCTGGATATTCACGCCCACTGCCTGGATACAAATATCTCGCCTTTTGGTGGTTGTAGATATCCAGAGATATCTTGCGGGCTATCTCGGCTCCTGGCGGACTACATACGTGACGGGACTGGCAAAGAGGTCCCGCAAGGACGACTTTGGGTCCTTAACTTCTTGTCTTCTATCCTTGGTCTTGCCGCCCATTGAGGACCCTCCTAATGGCCTCGCTCGGGACTATCTCCCTCTCCAATCTTGGTTTGTTTATGTGTTTATCCTTAGCGCTCTCTTAACTGCCTCCACAATTATGTCCCGGGGGAATTTATTATTCGGGAGAAATTTGCGAGATCGTTTTGCTTGTCAATTATATCTAAGCGCACTATCAACCGATAGTTGGTGTGATATAGTTGGCCATTCAAATTTCTGAAGGATTTTCCATCAAAGTTTGTTGCATTCATTCCAAATATCCATGATTTTATACGCTCATTTTTATTTGTCATCGAAAGTATTTATATAGGAAATAATATGTTTATCCTCTGTATCGAAGGTATTGGCGGGAGGGGGAGATAAAGTTAATTTTCATTACTTTTATAACTTCTGGAATACAGACCAAAGAAAGCATGAACAAGAATCACAACATCCCTTTGTTCATTTTTTGTGTGTACCCCGAAATTATTAGAAAAATCTGGCGCTGAGCAATTCCTCGGCCCAAGCACCTGCTTGCACAATCATTAGTTGAGAAACAGTACAGTCTCGTATGGTATTTTTAAAATATTTTTCTTTCAGTTCTCGGTGTTGTAATGTGCAACTTTTATTACGATATGTTTCGTAATGTTTGACTTGATATGATCCATTAAACTCCGATAGATTAACATTTATACATTACACATATGGCTGCCACATAACTTATGGAGGCGTCCTTTTTTCAAGATACGTTTATTCTTCTGTTTTCTAGAAGAGTAGAACTATCAAATCATCTGATTTTCTTGACGCCTGGTTTCTCAATATGTTGCAATAATCTATTTTTATATAATGATGATGGCACTTCTTGAGATATGATAATGTTGATTATTATATCTTGACGTTATATTATATCTTCGATACTCCGGTATCCTTTCCTCTTTTCCAAAAATGTCCTGACTGTTATATTTCGCATTCCATTTTGTATATTATAAATTGTAAAATTATATCTATGACACTGTAGTTAATTTTCTTTAGGATTTGTTATATTTATTCCGGATGATTGATTATTTAAATAATAGTGCAAAATTTACTTACCCAGCCTATTAATTTAGAAACGAAAATTCTTAAAAGATATTCTCAAGAAATTTTATTACGGTAAATTGTAATAATAGTTTCCCCTATGCATTTATATAGTATAACATCGTCAGTCTCAGATTAAGCCCTGAGGTAGCTTGCCGTTTGGCCATCGAAACGTCGGCAAAGAATTTGACGACACGGTCGAAACCAGAAGAAATACCTGCTGAATGGGTTAAAAATATTGTCCGTGGCAATTTAAGAGTGTGTCTAAAACTATTTCAGTCAATTTATGTTCTACGATAGACCACATTTTATTTCTTTTTTTCTCTCTTTGTTCGGTCTCCATTTTTAATACACCACTACAATCAATATGCATTTCTGCTGTAATGCTGCTAAAATATAACAATGTTTTTCAAAATATCGCATTTATCGGCCATATTATATCTTTAAATGATCGTTGTACATCCGTCAATAATTCTTTAGTGATGGTTATTATTGTTGATGTAGTATTTGTTATCTAGGATAGGGATGAACCGATCCCACCAAGAAATCTGGTTTGAAGTGGATACCGATCGTGCCTGCAGTTGATGTCGAATGCCTTTTGTTGTTATTTATTCTGCAATATTGTGGGGGGAGGAGGTTGAATGTACGCCCCCCTTTACCTGCATGCCTGCTGTTGACTATCGATTATATCACTTGGCACATGTCAGGGATATCTATATCGATTGTTATTCTCGATAAGATGGTCAAGTCGATACTTGGCAATAGGTGACTGCCCCGTGCGTTGGTGGGGTGCTGTTTGTAATGCATAACTTCTTCGGCCCTTGTCGTGTTCGGCATCTCATAATACGGCAGTACATCGAGATATTTGTAAACGTTGCAGATTTGGATTTTTTTACTATATTTGCTTCCTTATATAATTCATAAGGATGCCAGGGCAATTCAATGATTAAAAAACAATACAGATTGTTTCTGATAAAGATAAAGCATTAACAACACCTTATGCTCCTGAACTTTGGCTATCCAGGCAGTTATTATGATAGTGATCTTTAACGAGTACCGTACAGGCGCAGGATCCCCATTTTACGCCCCTTCCGGAGGACATCATTACTAAGGATTTTTACTTCCTTTGAAAATCTCAGGACTACCCACCCGGGCTGCGACCCGCGATTCTGAGCATATTATGTTGTTATGCTAACAACTACACCACATTTGTCCCTGTAAATGAAATGAAATCCTGTGCTGTCATTAGTATTGACATGCGCTGCCCATTAGGTCCGTATCATATTCTTGATTTGTAACCTGATCGCCCGCTGTAAAAGCATTTACATTTTCAATTGGTCGGTTGCGGGATAGAGGCGTCTCAATCAGATATAATACGCTCGGTGAGTAAATAATCATTACTAGCGTGCGCTGGCTGCCGTGTAGCTCTGGGGCAGATTTTGCTTGATGAGTCAACATCAAGGGGGCACTGCTATCCCTGCTAAACCTCTAATCAACTCCGATCGGGTTCCCGTCCACCCTAGGAGTCCGATGTAATGTATTCATTTGTATCGTTTCATTTAACATCCGTATTTTTTTTGTAATTAAGTCTATTATGGGAAACTGTGGTGATATTGGTGATAATGAGAAGGGTATACATTTGAACATGCTGAGGAGTTTGAAGTACTGACTCTCTGTGATAACCAAGAAAATCAAGAATTAAGGGCACTGATCTTCGTTGTTATGAGTCCTCAATATTACTAAGATTGTCCATTTTTACTAGAAATTTAAAAATTAGAATTTATAAAACTATCATCCTTCCACTTATGCCACGTGGACGTGAAACTTGGATACGCGCCCTGAAATATGAACAACGCCTCAAAGTATTCGAAAATAGGGTATAGCGTTGAATATTCGGTCTGCAAAGGGGAAGTCCACTGGAATCTTTATGAGGCTACACACAGCGGAATTGCTAAGCATGAATCTCGAAAATTGGAATGGGTAAGTAACAAGCAAATTCCTAAAAAGATAATAAACGCTAACCCCGTTGTTATACGTCAGTGGCGTACTTGGGAAGATTGGGTAAAAGATGATCTTATGCATGGATATAGGGGTTGGATGGTAATTCTCGAACGGAAGTAATTAAACAGCGATTGTTTGGACCAACTTAGGGTTCACTAAGCCTTTTCTTACTTTTTAATTTATATTTCATTAACGGAAGGAATTCCCATTATACTTCGGATAAACGGAATTTGAAAGTCAATCACGAAACAGACTACTCTATCCTTCCCTTTCACAAAACGCCGCAGTGATGTTGATATGCAACTGTGGCGCTGCTTCATGCCCAAATCGGGACAGAGGAATAGTTTCCTAGGTGGGGGTTGCGACATGGCGAACATCTGTTGTCGAATATCCTTAGAAGGACTAAATAGAAGAAGAGGTGAGTCAGCGCGCCTTGACCGGGGTTGCGACCTCTTTGGAGAGCGGGTGACGATTAGAGACAATCTGCTGTCCCCTAGATGGCAGCACTTTGTGCCTTTCCTTTTCGGCACTATCTCCGGGAGTCGCTCCTGATTGATGGTGCCCAGGCCACTGCCACGTCACTTGTCGCTCCTATGTCACCCCCATCAGCCATATTGTTAGCTCCGGTCCAAATATGGTAGCACTGAGTTATGGTCCTATGCATCGTCACGATTGCTTCCAATTATATTTTCTATAATAGTTATGAAACCCATAGATCTTAGTTAGTTACTAGCATATATACGTCCCCCGTTGAATAAGTGCTTGTTCCGAATTTTGTCCAGTTAGCTTTAACTGTATTTAGGGAAGCTGAATCGTGTCATTCTCGTAGTTTTTTTAGCTTGAAATGGAGTTTTAATATCAGCAATAACACCTTTAAAGCCAATGCCTGACTTTATTTACTTCGAAAACAACACAGCTCTCCCTTAAGTAGAAGAATTTCTTCTGGACAAAATTCGACTAAACCACGTATCCAGTGGTCCTGCGGATATATCATTGAGGAAGAATGTTTGCTATTCTTTACGAAAAAAATACGTACAACAGTACTCGGTCCTTCAAAAAAAAAAACTACTTGGAGTTAAGCTCGCCAACCCCTAAAAAATATTACGAGCGATTCTTGAATTCCACCATTGTTGAGAAGAAATAAAACCGAAAATCTTTTTAAGGTCAAATGATCGATTTCAATGAAAATTTTAAAATAAAACTTTTTCGGTAATAAAGATTTATTTAAGTTTCACAAAAATAAATAAATTTTATTTGTCGAAGCACGTGACATAGAGCGTTTGTTTGTCTGGATCTCTATAGGATCTTTAGGAACGTTCTACCGTAATATTGTATTTTGCTCCAGCCCTTAACAAAATATAAAATATTATAAGATATGTACCTAAAATATTTTTCCGATATTGATAAAAGGAAAAAAATATTGTTTTCCTAAACTATTGTATCCTTACAAGACTAGATAGCTTGATAAGGCAAAAAAAAAAAAAAAAAAATGTATCTCTTCGTATAACCTGGCATAACCTTCCTCATTGCTCTTATCATATCTTGCATTGTTCAATTTAAAATGGAATAACAATCTCTTAAGTACTGGGATATTTATTGAGCTATTGTTCTACCTCGATAGAGCATTGCAACGCCATTCATCACTAAGTGAATAATTACAACTTCCGATTCAAATATATATATCAATTAAATCAAAGGTTAATCAAAATGATTATTATTATTATTATAGCACTATTATACCACCTCTTTTACAATGGTTCGATGCCTGGAGTGGAAAATGTTTATCTGAAGGAAGTATCCAGTCCATATTGATCTTGCGGCCTCCCCCATCCCAAGAACTTACTCTCCGAAAACTCAACATTTCTTCCGGTCCAAGGGACTAATGATTTTATAATAAAGTTTTATATTAATGTATTTATTGTTTTAAATTTTATCTAGTCTGAATAAATAAATTCAAGGATGGTTATAAATATGCAGAAATTGATCCGGTCATTACATTTCAACACTCATTGAACATGTTATTTCTTTTAGAACATAGGGACGTAGCGTTTAGCGCCAATATATACATACATATATATTCATTATACCTACATAACCGCTGTAATGCATTGCATATTAAATATTGGGTAATCATCAAATTTATCTGATAACTCTGCTATATTTATCTATAACATTGTTTAAAAATAAAACGATTTATATAAAATAAATTAATTAGCCAAAACTTCACTTAACGTTATCTCTGATTTTTTTGTCACTTGTTTTTTTCAGCTTCTCACTCTCAGTGCATATTACAGTTTATGTTTTATCACTTGTTAGTTTTGAAGAAGCCAAACTAGAAGAGTTTCTGTACAAAACAATATGAGTTGTCTATAAACTTTTAAAGTATTGAGTTATCAATAAATGATTATATTAATAATTTTGAGTTCGAAATATTAGTTTTTAGTTTTAGCAACGACTTTTTAGCTAAACTGAATTAGGTTCCTAACCTCCTAGAATTTTTGACATTATCTTTTGAATATATTATGTGAATGTATTCTCTGAATATTAATTTATAATCCGTAATGTTGAGATATTTTAATAGGATCTCGCATTGTTGCTTAGATTGTCTTTATCATTATATTTTCTCTACTAAATAATAAATGTGGAATCTCCTCGATAAATCTGAAATTATATAAATAATTAACAGCTACAATGTTACCCAATCAATCGATATTTATGAATATTATCGATATCCGTTTTAATGGCGAAAGGCTTTAACGGGTGTCGAGACCTCAAAGATAATATAGTTGTTGTTTTTTTTTAATTCTAGTGACAAAGATAATATTACTTCAAGTATCTTCGCAGTTCCTCAGCACTGCATTTTATATAATTAAATAAACCTTATTTTATATTTTATATTCTAAATTACTAATACTATTACTAAAGTAAATCTAGGGGAGGGTAGTATGTTTATCAAGGTTACAAATTACTTACTTAGAAAAACAAAAACATACACACTCTTTGGTAATGTTATAAAACATGCATTATAACTCATATAAGAATACAATATGAATAGAGAGTGAAAGAAAAAAATATAAAAACATACAAATAAACATAAGAAAAATAAAAAAAAGATAGAAAAAACAACAACGCGATCAAATATTAAAAATCTAAATATATTGTATAAAATTGATTAGATCATGACCTAATATGAACGTTATAAACACCCAATTACTTATACTTTGTATTTTACTCCATGACTATTAAATGTAAGTTTTTTTTGTTTTTTTGTTTTATGATTTAACTGTCCTCAAATATCTAAGCCTGTGTTTAGTTAAGGGTCTGTTTCGGTCTGTTGTAGCCAGCACCATTATTGTAAACACCTGAATTTCACGGCCTTCTAGAATCCTTCAGCTGTTCCCTGTAATCTTTGTCCCAACTCAAGGAGTCAATCTCAGCTCACGTTTATTCATTTAACGTCATTTAATGCTGATACGGCTAATCGGACGATGCTATCTGAGATTCCTAAACTTTCTCATTCCAGGTATAATTAGGGCAGGGATCTGTAACGAGTACCTGACACCGTACAGACTCGCTACCCTCATTTTACGCCCCTTCCGAAGTACGGCATAACCAAGAATTTTTTACTCCCTTCAAAAAACCCAAGGACACCTACTGGGCTGCCAATCTGGGATCTTGGACAGAGTAATAACTACCTACTAAGCTCTGCACCACCGGTGGCCTCTAGGATTTTAGTTTTTATGTTATGTTTAATAAGGGTATCATATATATATTGTTTTTACGAAATTACGTAAAGTGATTGAATATTAAGTACAGTTTATTCTATATCATTTTGGTTTCACCACGAGAATAAATACAATTTTATTTTTTTGTAATTTGTTCGATAAATACATTACAATAATAAAATCAATACCTCTCCTAATTCCTGTTGAAATCGCTCTCAGAGCCTTCTCCTTTTCGCCTGTTAGTCTAAATCAATTTGCTCCCCCCTCGGGAGGATACCCTGAGGGATTTATTCCCGCTCCCTGAAGTTTTTATTTTGTGTAGACTTAATAAATCAAGAACTCCAGGAATAGTTGGCTGATCTCACGTCGTCTCCTTTCATTTATTTCCTCTGCTCTGTTTCGTCCCTTCTTTATTATTTGTTTGAATTGCTTTTCGAGAAAGATTATTCTTTGTCGAGTGATAATAATTGATGTTAAACAAACGAACAGCATTTAGCAGAAAGGAACGAACCCACAACACTGTTTAGAGACGGTTTTGAATGAGGTTAGGGCTTAATATTTCAATATGAGAGAAGAACTCGAACAGCCGTTTGAGCCCTCGTAGTTTTTGTGGTAAAGGCTTAATTATTTAATTCTATTAATTAAGATAAAATCAGTGAGCACATCTATAAATTTTATTTTCCGGCCCCTAACCTATGTGAATAGTATTAACTGAAGGAACAACTATGAATTGTTGATATTTTACATAAACTATAGGGTTGGATATGGAAGAGAGGTAGATCAATACGTACGGTGTAGGATCACTGATATAAAGTTTCTGTATTTGAGACCGGCTGTGACGGATAAATTGTTTATCCTATTGGCATCCTGAATCGACCTATGGGATTTGGTGACCCTCCTGGCTTTACTCAGCCTTCATAAAGGTATCCTTAACTGGGGGGAACACCTGGCGGATTAGCATGATCCCCAAATACTTTTTAATTAACAAAATACTGTTGCTATTATTATTGTTTTCTTAACCATTCCGAGAAATGGAAGTTGTGTTATTCCATTTGGCCAGTGACCCTCCTCCCTTGACCACTGCGGAAGACCCTCCGCCTCCCGATGACTCAGGGCTGAGCTAACCCGCCTGTTACTCTGACCCAGATATTCCCTACAAGGCAGGCTGGCCTGGCGGGACATATATGGAGTCTTTCCTTTCCCCCGTATCCTTGATCCCGTCCTGCCTCGGGAGTATCCTCTCCCGAAGACCGTGCCCTCGAAGTTCCATGACTTGGCTAGGAGCAGGTTTGTGACTAACCTACCCTCTGGTATGGCAATCCTGTGCCCGCTGAGGTCGACGATCCCTGCACAGCTCATCTCGTTTAATATTCGCCAAGTTAAACGCTACGAGTGGTTATGCTAATACCTCCGCTAGTACGGCGATCCCCCCGCTGCCGTAGAAGGCAAAGGCGTATTATAATCGCCACAGATCATTCGCTCGCTCCGGGCGTTCCAACAGGACTCAGCCACTCGGCTGTCCAAACAGAGAAAGTAGCGCCCCGTACCTTCTGATTTATCGGATCACACTCATCATCCAGCCTAGCTCAATTATAGTGCATGTTCCTTCCCTAATTTATCGTGTTTGCGGTATCATTTATCGAAATAATTTTTAATTTCATTTCCATAAATAATTCTTCCACGCCACGGGCAAGCAGTATCTTTTCAATAGTAATGGCTTATCAAGCATGAAAAATATAAAAAAGATGAAAACCCAGCGGTATATCTTCCGTGGATTTTTTAAGTTGTAAGAAAATCGCATAAGGTCTCCTATCCCCGTCCTTTTCAGCTTCATCTTAATGTTGTACTATCTGGCTTGTTGGTCATGAGCATGCAGTGGCTATTTCTACTATTTATGGGTTGTCATGTCCACTCATTAACAGCAGGAATTTGTAATTACATAGAGTGTTGTAAGCCCACATGTATTCCCTGACGGTTGACATAAGTAGTAAGTATGTAAACATGTGTTCGAACTATGTATTTTTATATATTAAGCCCTTATCGGTGTTTTTTAAATAAAGTAATATTAGACATTATATGCAGATGCATGGACGTAATTCTAAAAACAGATCTTCAAAACAATAACATTGCAGTAACACAACCACTTTTCAAGGTTCACTGATACTATAATGTTTTACTTAGTCAATAAAATAATAAAGCAAGGCTGTTAATCAAGTAATATATCCTATAAGTGTATCACAATTTATAATTCAATATTTCGTTATATTTACATATTATCGTAACGACATTATTTATTTGTTGCTCTCGTCATTCCGAGAAGACTGTCGCAAAAACCCGATGATATCGATTATCTATCTTCCGCGTAATCGATAACCTCGAGTAATTGGGATCGGTATTTCCTTCTTTCATTTTGTCTTTGCATTTCTCAATCTTTATTTTATTATGTTATTTCTTCAGCATCCTTTCGGAATGTTACTGATAACATATTCCACGCTCAATTTGTAAAGATTGTTATGTTATACACTATCTAATCGGTTTTTTTTTCTCATTTTTTGCGAGTAGAGAATGAAATCTCATATAAGCATCGAATAAAATAGAGTACGTTGTATGCATACTGCTTTCGTTGATTTCGGAGCACCCGGTTATTATTAATAATGAAAAATCGCGAAAGTTGAGATGGCCTTGTTTAAATTTTTGGGGTTAGTAATGAACTAATAAATAAATAAATAAATACTAATAAGTAGTATTTATATATAGTTAAGGAATTCTGGAACAGCTGTTATAAGTCCTTGGCTAGGCCTAGTTGTTTTTTAAGGGAATATCCTTGGTTATGCCGTCTTTCGGAATGGACGTTAAACGGGGGTTCCTGTACAATGTCAGGTACTCGTTAAAAATCCCTATCCTAATAAAACCTGAATAGGCAAAATTTAGAGCTCCCTCTATAGCATTGCCCGATTAGCCATAGTAGCACAAAAGTAACGTTAAAACAAACAAACATAGGCGTAATTTATGCGATTTTATTGGTTATTGATTTTATTATTTTTATATATTCTAATTTGAAAAAAAAGATAAGTCCAGGACCGGGACTCGAACACGGGTCGCCCAGATCGCTAGTCTGGAACTCTACCAATTGAGCTATCCTGAGCTCAATCAGGCTCGCTCCCCGGTCATGGCCATATCCTTTTTTTTCACTGATCCCATGTTCTCGCAATTTGCGATGTATACGAGGGGAAGAATGTTCTTTGAACATTTATTTAATTTGGATCTTGTTGACTTACTTCATTATATATTATTATAATTTATGCTATTTTATTAGTTATTGATTTTATTAATTTTTAAATATTTGTATTTGAAAAGAAAAGATATGTCCAGGACCGGGACTCGAACCCGGGTCGCCCAGATCGCTAGTCTGGAACTCTACCAATTGAGCTATCCTGGCTCAATCAGGCTTGCTTTCCGGTCATAGGCGTAGTTGAGAGCTTTGCGTTAAGGTTATCTTTTTGAATTCTGGTTCGAGTAGGTTATCCGTGGACGGAAGTTTGTAAACAGTAAATGATTGAGCCTATTTTTATTTATTTTTTGTAACTCATTTTAGGTTAAATGTTTCAAGATAGTTCTTATCCAAAAAATTAATAAATCGTGCCATCCCCGAGATTACTGGATCCTTTTATCTTCTATTTAATTTCTTAGTGCATATTTAATACGGTAGTCATGAGCCCCCCTCCCTGTTTGATTCCGTTAATTTGGTATTACCTTCCAAATACTTGTGGAACAATAAATTATTACAAAACAGCTCGCATCGTTTTAATATTCAGCACTACGTGGTCGCCAATAATGTACACCATGGCATTTAATATTTGTCCCCGCCTTCTAGCTACCCCCGGTCTTTGGCAGGAGTACAATTATTGATTTGATGAAAATCAAGCCACATGGACTTTATACTATTTTCATTTTTTTAATTCAAAATCTTATGAAAACGTATCTAGTTCCTTCGAAGTTGTGTATATTTTTTTTTGAAAAACATTTTGTAGACACATACAATATGTTTAAGCATTTATGTTAATGTCCCTTCTTAATATGTAAGAGGTTGACGAAGAAGGGTAAAAGGTCCAACCAGGCGAGCTGGACCAGACCAGACCAGATGAGTCAGGCTGTATGGAATGTTCATGTTGATGTTTTTTTTCATCTCTTTCTCTCTCAGTTTCTTATTGTCTGTGCCTTATCCTCTCCTTCTTCCCTTCTAATAAATGGGGTCAGGTCTTTAGGGAGACTTTTAAGTTCAGCCTTCTATGAAATATCTTCAAGTATTTATTTAGTCTGGAGGTTTCAGTCAATATCTGGACGTTTAGAGATTTTGTTGTTCTCATATTGATGTACTAACTGATCCACACTACTCTCTCATATTAAATATCTATGAAGAAGTTATGTTATGGAAAGTAATTCGTTCCTTCCGACGTGGAGTTGGGTTTGGGGTACTTTGAGTCCGACAGATGGTCCGGAGCAGGTGTTGTCGACTGTTGGACTTTCTCCTCGGCAAAGGGTTCTGGCAGCAATGGTGCAAGCAGCAACTGTGGAATAATATCTCTTAGGTCCTTCAATGACAAGGCAGGGATTCGTCTGAATGCCGCTTCATTTGGGTTGTTTGTTAAGACATTTTGATATGGAATCCATTAGTATCCTTAAAGAATTATTTGGCCAACCAACTAGGTCGATGCCATTGACAAAATCCAAAATCGCCTTACCTTCCTATAAAGCCTACTATACGGATACTCATTCAAATAATGGATTCCACTAATTTGCTCAAAGAAAGATATCGAAATAAAATATTCATAATATTGTAAGGATGTTGGAAAAGAACTCAGAATACCGAGTATTTTACTAAGTAGTCGGGTTCTTAAGTCTACCTGAGTTCAAGACTACAAAATCGGTTGAGTTTTATAGGCGGCTTTTGTCCTATAGGGTATAATTTATTCGGTATAAAATTATAACCATTAACGTTAATTATTTATAATTTGCCTAGCTGATGTCATGTTTGGATGTAAAATAAAAATATTCACGACCTGCCTTCTATATCTGTCGTGCCAACAGCATACAATCTTCGCTCTCATCTAATCTTTTAATTCATTTTAATCAACTAGTTAGCGAGGAATTGAATAATTGCTGTTAATAATCTTTTAATTAGATCGCATAAATTATCGCAGCAAGATAAGTAATAATGCGACCTACGAGCTGTAGCATTGCAACAGCCTCAGCGATAGGAGGAATGTCTATATCGAAGAAGTATCGATTATATGTGATCGATTTTTTTTACTACATCGAAATATCGGTTGTTTATTTGTTTCTTTTTCGAAACCCAGCTTCTTCCTAGATTATTTTATTTTTTAATAAAAAAATTTCTCTTTATATTATTATCCACACCTGTCAAATACAAATAATTGACAATTAGCTGATTGGCTGACAGGAAAATAATACAGAATGACTTAAAAGGCATGAAGAAAAACAGTTCCTCTCCCATGGCTTGCTTTAATTTCCTACTGTAATAGATCCCTCACCCACCTTCTTTTTAGTCTCCTTCTAGTGTCACAGGCATGAGAGTCCTAGCCATTTGTTGTATCAATGGGTATGGGTGTCCCTGTAGTTTTTCTTGAAAGCGTTTGTAGTACGTTTTCGTCTACCATTTAGCGTTTTAAGTCCGTATGCAAACTAATTTTTTTAAATGAAAAATTTATGTTTATGGTCATATACATGTGTGCACACACATATTTATATAAATACCATTAGATCGATATCTTTTCAATACCCCTACTTTATTATCATATAGTGTAAATATATTGCAGAGTGTTATTTTAAATTGAACATTGAAACTTATTAATATAAATCATTTCTAAAAATGCATCGATGGGCATTGGTTGTCCGAATTAAACTTATTTTCGATTATCTTGAATAGTGATTTCATTTGTCAGTGTATTGAAGATATGTAAACTTATTGACACAAAATTCCCTTATCAGTTTTTTTTTTTAATGCACCTCCCTGTGAATTAACTGGGCTGAGTGAAGAATTTATTTCCGTTGATTTTATTATTTGTTTATTATTTATACAATTTGGAAAAGGATAACTAATGGTTATTAAGGGAAAAAAAAGTATCAAACACTCTCTGATTAAAATAATCTCATCAGTTTTTAAATATATCATAGTTGAGCTAAGTTTTTATATCCGCAGAGTTTTAATTTTTTTATAATTTGATCTATTTGTATGAACATATATTAACATATATGTATACTTATTAAATAGCCTCTTTCAGTTATTCATATTGCATAATCCCATATCATTTTGTAGGCCATAAACAAACTTAGTTTAGTAAAATTTACTTCTCTGCACAGGAAGCCTAAGTCCACATCATAGTTTTTGTCTGAACAGGTAGCAATTTCTGACTATTTCCAAAAGAAACTGACTGCACTTTTAAAAAATAAAAACATAATAAAAGTTGAATTGGAGTGGGGTTTATAGCACTGTGGGGGGGGAATATAAAAATAAATAAATAATATCTCTTTTCAATATCAATAATATATAAACGCCCTTGCAATGGATTAAGTTACCTCACTTTGTTTCTGAAAAAGAACTTTAGGATGCTGCGATAGGTACATAAAAACCTTTAATATACTTATTCAAATAAAACCATATATTACATTAAAAAATATATTCTGCAAATTTTGCAGCACGTCTTGTTTCGAAGATATATTGAGATGGAAAAAGTTCACTGTACAAGAAAATTGTTGTAATGCCTATGTTCTTTGCTCACCTACATGTTGAAAAATTCATCATGTGATTATGGATGATGCATCATAAATCCCGCTTTAATATGTTCACTAATTTTCTTTTAAAAATCAGCAATTTTTTTTTTTTTAATTTTTTGCTTTCAAAATGTTATGTCTTAATCTTATTTTATTCATGATATATTAGCTGTAGATAATTAAATAAATTTTATAAAATATTAAAACATAAATTAATGCTGTATTTTGTACACATGTTGTTCATTACTTTTTAGTTCACCCAACTTTGCACTCTGCACTCAATTCCTTTTCAATATACTAATGTAAAACTTCTCTTTCCGTACCATAGCCATCTTGTATCGTTCAAACATTTTGTTGAGTTTTCATAGACTTAGAAAGAGAGATAACTCTTTTGTATTATTTGCTGCATGATTCTTATTGCATGCTATTGAAAACTGTTAATTATTCAGATCAGAGTAAAAAAATAAATTAGTAATTATAATTTGAAGTTGTCAATAGTTTAAAATATTTGATAAATGCTTGCATTGTAAATATTGCTATATTTATTTATATATTGAGATATAATACATATTATATATGAGTTATGATAAATTATGGTCGACGGAGTTGATTATCGACGCTCATTTTTCCTCTGTTTTTTTCTTGGCATTCTGCCCGTGCACACACTATCATTCTGCATGCGACCGCACTCAATCATGTCTCTTATGGTGGTGAATGTGCATTCATTCGATTGTGAAAACTGCATTTGATGCCTGGTGCAGGCTCAGAACCAAGCTCTCATCATTGTAAGTATTTTAAGAGCCTACAGTCAATCTTTACTAAAGTATAGTTTTATTTATAACAATACTATTTTGAGATATGTTTACAAACATAATAAAACACACTTACTTCTTTTTATAACTATAATAATTCTGATAATGAATTATTAAGCATCTTGTACGAACTACTCTAATATTTTTTTTTTTTTACATAAATTCACTTTTTTATTGTAAGTTTGAATTAAATAACTTTAATTCTTTAAATGTATGATGACCTTAAGTTTTCCTTTGATTTGTTACATGCTTCGAAAATCAGTCTACAAATTTTGCGGTATGTTGGTTGTTTCTAAATAATTTTTTTTTTCTTTGTTTTCATGTCTGTTGTATAATAAACATTATTTTTAAATTAGTTTAACTTGTAGTATTGTTTTATTTAAAAAGAAAAAGAAAAAAAGTGTTTTTGAAGTATGTTATAGTAATTTATTTGTATGTTTTTTTTGTAATAACAGTTTTTATTTGTTGTGTTTATTAAAAATATTTTTAGTAGAATTAAAGTAACTGTGTTGAAGTATGTCTCTTTTGCATGTAAACTGCATGAATTATTAGTGATCATTTGGTTGAATTCACAAAAAAAAATTTCATTTGCACTTTTAAATTAATTTAATTATTTATTTTTGTATTGTATTTTAAAATTATTTCAGTGTTTTTCTATTTAATTTTGATTTTGCTGTTTGGAGTATTTCTATTTTATTAGATTAAAATATTACATCACTTGATACTAAAGTTTATTCTGATTAATAGGGTGAACTGGAACAGCAACTTTTACAGGCTAATCCTATTCTGGAAGCTTTTGGAAATGCAAAGACTGTTAAGAATGACAATTCATCACGTTTTGTAAGTATTTCTCATACTTAATTTTTTTTCTTTTATGCTTATAATGATTGAAAAAATTATTAAACTAACTTCATAACCCCAATAACTTTATTTTTGGTTTATATAGCATTTCCAAGTCTATTTGAATCTTTTCCAAGTCAACTGTAACCTTTTACAAATCAAATGCAACCCTTTCCAAGTCACAAGCAACCCTTTCCAAAGCAAATGTAATGCTTTACTACTCAAATGTCACCCTTTTTATTTCAATTGTAACCGTTTCCATTTCAATTGTCACCCTTAAAAATTTAGGGCCTCAGAACTCAACGGGATTAATTTTGTTAGTTTTACAGTATTTTTAATTTTGTTATTTTCAAAACTATTATTGGCACTAAGCAGTAAACAAATGAAATTAATATAATTTTCGAAAAGCAATGACTATTGTTTATTAATTAATTATTCTTTTTTGAAGGAACTCATTAAAAAAAAAAACACATTTTTTTATGAGAAAGTAAAACTGCGTAAACTGAAGTTATCAACAGTTTCTTTCTTCAATTTTGCAAAAATAAAAACTCAGCAAAATTATCGCACTAATAAAAACTTCTTTGACCCTGAGGAGAAATGAGGGAGAAAAAAATCAACTTTTTTTTTTAATTTTTCCTTAATTTTTTGTAAACTAGTATATTATTATTATATGTGTTAACAACAAGAGTTGTGAATAAAAATATTGTGATTATTTTATCCTGGCAAATCCTGAGGCCCTAAATTCGCCTATTCCCCATAAAAGTAAATTTTTAAGGATGGCAATTGAAATGGAAACGGTTACAATTGAAATAAAAAGGGTGACAGTTGAGTTGTAAAGCGTTACATTTGTTTTGGAAAGGGTTGCTTGTGACTTGGAAAAGGTTCAAATAGACTTGGAAATGCTATATATTGTAATATATAGTTATATGGAACTAATCCGATTTAAGAGAAGTTTTAATCCATTGAAGATATTTGTATCAATCAAGCTAAAGATGGAGTTTTTTGTTTTTATCTTCATTTTAAAAATATATCTACTTATAAAATAATTATAGGTTGAATTCTAGTAACCCTAAATTGAAATTATATTAGAATAATCACTTAAAATGTATAGAAATCCTTAATCTACTCATCATTTATACTCCTACTTTAATTGGTACTACAACAAGTGCAGAAAGTGGACTTTATAAGTCCTTTCATTTTGATACTGTTTTAATAAAGAATTTATAATGCCATAAAATATATGTTTAAAACTTTGATATAGTTTGTTTTGATAATCTAATCAATTTGTTTTTCCTTTACTTTTTAGGGTAAATTTATTAGGATTAATTTTGATACGTCAGGGTACATTGCTGGTGCTAATATCGAAACCTACCTTCTTGAAAAATCTAGAGCTATTCGTCAGGCAAAAGAAGAAAGGACATTTCACATCTTTTATCAGCTTTTAGCCGGAGCAACTCCAGAATATAAAAGTAAATTTAAAATTCAATCATTTTGAACTTTTTTATTTCTATCACATGTGGTATTTATTATTTTGTTTTCTTCATTTTTTCAGAGGAGTTCATTATCGAAGATCCGAAAAATTACCACTTCTTAAGCAATGGTATGGTTTCGGTCCCTGGAGTCGATGACGCAGCCGAGTTTTCTGCAACCGTTGACTCGATGAAAATTATGGGCATGACTGATGAAGATCTTTCAGGTAATGTTAACGCTGGTTTGCTCCACATTAAAGAAGTTCTGTTTACTTTAGTATTAATATTTTATTTGTAAATTGTATTTTTTTTTTATTTTGATGAAGTATTCAAATTATATTTTACAAGTTAAAATATAAAACTGTCTTCTTTCTTTCCACATTATATTTCAAAGGTTTCCTTTATTACGACCTAGGAAAATATATATATAAGCATAGCATTAGTTTCTCTAAATGTTGAAAAGTCTATCAGATTATCATTGAGCAGAGTATAGTGGTGAAATTACAGCTTAAAATATTATGTAAAAAATGTTAATTTCTTGCTAATTTTAATCTTTTGTTAACAAAACTATTCCTAAATAATTATAATATTATTAACTGAAATAAACAAACATTTTAATGTTATGATTTTCTACACATATGATTTGTCCTGATACTTTTTAAGTATAATTTAGCTAAAGTGATATATTTTATTGAGCTCAGTTGTTTAAATAATAAATGTTTGTCTACATAAAACTACATACTATTAATATATTTTTTATGTTATTTAATGTATTAAATAATGCTTACAATGTTTGTAAATGATTGCAGCTATCTTCAGGATAGTCAGTGCCGTGATGTTATTCGGAAGCATGCAGTTCCGACAGGAGAGGAATTCCGACCAGGCCACTCTCCCAGACAACACGGTCGCTCAGAAGGTGGCTCACTTGCTGGGTCTATCCATAACTGATATGACCAAGGCATTTTTGAGACCGAGGATTAAAGTCGGTAGGGACTTCGTCACCAAGGCTCAGACCAAGGAGCAGGTATGTCTTTCACTTTATAGATTTAAGGCCGATATATCCTTTTACTTTTCCCAAAATAAATAGCTTAAAATGGTGTTAATTTATTAGCCATCAGTAGGTGGGATGACTTAAGCACTTTATTTTAAGTTTACTATATTAAAAGGTGGTTGCTGAGAAACTTAACTGCTTAAAAAGTTCAAATATGAAAAATTAAGTTAAATAATCCAAATGGAAATTCATTGTTTCTTACAAAATATTTAAATGAAGTTACAATAAAAAGATCTTTTAAAAAAATATATATATAAATTGGATTTGTAACACTATAGTTTTGTTAAAAAAAGTAATTAATTATCTTATTAAATTTCTTATTTTCATTCTAATGATTATACTATTTTATATATATATTTATTTTTTAATTTCATATACTTATTTTTATTTTTGTTCAGGTTGAATTTGCCGTCGAAGCCATTTCAAAAGCATGCTACGAGAGAATGTTCAGATGGTTAGTTAACAGGATCAATCGGTCATTGGACAGGACCAAAAGACAGGGTGCATCATTCATCGGTATACTTGATATGGCCGGTTTCGAAATCTTCGAAGTAATTTTATCATATTATTTTATTTTTTTTAATTATTAATCATTTAAAAATACTTTATAATAAATCTCGAATTTGTTTTCAGTTGAATTCCTTCGAACAGCTGTGCATCAATTACACTAATGAAAAGCTACAACAGTTGTTCAACCACACTATGTTCATCCTAGAACAGGAAGAGTATCGTAGGGAAGGAATCGAATGGAAATTTATTGACTTCGGCCTGGATCTTCAACCAACCATTGACCTCATTGATAAAGTAATTATTCAATTATTGATCGAATGTTTTCTCTTTGTTCTCAAAAACGAGTTTCATTAAGTTTTTATTTGAATCGTAAATATTCTTCAATGAATTAATTAATTTTCTAGCCAATGGGTGTGATGGCTCTTCTGGATGAGGAATGTTGGTTCCCTAAAGCTACTGACAAAACCTTTGTAGACAAGTTGGTCAGTGCTCACAATATTCATCCTAAGTTTCTTAAAACCGACTTCAGGGGCGTAGCTGACTTCGCCGTCGTTCATTATGCTGGCAAGGTAAGTGATTACGCCTTTATATGGCAATATCAGCTTGAAATATTCAATAAATCCTATACCAAGAATTAAACAACTTAAGTTATTTGAAACTTTTGACCCACTTTTTGACATAAATTCAAACAAAAAAAATTAAAAACTACCTAAAATTATTTTATTTCATATTATTAGGCCAAAGCCAAAGTGGCACATTTAAAAATTTAAGTTAATTTATTAATTAAATGGTTTTATTTCATATTCCTTATTTAGTTACATCCCACATTTAGTAAAGTAATTTTGGCTTTATGAAGAGAATACTTCATGTTTATGTACCACATGCCCGAAATAATAATAATTACAGATATATCACATTGGCTTTGAAATGACGTTATATTTGAATTTTTTTTTAAATTATAGATAGAAAATAATATTAATGCCAAGGTATGATTAATTAACTAATAGAAGTAATTTTCAGTGGGTTTGGTTGATTGATTATTATCTTACAAAATTACATTTAAAAACTTTATTTTTAAATTTTTTTCAAAACTTTAAATTTGTAGCATAACACCTTTGTTAACTCTTATCTTCAGTTATTTTTTTATTGTTTCTTTACATGAAAAGATAAATTTTTAACAAAATAAGATAAAGAGTTACGAATAAATTATTTTTCCTAGTTCTACCACTTATTTTAACCATTAATATGACTTATCAAATTAAATATTAACCATGATTTTTAAATTAATCTATAATTCAAATTATTTTAGGTTGATTATTCAGCAAACCAGTGGTTGATGAAAAACATGGACCCGTTGAATGAGAATGTGGTATCTCTGCTCCAGTCTTCTCAAGATCCGTTCGTCATTCACATTTGGAAAGATGCGGAAATCGTCGGAATGGCCCACCAAGCCCTGAGCGATACCCAGTTCGGAGCGAGAACGAGGTTTGTATTCGTCATTCATTACTACCTCATCTCATCGCGTCCTCATTCACATCATTCCCTCATTTTGAATACTACAGAACCTACAATGGTACCATTTTCCTTTAGTGTCTTTCTTTTCCTGCTTACACCCTATTTACTTGATATGCTTAAGGCACATATTAAGAAACATCTATGTATCAGATGCCAAATGAGAGTTTAGGTATTATATGGCTTTCTATGAGTATATTGTTGATAGTGTGATTATTGATAATTTAATTAGGCTGTTTACAGAAACAGCTGTTTTTCAAATATTTGAAGACTTTTGTGGTAGATATTTGAATCACTGTACTGTTTGTTAAAGTTGTTAATCTCTCCATTTTCATCTACCCCATTTAATCGCAACCATACTTTTTTGTTGTTTTGAAGAATAAAATTCTCATAAATGTATTTCTAGTTATCAATTTTTTATTACATATTATAGTTGAGTTGAGGCTGTTGCTTTTAAAATATACATATTTTATATTTTCTTCTGTTAGTTTTGTCCTATTAAAAATGTGTTTATGGAGAGATTATTGGGATAACACATGCATGTCTGTGCACTATAAGTTCTGTAATTTTGTCAATTATAAAACAAAATTAAACACTTAAATAAGAAGCTTGGCCGATACACTGATGCTTTGGAATGGGTTTTGACTAACTATTATATCTTAGCTAACAAAGATAATCACAGTTATATCTGACTAAACTGTATTGTGATTAGTGAGTACTATTCTGAAAATTTCTAGTTCACCTATGCACCTCAAAAGCAAATTTAAGGGCATTTCATTATAAATATTTAATGGGATTGAAATAACTGATGAATTTTTTTTTAATGAAATAAAAATGTTTTTGAAATTAATTTGTTTATTATTAAAAGCTGTATTTTACAATGAATCAACTAAGGAATGAATTGGCAAACAGACATTTATCAAATAATGATTTTAAGCTTTTCATTATATTTTTTTTTATCATTATGCAAAATATTTGTATTCCTTATATTAATATTCAATTTTGTTTGTAAAAAAATAATAATATAGAATTAAAAGGTGGATAATTTTCATTCTCACCCATAAATAAAAACATTTAGTAAATATTTATTATTATTATTATATTGTTTTCAAAGATAGGAATATCAAATTAATTTATCACTTACTATTCACTAATGATAAACAATAAATTTCCAAAGTAAAATTAGTACTAGTCTGTTAAAAAAAAATAAAAAGTATAAATATAGATTTAGTTAACATTTTAATATCCAATCAATTTCTAATATTATCATGGTTTGATCACTTTAGGAAAAGTTAATTAATTAAGGTTTATATGGAATATTGCTTTAGAGTGTAACTGGATGATGTTTGAAAGCAAAAATAAAAAAGTAATTATTGTTATTAGTTTAGGGGTTATTTGTAGAAATTGAAATAATTAACAATTTGTGCATGAATTTTTCGCTTCTTCTATTAAAAAAACTTTTCACCTTTTTTTCACTCCATATCCTACCTGTAGTGGTCCTGAACGGTAAGTCTACATCATTCATTACACTTAGTTCTCATTGCATGCTACCTTAGGGTTGGATATTGTTCTGAACTCGTATATTCCTTTTGTTTGCTATCTAGGAAGGGAATGTTCCGAACTGTTTCACAATTGTATAAAGAACAGCTGGCTAAGCTGATGATCACGTTGAGAAACACCAACCCCAACTTCGTGAGGTGTATCCTGCCGAACCACGAGAAGAGGGCAGGCAAGATCGATGCCCCTCTCGTCTTAGATCAGCTCAAGTGCAATGGTGTCTTGGAAGGAATCAGGATTTGTCGTCAAGGTTTCCCCAACAGAATACCTTTCCAGGTAATATTATATTGTTTTATTATCTCACCTGTCGTTCAATATCTAAATTTGACATGATATATAATAATCTTTGTGGCATAATAATTTATTTCAAGCTTAACTTTATTTATCTTTATGTTTAAGAAATTAACAGTGTTGATGTTTACAGGAATTCAGGCAAAGATACGAACTGCTTACTCCTAACGCTATCCCGAAAGGTTTCATGGACGGCAAGAAAGCGTGCGAGAAAATGATTTCTTCCTTGGAGCTTGATCCTAACCTGTACCGCGTCGGTCAGTCCAAGATCTTCTTCCGAGCTGGCGTCCTGGCTCATCTTGAGGAGGAGCGAGACTACAAGATCACTGACCTTATAGTCAACTTCCAAGTATGTTTATTGAGAAATAATTTATTTTTTAGTCATACATGTTTGATTACAAACTGGTGTGTTTGCAATGCTAAAATATTGTTTATTATAATGTGGCTCATAGTAGATATATATTTCAAAGGGGACCTAACTAAGAAAAAATAATTATAAATGTATTATTTAATTTTTACTTGTTAAGCTAAACTTGGTTTGTAATTTATTTCATTATTTTTTATATATATATTTTTTTAAAGCAAATCATGAAAACTTTTTCCATTTTAATATAAATATAGTTAATATTGTAGTTTTATTAAGTAAAATAAATCTGTTCTTAAATTCTTCATAAAAACTTATTCCTTTTAAGTAATTATAATCAAGTCTTAAGGGAGTGGAGTGGCTCAGTGGTAGAGCACTGAGTTGGCATGCCGGAAATCCTGGTTCAAATCCCGCTGCGGGCAAGACTTTTATTTAGTCTGTTTGCAGCCAGAGATGGGTCGGATCTAGGACCCTCACCCAGCCTCTATAAAATATTATAAAAATAGGGTATCCAAAATATGGTGGAAAAATCTGCCGGTTGAGCATGACCTAGGACAAGTCACCTCCTTGCAGAACCGTTGTCCATGAAACAGTACAGTCTCTACCATGTACTGAACCCGAGTTGTAGTGGTACAGGTTTTTTTTAATTTTTTTTTTATAAAAGTCAATCTTAAACTTAGATTCATTAATGCTACAGAATGTTATTCATTAATGAATTGATTATTTGCTTTTCATACAGAAAAACATTTAAATATTTATTTTTGAAAACTTCTGTTGTATACTTAAATAAATATGTAATTTTTAATAGTATAATACTGATTTGATGAAATTAATTCTTATTTGATTATTTCAGGCATTCTGTAGGGGTTACCTTGCGAGAAGAAACTACCAGAAACGTATGCAGCAACTCAATGCCATCAGGATCATTCAGAGAAATTGTTCTGCTTACTTGAAATTGAGAAATTGGCAATGGTGGCGTCTTTACACCAAGGTATGCTCAATTTTAATTGTTTTCAAAATATAAATACAGTAGAACCTCGATTATCTGTCAGGGTATGGGACAAGGATGGTGAGGGATTTGGGAAATAGACAGATATGGAAGTGAGACATATGTTATTTATATATATATATATATATATATATATATATATATATATATATATATATATATATATAATATATACACCTAAATTGAAAAATATATTTCAAACATTCGGCATTATATATGTACTCGTAACTTATTTACATACTAATAAGGTATACATATGTAGTAAAATATTTTTTAAATATAATAATAATTATGTACATCGGTGGCTAAAAGCACAATCATTATATGTCCATTTTTTCCCTCTTGAGAAATTAATATCAATTTAAAGGCGGAGTTTAGCTCTTTCCTCGTGTACAAGCACAGTATGCCCCTTATTAATAATCATAAAATGATCATATAGAATGATTATATAGAATAATCCACAACAAGATTTTCTATTTTGTCCCCGCCACGTTTTATATCATTAACTGTCCTCCAAGGAATATCATATATTTGTGCTAAGATTGAAGCACTTTCACCTTTTCGTAAACGTATTACAATTTCAAACTTAGTAGCGAGATCTAAACTCTTTCTTTGTCTTTTTTCCGACATTATTTACGTACTTTTAAGAAAATGACAAGTATCCGTAAGACAAGAATGAAGACTGAAGGTAGTTCAACTGCGGAAGCTACATTAGGAGGTGATAATGAGAGATGAGGAGATGATTAATTTCTGAGAAATGTGTACGAGGAAGCCTAGGTTTTGAGTAAACAACAGATTCTAGGAATCAAAGTTGTCAAGACACGATTGATTCTTAGCCGGTGCCTATGACTTTAGCAACCAAACAATGTATACACATTTTTTTTTCTCTATATAAAAACTGAGGTGACGGTTAATAGAGGTTTTACTATATTGTTACGGGCTACTGGGTGTAAAATGGACTAAACTATTACTTAATTCAAGAATCTAATATTTATTAACAAATTAACAAGAATACAATGAGATTATTTAAAACAGTTAAATTATTAAACTAATATCAATTTACAATAATAATATTCTACTAAATGTTATCTAATTTCTAAGATAATAGGATATTGCTAATACTAAATAACTAAACTATTTATATATAAATTATTACAAATACAATAATATTACACTATAGTTTACAATTACAAATTAACACTTACAGTTCGCTAACTAAAGTCCACCGACCGTAAGACTCTCCAAATATGACAAACTGCCACACAGTTTATTACACTTATTACACGGCCACTAATTGTCACTGTTGCTCACTAAGCACTTATTACAGACTGATACTAATACTAACTAACTCACACACACTGCCACTAGTTAACGACTGCTACTCACTGGCTTATTACTGACTCGGCTTATTACTGACTCGGCCGGCCGAACAGCTGGCCTTTTATATAGGCAAGGTAGATTGGGGTGGGGACACCTAGAATATTCCAGGCCGATCGAGTAGGCTCTACGACATTCTATAATCCCTTCCGCTTAATCCCATTGTTTGCCTAATCTTCTCAGCCGGTCCTCGTCCCCGCTCTGACCGTAACAATATATTAATAATGTTTTTAATGTCTTAAATAATTTTTCTTTTTTTAAATTTTATTGTTATTACTTTTCAGGTCAAACCTCTTCTTGAAGTTACCAAACAAGAAGAAAAGCTTACTCAGAAAGAAGATGAACTTAAACAAGTAAAGGAAAAACTGGAAACACAACAAAGGACAAAAGAAGAGTACGAAAGGAGATTAGAGCTGGCTTTGGAAGAAAAGGCAGCTTTGGCCGAGCAGTTACAGGCTGAAGTGGAACTGTGTGCTGAGGCGGAGGAGATGCGTGCGCGGTACCTAGATTTATATTTATATTTTATTACTTAACAAGCTTCTAACTCGTACGTTGATTTGGACATGGTTCTTATTGTTATTAAAAAATCTCAGCTGCCATTTGGTCTCAAGATTGTGGATAAAAATATATAAGTTAATCTAAATTTGTTGATCTCTTCTTATCATTCATAATAACAGCTGTAAAAATTTTCATTGTAATCACTTCATTACAACGATTCAATTTAGATCAGTGAAGTATTACATGTCGTATTTGAATTTGTTTTTTAAAAGCCTATCTTTAAAAGCAGAGAAATTTATAACCCTAGAAAAATATACTGGCTAAATAACGACTGTATTCTATAATTCAAATATTTATTTATATCATTTTCTTTAGTTTGGCTGTTCGTAAACAAGAGCTTGAAGAAATCCTTCATGATCTTGAGGCCAGAATAGAGGAGGAAGAGCAAAGATCCAATGTCTTGGCAAATGAGAAAAAGAAGCTCCAGCTCAATATTCAGGTAAATATAATCGTATTTAAAGTATATTTAGAGCCAACCCATTTATCAGCATTATTGTTACTGAATATATATTAATGCAGGATCTGGAAGAACAACTGGAGGAAGAAGAAGGTGCACGTCAAAAATTACAACTTGAGAAAGTGCAATGTGATTCCAGGCTTAAGAAAATGGAAGAAGATCTCGCACTCGCAGAGGATACTAACAGCAAGCTCGTCAAAGAGAAGAAGGTTAACATCATTATTATTATTACTTTTTAACGAGTGTTACATCAATATCAATATATCAAATATAAATAGATTGCTTTTGAAACTTTACAAAAATTCTGATGCCTTTTATAATCTTGAAGTTCTCCAGTTTATCATTTGTAAATTATTTAAAAGGTTCTACAAAAATTATGATGCCTTTTATTTTCTTGAAGTTCTCCAGTTTATCATTTGTAAATTATTTAAAAGGTTCTTGAGGAAAGGGCGAGTGACTTAGCTCAGACCCTCGCTGAAGAGGAAGAAAAAGCGAAACATCTTCTAAAACTTAAGGCCAAGCATGAAGCTAGCATTGCTGAGTTGGAAGAAAGGCTTCTGAAGGACCACCAACAGCGGCAGGAAATGGATCGGAATAAGAGGAAGGTCGAAACTGAGGTAAATAAAATTTGTACCTCTTGACTGGTACTTATTTATTTTGTTTCTGATAATTTTTGGATTCTTTGTATTTCATTTACTATTTATATTTAACTACTTTGAATTTCAGGTGAACGATCTGAAAGAACAGCTTAACGAAAGGAAAATACAAGTTGAAGAACTTCAACTCCAGTTAGGAAAGCGAGAAGAAGAACTTGCTCAATCTTTGATGAGGATTGATGAAGAAGCTGCAGGTCTGATTTATAAATATGTACAGAAGAGAATCGGAATTTAGGAAAAAAATGAATGTTTTTACGTGTGTTTTTCTTTTATTTGTAATGTAGGAAAAGCTGGCATTCAAAAAGCTCTTAGAGAACTCGAGTCGCAGCTCGCTGAGCTACAGGAAGACCTGGATGCCGAAAAGAATGCCCGAGCAAAGGCTGAGAAACAGAAACGTGAATTGAATGAGGAATTGGAGGCATTGAAGAATGAACTTCTTGATTCCCTGGACACAACAGCAGCCCAGCAAGAGCTGAGGACCAAGCGAGAACAGGTAGATAACCGTAACCGAAGGTTTTCAATAACAATTATTTCTGTTTGATGTTTACGATTGTTTAAAGAATATTTTAGCAATGATATATTTTTATTTGAAAGTTTCCTATGTTCTGTAGTAAAGTATTGACAGTAACAATTTTTGCATATCAAGCTGCTACAAACTAAGTATACTGCTTGTGGAATAGATTAGCTTTACTGGAACAACTGGTTAATTTCTATTTATATTCAAATTTGAAAACTGTATTATTGATCATCATTGCCGTCATATTAGCATATAATGGTATTAATAGCATACACTAATTGATTCGTGATTTTTATTTTATTTAAATTTTACTTATAGATTCGTAAACATTAATATTCATATTTTTTCAAATGTTTACCAGTAATAAAGGTTACTTAAAAAAAATATTTGCTTTTTTGTCCATTATTTCATTTTAATTTTTAATATCATAATTTTTCATCGCTGCAATACTGGTAATTTAGCTAGTAAAATGTTCTGCGAGTAGTATCAAATTGTGATGGATAACGTAGTCAGTTCAAAGTATTAATGAATCAATTACAATCATAAATAAAAAATTTTAAATATTTTTATTTGAAAAGAAAAGATATGTCCAGGACCGGGACTCGAACGTCACTAGTGTGGAGCTCTGCCAACTAAGCTATCCTACGTGACTTGGGATACACGTCACACACGCTAGTGACGTGGGCGACCCAGGTTCGAATCCCGGTCCTGGACATATCTTCTCTTTTCAAATAAATATATTTAAAAATTAATACAATCAATAACAAATAAAATAAAATAAATCATAAAAAAATTATATAGTTAAGAAATAAGAATCTATGATTTGTTTGATATACAAATTTTGTTTTTGTTTTCTTCTTAAGGAATTGGCCACACTTAAGAAGACTTTAGAAGAGGAGACTCAACTTCATGAAGTCACTTTAACTGAAATGAGACATAAGCATACACAAGAAGTTGCAGCGCTTAATGAGCACATGGAATCTTTGAAAAAGGTTAGTAATTGATGTGGTATATATTTATTATCAATATAAAGGTTTGGTAAACCAATGTTACGTTAATCATTCCTATATTTCTTAATATTATATTTTTATTTCTTAAGACTAAAGCATCACTAGAAAAAGCGAAATCTCAATTGGAATCTGAAGCTGCTGAATTGGCCAATGAGCTTTCCAGCGCTGGAACTAACAAGGCTGAAAGTGAGCGCAGGAGGAAGCAAGCGGAGACAGCTCTTCAAGAGACATCAGCTCGCCTCGCAGAGGTCGAGAGGACAAAGGCCGATTTGGTAGAAAAAATGGCTAAACTACAACAAGAAGCAGATTCTATCAACAATCAGTTAGAGGAGGCTGAGTTGAAGGCATCGGCTGCGCTCAAAGCTTCAGCCACGATGGAGTCGCAGCTTCTCGAAGCACAGGTTAGATATACACTACAAAAATATAACAGCCAAATAAATATTTTTTGAAATTAATCAATAAACTTTTTATGTATAGGCTTTGCTTGAGGAAGAGTCACGGCAGAAATTGTCATTAAGCTCAAAACTGCGACAAGTTGAAAGTGAAAAAGAACAGCTACAAGAACAACTCGAAGAAGAGGAAGAGTCTAAGAAAAATCTTGAAAAACAGGTTGGTTTATTGAGATATTTTAGGATGATATTTATAGCATACGCATGCTATTTGAATTATTAAACTAGGGTTTATTATTCGTACACCATTAGTTAATCCTGTTTCAAAAATACCTTGTGTGTTTATTCACACAACTGTTGCTAAATCAGCAAAATTATTTTTTTTTTAATTACGTATATCAATGATGTAAACCTTGAAATTTATTGTCTTGTAGATTATTTCTCTCAACCAGCAATTTGCCGAGATGAAGAAAAAAGCCGAAGAAGAAGGAGAACAGGTGGCACAATTGGAAGAACTTCGTAAGAAAATGCTTAAGGTAAGTTTCGCAATTGTAACATTTTTAATTAATTGATTCATCAAGCAAAGTTGAATATTATTAAATTATATGCCTTACTAATCTTTTTTACTCTTTTAGGACATTGAATTACTTCAGAGGCAAGTAGAAGAATTGCAGACGGCCAATGACAAGCTCGACAAGAGCAAGAAGAAGCTGCAATCAGAGCTTGAAGACATCACCATCGACCTCGAAACCCAGAGGGCCAAGGTCATCGATCTGGAGAAGAGGCAGAGAAACTTTGATAAGACACTAGCAGAAGAAAAGGTAATAGATGACTGTTGAGTATTGATCATCTAATTACATTCTGTCCTCATTTTATTTTTCTATCACATATTATGATCCATCTTATTTCAGGTTCTTCAAGTTATTTCACACGTGTTCCTAAAGTCATTACATAATATTTAAAATTACTAAGTTATCCAATGCTGATATCAACCATGATAACAAAGAAATATAACTTATTATTTAAAAACATTAAATGAATATTTAATTTCTTTGAATAATCATTCTTCTAACATGATCATTCTTTCTATTATTGGTTTAAACTTAGTTTCTCTCGATTTTAATTTTGTTGGTATGTCTCTCACCTTATTCTCATAAATTAAATTTTTAAATAATGATTCATATTTTAATTTGAACCTCACATAAATAATTGATTTACTACTGAGTTAAGAATAATATTTTTTTTCTGTGTTTCATCATACAATAATGTTTGGTGAAGCAACAGTTAGTCATGTTCGAGAACTACATGTCCTCTCAGACCATAATACTTTTCTAACAATATGCTTATTAATAATCCAATGATTTAGTGTTGTCAATTGATAAAATATTATTTCCTATATCAATTTTTCTCGGGGATGTATTTCATGTATGGATACTTAAAGGGATTCAAGGAGAAAACTTAAGGCAAATTTCATTAAAATTTTCTGAGCAGTTTTATTTTTTATTTTGTATTATGCTCTAGAAAAGAAATGTTGTTTCAGCTAATGCATAAATGCCATTTATTTAATTATTTTCAAAGATCAATTAGAATTATGATCAACATAATAGTCATTTCCAATGCAGAATTACAGAATTTTTTTACATAAAACAATTTTCTTTTTATTCGGTTCCTACGCATTCATTTTTATCAATGCTGATATAAAATTTATTAGAAGGTTTAGTTAGAAAAAATGGCTCGAGAAATATTTCTTATATTCCTTGTCATTTTTTATATTAATTAAGGCTTTATTTTCTGCATTTTTTTTGTATATTTGGTTACTAATACAAATAATCTGATTAAATAGGCTGTTGCTGAACAAAATGCTCTCGAACGTGATGCTGCAGAGAGAGAAGCTAGAGAAAAGGAGACTCGAGTGTTGTCTCTTACCCGAGAACTCGATGACCTCATGGAAAAGGTCGAGGAGCTCGAAAGAAGTAAACGCCAGCTTCAGGCGGAACTTGACGAATTAGCCAACAACCAAGGAACTGCCGATAAGAATGTAAGTTTTATTTTAATTTTGTTCTTAAAATCTAACAAATTTATCATAAATTATATTTTATGGATTAATGAAATTTTAATTTGATCATTTTAAAGGGGGTATAAAGTGTGAGTTTTATACTTAATTTTAGTATAAAGCATATTAGTTTGAAAATAAAAAAATAATCTCTGAACTGAAAAATTCACTAAGTTAATTATTTAATTAATTTATTTAGAATATTTCCCTTATGTAAGGTTCAATAAATTAATTTATTTCATTTGAGAAATCCTCTGTTGATTTTGGCTATTACTAAAAATATTCTGTCGATATAATCAGTTCATTCTTTTTCCACTCACTCTTGTGGAAATAGGAAGAGGTAAGGCGATCTTTCGTAAAATAAATTAGAGCCTAGAGCAGCCTTTATTAAAGAATTCAGCTTTCAAATAAATCTTTATTTATTTAGAAAAAGTCCGTTTATTATTTTGAATTTTATTGGCATTTTGCTTTTATATCCTCATACATATATTCCTGCCCCCCCCCCAGATAGATAGAGAAAATTTTTACTCCTATACTGTGATTCACTGCACATTTTATATTATAAATAAGAGCACTTTTGATAAATTAGCTTTTGATAGTTACTTTTTGTTGTAGTTTATTCTCATCATTCCTAACCATAATTATTATCATATTCTGTTGCATTTGTTTTTCCTTTTAATATTGAGTTTTTGCTCAGATTGTTAATTAGTTCAAAAACTGAAATCTTTGTAGATCCATAAAAAGAATTGTTATTCATGTCCTGTAATTATGTCATTATATTATTATGTTAGTTTCCTTCTTAATAGTAAGGTTTGTAATATAAACTAAGGAAGAAAATTTTATTCAAAGATTTAAGGATTTTGAAAATGTTTACTACCTAATTTTTTCTTAACTTTTTGTGTATTTTATGAATGGGACAGTACTAGATTTAGCACTGAGAATTCCATCTGAAATATTTTAATAATCTAAAAATAAGATTCTGGGTCCATTGGGAATTACTGATAAAAATATAGCTAATCTTTTTTACTAATACTGACTTCCCCTTCAGTTTTGTGTAGTTGTAGAAATAATAGGATCATTTAGTGGGGTTCTGTTATAAACTATCATTTCATTGCATCCAGTGTTTTTTTTCTTTGCTGTGAATCTAGTTAATGTTATTAAATGCAATAATATTAAAACCTAATATTGGAATTTACAGATTTTGAGAGATGCTCTAATATAAACATCTCCTATGTATTCCTATATATATTATGTTTTTAATATTATTTATATTGCAATAATATTAATTCTTATGTTTACCACAACTCACAATAGCTCCAAGTAGGCCTAAATGTCTAAAAAATGTTCATGTATTTTTTTTTACTATTAAAGGTTTTGTTATTACTGGATAGAAAAAAAAATTATATAATTGAAGTTATTGTGTAGTAATTCATTTATGACTTTGACATTGTCTAGATTGCTTTTTTTGCTACACGCATTTGTATTTTTCAATTCTGCTTATAAAATCTCTAGACGAGTTGTATAATTATTTTTGAAGAAATGTTATTTTTTATAATAAAAAAAAAACTCTGGAATAAAGTAAATAAAAAATATCTTTTTGAAAAACTCATTATCTGTGGCTTATCTATAGTTTATCAGCTCCTAAGTTCTACTTTACCCCTTATCATTTAAAATATATATGTGTGGTTGACCAAACAATGGAGATAAGACAAAATTGATTTCTTTCAGGTCCACGAGCTCGAGAAAGCCAAACGTGTACTTGAATCACAATTGGCAGAACAGAAAGCTCAGAATGAAGAGCTGGAGGACGAGCTGCAGATGACCGAGGACGCTAAGCTTAGGTTGGAGGTCAACATGCAGGCTCTCAGGGCACAGTTCGAGCGCGACCTTCAGGTAAACTAAAGTTGTTGTTAACTTATAAAATAATAATTAATCTTATTTTTTTATCAGTGTTTATCTGCTGTTATATTGTCCTTCTTTTGATAGTTATTAGTGTTTTATAGAAATAAAAGGTGCATTTAGCCATTTTCAATCATCTGTTAAAAATTTTCAATAACAGACATTGCGAGTCTATAATGAGGACATATGATAGTTATTAATTTTTTTTATATTAAAAAAGTAAAAGATTAATTAATTGGAAGTTATTTAGTATTTTTATTTGCAAATCTTCCCCCATCTTATATAAAATAGTTTATTTGTATCAAGTTATCAGAAAGTATCGAATTATTACAGATAGTTTAATGCAAATTTTTATATTAATAAGTCATCTTTATATGTTTGTCATTTTTTAAGTTGTGTTGGTAATTTTTTTAAATTCCCATTTATTTCATAAAAATACTGAATTTCTTAATTCTGAATTGACTTATTAAACTCGTAGTTATCATAATCATTTTTAAATAAATAGTAAATTTAACATAAACTTTTCAGAGCAAGGAAGAAGCATGCGAGGAAAAGCGTCGAGGTATACAGAAGCAGTTGAGAGATGTGGAGTCTGAATTGGAGGATGAGAGGAAGCAGCGAACCGCCGCAGTTGCAGCGAGAAAGAAGCTCGAGTCTGACTTCAAGGACATGGAACAGCAGTTGGAGATCCATTCCAAGCTCAAGGAAGATGCTCTCAAGCAGTTGAAGAAATGCCAGGTTTAAGAATATTTAGTTATAATAATTGTTTCAGATTATTTTTATTTAATGTAAGATTATTTTATTGCAAAAAAAAAAACAACTTAAGTCTTAGATTAGACATTTTCCCCTATAATCTTTATTTATAGGTCCTAGACTAATGAAATTGAATAAGAATAAAACTGAATAAATATTCCTTTCTGTAAGCTAAATATAATAATATTAATTATTATTACATTTCTGTGACTGAAATGGTAATCGTTATAAATATTGCTAATAATGAATTTTTTATTATTATTCTTTTAGGCTCAACTTAAGGATGCGATTCGTGATGCAGAAGAGGCCAGACTCGGTAGGGAAGAACTTCAACAGTCTGCCAAAGAGGCTGAGAGGAAGCTGAAAGGTTTGGAAGCAGAACTTATCCAAGTGCAAGAAGAACAGACTGCCAGCGAGAGGCAGCGGAGGTCGGCTGAGGCAGAGCGTGACGAGCTCCAAGAAGAGATTGCCAACATGTCCAATAAGATGTAACATCATTGATTATTATTCATCACTTGATAATTTTATCAATAATATCTTTTATGGAATTTTAATTGTATTTATCTACTTCTAGATCATTCTTGATTGATGAAAAGAGAAGGTTAGAAGCTCGTATTTCTGCTTTGGAAGAAGAATTAGAAGAAGAACAGAGCAACTCTGAACTCTGCATTGACAGGGCTCGAAAGGCTCAGATGTCCCTGGAGCAGATCACCTCAGGTATTTCAGCTAGTTTTCAATTTGTTTGTTATTTTTAAAAAATTTTAGATAAAGCCTTTTTTTTCTTAAATGGAAACATCAACACGATTATAATATGTATCACAGAACTTTCACTTAAAAGTTTCCGCTTAATAATATAAAAATAATAGAAACTATTATCTACAACCAGCCAGCTTCTCCACTATCCTGTGGTATTGTAATAAATTTGTTTTACTACTTTATTTTCAACCTTGAAAATATTTTTACTTTTTTCTTCTTTAGTTAAGTCATCTCCCATAGTTTATATTTAACAATTTGTATTACTCTTTAAAAAAAAAAAATAGTTAATTATTTCAAATAAGCAATGTTAACAGTGTGTTTTAGAGAATTTTTTTTTTTTTTTATCAGTTATTCATTAATGTTCAAAAATAATGTTAAACTTTTTTATTTCTACATTTTCTCGATAAGTGATTAATAGCATTCTTTGATTTGATGATTTTCAGAATTAGGTACAGAAAGGAGTTCTGCACAAAAACTGGAGAGTACTAAAATCATTTTGGAACGGCAGAACAAAGAACTTAAACAGAAACTCAACGAGCTGGAAACAAATCTCCGCACAAAAACAAAAGCAACCATTACTAATCTTGAATCTAAAATTACAAATATGGAAGAGCAACTCGAAGCTGAAGCAAAGTATGTGAATTTAAATAAATTATATTTATTATTCAGTTATTACAGCTTCTGGAAAAAGTTTTATATATTATTAGACTAGAGGAAGTGGGCCATTAGTCTGTTTTATTTAAGCTTTTCAAAGAATGTGTGTTCAAATTTAATTTGTGCCTCCATAAAATGTTATACATTCACAAAAATAAATAAAAAGCTTATTAAAAAATTAAATAAATAAAATTAGAAGAAGCCTAGTGGGATGTGTGCAGCCATTGATAAATAAATAACTTCAATGACCGCATCCCAAACCATGCTTCTTAAAAAAACATTTTTTTAATAATTTATTCATTAAAATTTACAACTGTATTATAACAATGCAACAGGTCGTAAATACCCTTGGCAGGAATGGTACATGTGTTGTTTTTTTTTTAATTAAAATTTAATTTGAATTGAGTTTATAACTTTCTTAATTAACTGCTTGATGTCTCTTCTCATGAGTTCGTCCATATTTTCTCCTCTGAAATCATTTCCATAGGATTTAAATCCAAGCTACAAGTTTATTATCAATCATAATTTAAACCCTTGATAAATAAATAACATTTTAAATAAATTATGAAAAAAGTATGCCACTTATTTGCAGATTATGCTAGTTTTAATATACACTGTTAAAAAAAATATGTATATGTTTGGTTTTTTGTTACTTAAGGGAGAAGCAGTTGCAACAGAAGGCAAACAGGAAATTAGAAAAGAAGATCAAGGAACTCGTTGTCCAACTGGAAGATGAGAGAAGGCATGCAGACCAATATAAAGAACAAGTAGAAAAGGTAATTAAATAAAACATATATATTTATATTTATTTTCACCAACTTTTTTTTTCTAAATCGAATCAACTCAATTCAGTTAAGAATTTGTAAGATATCAAAAACCGCAATAGTCACATTTTTGGTTTTTATGATGCTCTCCAAAACTTTACTTAAACAAATGAATCAATAAAATTGCCTTACTATTTGAGACTCCAGTGTTGGAAAAAACAAACCACTTCTTCCTGAATTTTTTATTATAGCTATTAACTTGTTTAATTCTTTTTTATGAAATCAAACCATCAAGATATTAGTTGCGTACATAGTTAAGTAATTGGATAGATGAAATTAATAAATACATGCTTTTTTTACTGCTTTAATTACTTATGTCTAACAAAAGGCAGGTATTTTGAAGGTCCTTAGTACTGTAACCATGCGTTGTAGTATGTTCAACACAAATTATAAAAAATATAAATTTTTTTTTATTTTATTAGAACTTGGTTATGCTAGATATTACTGCACCCTTCAGGGGCAAAAATTTATATTTTGCTAGATGAATATTTTAAACCTAGATTAAAAGACTGGATCAGGTAATTTTTATTTAAAGTTATTTTTTTTAACTGTTTGGATTGTCCATTATCTAGGTAATTAGTTTAATTTATTTTAGCTCGAAACTTTTTATTGTTTTGATATTAAATATCTGCTTTCATTTAAAGATTCTATAATCAATGTTGGTTTCTAAAAAAGATGTTCCATTTTTCTTCTCTGAAATCATTTCCATCCGAGTTACAAGTTTATTATCAAACATAATTTAATGTAAAATAGTATCACTGTAACTGTGCTGTGGAAACTTCATTGAGTGAATTGAGAATAACTGAGTTACAATCTAAAATGAAATTCTCCACTAAAAAAAAATATTACAATTTTGAAAGATTAATTATGGTTGATTATTATTAATATTTATAATATTATATTTATTTTACAGATTAACACTCGTGTGAAAACACTGAAACGTTCCTTGGATGAAGCTGAGGAAGAAATGAGTAGAGAAAAGACGATGAAGAGGAAAGCCCAACGGGAACTTGAAGATATGAAAGAGGCCAACGAGTCTCTCCTTAAAGAGTGCAACAATCTTAAGAATAAATTGAGGTGTGAAGAACATCTATATATCATTATAAAATGCCAACAATTATTGTTTAAACAAAACTTAAAATCGAATAAGGCAATTTTCTCACTGACAATGTATGTAATGTCAATTCATCTTTTATTATTTTCTATTTGCCACTGCGTAGATTTTTATTCCTACTTTCTAGTATTGTTAAATCATTTCGATTATAGTAATATTGAGACTCTAATGCCAATGCACTTATTAAATTATCAAAAAAAAAATATTAAAGGTTATTAGAAGGAAAGGTTCTTACTTATTTCGTCAATCAAGCTTGTTTTCATTAAAATAAATTATAAATGAAAACAACTCATTAAATAAATATATACAAGTAATTTAAGACAATTGTACAATAAAGTATATTTTAGAAAATGAATAATTAAGTATTAAAATAACACAAAAATATGAAAATGTTTTAGAAATCAATATGAATCAACAACATATTATTACTGAAAAACCTAATATTTTATTTAATGAGAAAATAACTTTCAAAAGTTGTTTTTGATGCCATAAGTGTTAATACAAATTTCAGCTTGAAATAGCCTGGAAAATCTATTTATTATTGTTTTGTATAGAATAAATTACAAATAATTGTTTTGACTACCAATAATCATTCCGGATTAAACTATTATTTAATAATGATGGATTGAATTGGTCAAGGGGTGCAGTCAAGGATAACACAAAAATTAAGCAAAACTTAATTTTTATTAATTGTGCCAACGTTTTGGCCAACATTGTAGGCCATCTTCAGGGCTAATAATGGGTGCGGTGACTTGTCACAACACTTACAACTCAACTGTCAATTCGGGTTAAAAAATAACATTCAGAATAAATTAGTTTTGAAAAAATAATGAAGTCCTAAGATGGTTTCTATATTTCCTATTTTGGTTTCATCAATTTGAACAGTGGAAAGGACTATATGGTATTTTTAAATAAGTAATAATTCATGGCAGTTTTACATATTCTTCTCTATATAATTTTGTTAAATATTTTAATTAAATAATATGTTTAAATAAAATTTAGGAGGGGAGGTGGCATATCCAGCCTGAGCTCGAGCCGGCTGAGCTCAAGTAAGCGAGGCTCGATCACAACCGAAGACCAGAAAGAAATGAACAACACCACTGATGACAGTTTGGATGGCGATGACTCTGCACCATTATAAACCCTAATGGATCAATATGGTAATTATATTTCATTTCATATTTATCCTATTTTGAAACTTTAACAATCATGCATGAAATAGTTTAATTTTAAGTTGTTTTATGAGAATTTAATATATATAAATGAATATTACTCAAAATATTTTAAATGGCCTGATAATCATTTATCTATTGTATATTTTATAATGAACTTTCTTTACAGTGTATTTACTTTCTTGCTTTGCATTTTAGGGGCTAGCTGTACGAAAAGTTAACCATTTCAATATTCTACCAGCAATGTTCGAGTACAGCTGATACCAGAATTAAACGCTACCACACGACTCTCAGCTTACTATAGGCCCGGAAACCGAATCCGGTCGTACTTATTAAATACAATTGTAAATTCATCGTTGTAGTTAGTGTTAACAATAAAAAAAAGAAAATTGTAAAAAAGAAAAGAAAAAAAAAAGAAACTTTTGTACAATATGTCTGGTGCCAAAACAGAAAAAAAAATGTAATTATTTAAAAATTAATAGAGCCCAGAGGAATCGCCCTAGACGGGTCAAAAACATTATTGTATTATTGTTTGCATTTTCTAAATGTATTTGTAAGAAATTGGACTTCCATTGTGTTTAAATTAAGTACACAACATTCCCCATCCACTCGTGAGATTCTCACAAGTTTTCTAATCATATTTATTTATTACTAATAACATTCATGAGCTATTTATGTATCTTATTTTTTTTTTTATTATTAATGATTTATTTCAATTTATATATATATACATTATAAATATATATATCATAGGTACGTCGATATTGTAAGCCAAGATGCCTTAAGTATTTCGGCTTTTCTTATGTTAGTTGTTAATGGAGAAGCCTGAAAAAAAAAAGTGGTACTTTTTGGTGTACAGATTTTATAAAATAAAAATTAATTTTATGATAAGAACTGTGTCATATTTAATTGTACTGTAATTATTATGGTTCATACCTAAAGTGAGCTAAAATGAAGTAAGCTACGCCTATTTTTGTATTAAATAGGACTTTAAAACGCTGTGTATTTGTACTGGAGTAATGTAATATATCATGTAACCCATTCCACAAAGTGAATATCATTTTATGGAGAAATTTATACATAAATTTATTTTGTTTTTCAGTATTTATATATACACACATAAATGATGATTATTAACACGCCTCTCTTGATTCTTACTGTGTGATTGTGTATGTATCATGATACGCTTGCGAGATTTTTATTATAATTTGTATGAACGGTTCTGTAAATATTTTTTTAAATAACACCCAGCCTGCTGTGAGCAAAGTACGGGATAATAATTGCATAGGTTGAGGAATATATATATTAAACAAAAAAGGAAAAATTAAAATAAAAATGAAAAATTTAAACAGTATATAAATCCGTGAAATCAGATGTAACGGGCTATTTAAATAAAAATATGGTGAATCAAATATATGTGTAATTGCTCTTATTCTTTTACCTCTTTTATTTGCCCCCCCCCTATATTCCCTCCTCATTGTGAATTTTCAACTTAAAACAATATATATGTTGATACATATAATAATCATCTACATTGAAATTCAATTCATTCCTTACTAGCTAGCATTCGCAATAAATTCTTATGTTAAAGTAAAAGGTTCGAGGTCTACCTCTCACTGCCCCTTTTTTCTATCTATATTTAATTATCTTCCTGGTTCCATAGAACACTCACAATACCTCATTTAGGCTGATAACCTCCAAATTTGACCCATTCTTTTTTCGTACCGAGATACTTGCAGCAATCCAAGATGTTCATATTGTACAAATATTGCTAAAAACAAAACTTTGGGCTGAATATTTATAAAACCAAGGCCATCATCAATTCAAAACATTTTCATTTCCTTCTTTGTTATTTTTGTCAAGTATTCTTTTACTAAACATATAATTTCCAAGAAAATAAAACTAAGTATTTTTCCTTTTAATTAAAATTATTAATCATTTTTTCCTTTTAATCACTGGTTAATACTAAAATATGTAGTTCAGTTGACATCACTTTATCTTGCTATGGCTAATTGGACTATTCTACTGTGGAAGTACTAAATTTTGCCTATCCAGGTAAAATTAGGGTAGGGATCTTTAACGAGGAGTACCTGACATACAGGTTTTGGACCCCCAAAGGATTTTGCAATTGCATTCAGGATCAAAAGTGGATTACTCCAGATTTTAGAAATTTACTTCTTCACTAGATCAGTCAAGCAATGCTTTATGCTTCAGAACCGGATTAAAACCATAAGAAATAAGGCGTTAAAGTGTTGTGTTGGACAAAATTGCTTGACTATACTAGTGAAAAAGTAAATTTTTGAGATATCCACTTTGATCCTGAATGCTTCAATGATTTATTGATAAATTTCTACTGGGGCAAAAAAAAATTATTTATCATAAAATATTTATTTAGTTACATAAATTAAAAACCAAATATAACAATATATAATAAAAAAAATTCTTTTAGATCTATGTAAATATAACATTTTTAATAAGAATGTAATTCAACGTATAATAATAATTAAGTTTAAGGCACTTTTATCTCACATACATATAATGTAAATAATATCAATAAAAATTTCTGGATAAAGTAAATAATAGTTAAAAAGATAAAAACATTTAAGTAGATCTATCAGTTGATATATAAAATACTTTTGATATCTAAATAATGCTTAAAAAGATAAAAACATCTAAGTAGATCTATCAGTTGATATATAAAATCTAAAAAATACTTTTGATATCACACAATATTGAGAAAATAACAATTATAAAGGTATAAAATATCACACTTTGTCTTTTTTACTTGGTGATAAGCAAACGTTAACAATAGGGAAGATCACGTTCCAAACTCTGGCAAGCTGAAAAACAGAACATAACATCATATTTATATCTTATATGAAATACGTGTTAATATTATTAACTTAATTAAAGAAATTGCTATAGATTAAGATGTTATGAATCATTGATTTTATTAAAAGTAGAGGTAAAAAAACACTTGCAATAGATAACTTACAAGGTGTGTGGTAAAACTGAAGACTTAAATATGTAGTCTTGAACACAATTAATAGGCTAATAAACAAAATTATTTTTTAATGACTCGAGTATGAGCGACATGATTAATGACTATTTTGAACATGTAATTGAGTGATAAAAGGCAAGTTTCTGAACTCAGCAGCAACGATGGCATGTAAATCTATTATGCTGTCCCTAAACTCATAGATGGAAAAAACTGGCCCTTTTATTCAATGATCGGTTTGGTACAGGTAAATAAAGTGATATTGCTACGTATGTTTCTTTTTAAAAAAACAAAATTTTATTTTGAGTGTAAGGCTGATCACAATGTTCTTGTTTTTCCCTTAAAAGGCCAACAGTATATGTATCTAGAGGCTTGAAAGCTTCTTGAACCAAAAATGTATTTAGAAATGAATATAAAACATTAAGACAACTTTGTTTTACAAAGAAATTCAGTTAAAGTGAGATAACAATTCTATAAAAATTTTTCTAATAAGCCGATAATTTTTTATTGTTTAACAAACGAACAGTAGTGTTTAAGGCTATATTGTTTAACAAACAAAAATTGAAAAAAATGGAACTACACATCTGAAAGAAGAAACTACATATATGTGCCTCATGGCATTCTAAAATAGAATGTAATATATTGGCTACATGGTAAATGGTCAGTTTATTTCATATTAGATTAATGTATTGAGTTACCTCAGTATGGCTGTTGATTTGAACGTTGACCAAACTATTAAGAACATGTGCCATAGTTTCAAGATAAATATGTACCAGTTGTGTCTCCATTCTGACACAATAGAGTGAAAATGCGGTCCTTAGTTCGACAGATTCAATCACAGATTCTTGTTCCAACATACGATTTTCTAAAGTTGCAACAGATTCAGCCTGAAATTTTTTAAAATTAATCGAACAATATTATAAAAGGCAAAACAAGTTAGAAGTTTATGAACAAAAAAATTAACTTACATCTGAGCCCCTTAAGACACCTTGGATCTGCCTCTTTTTCAAAGTGAGCATTTTAGAAAGAGCGTTCTGATGTTCATATGAAACCCCTCTTTCAACTCTTTCACAGAGCTCGGAATGACCACTGAGTATATCGAGGAGGTAAGACAACCTCTCACAAACTTCATCTTCTTCTTTCCGTGCCTGTTCTTCAGCTGTTTTAGATAGCTGATGGAATTCCCTTAAAATAAATGCATTAATGACATTTACAAACTATGATACAATGTTTACTTATCATATACATCATTGTAACGTAATCATTTATTTTAAATATTCAAATAAAAATGTATATAAATCACACATAACTTACTTCGATATCAACCCAAGCCCTTTTCGCAACTCTCTCCAATTGTTATTTCCTCCTGTTCCCCAGTTGGTCATACCACCACATTCTGTTCCAAGTTCATTCAATACGGCTCCAAGGACATTCATGTCTGATGAATATCTACCACATTTCATAATAAATAAGCATATGTCTTAACTAATATAGGTTTAGAGCTAATGATCAGTTTAACGCTACGCACCCATGAGATCTGAGAGCGATTTGATCGGCAACCTCTTTGATCTTCAGAACCCCACTATGAATCAACTTGAGTTGAGCTCTACTTGAGGCAAACTCTGAACTATTGTTCGGAGGCACAAGTTCCTGACAATGAATTAACAATTTAAATTGTAGAGAGATACGAAAATAAAATTAAAAAAGTAAACGATACTACTTACCTTTGCTCTAGCGGCAAGGTGAGAGGTAGTGAACTCATCAGGAATATTCTTGAATACATCTTTAATCTTACTTTGAAGATCAGGTACATTTTGCGTCAAGAAGTAACTGAGGAGCGTATCTTGAGAGACGACTGGATGCCTAGCTATCAGTGTCAACCATCTACATAAGCCTTTCCTTCTATTTTCGAGGAAGTTCGAGTCACTTGGAAATACTATAATTGATGAATATTAATCGACTTAAAAATTATAACAATAAATGAACTACAGTTAAATATAACATACCTCCCACCACCTTTTTAGGAGGTAACTTAGGAATAAGTCTATAGGGGAATCTACTCAACAAGAGCTCATAAAATGCGACAAAGTCATTGTACCTTCTGAATACTTGAGAACAAAATCTCTGAAAAGAAACTTATGATAAACATTCAATATATTAAAAATGTTTATTGTTATTTACATAAATTTTAACTGGAGTACCTTGCTGGTCACAACATACTCAACATGTTTAATGAAGAGACCTTTCTTCTCAGGTATTAGGTCGAGATCTATATCATCTATTGACTCAATATTTTTATAAACAAGTGGGCTTTCCGGATCATTATCAGCCATTTAATAGAATAAGTAACCGACAAATAAATATTAAAAGAGATCACACTTCAAAACGATACTGATAAGACTTCATAAGTCCTAAACAATAACAGGCGTTATCTATCAAACAAAGTCAGGAAATAAATGAAACTATTAAATGACATAAATAAGCATAACGATATACCCAAATCACAAATAAACATTCAATCATAAAATGAGAAAAAAAGTAAAACAAGATTGAAAGTTGACCGATACGTGGCCATGATCTCTTAACTGATAACAGCTCAAACCTGTTGCACATTATTCACACCCATATTCATGGGTTCAATTTTATTTATGGGCTTCATTTATTTGTTCTAAAAGAAAGTAGAATTTAAATTATCCATGAATTAGAGTCATTATGGAATAACATAGTGAGTTCATCTTTCCATTAATTGGCCTAACAAGCCATTGAAATAATTCAAATTAAACGAACTACTCGTTTTCGGTATATTCAATATTTTTTTTTTTTGATATTTCAATATTATATGTAATGTCATGGAACACGCCGTATAAAATAATGCTATTAATAACTCCAGGATTCAAAATACAATATGCAATTTATAGCGAGGGTATATTCAAGAAACGGTGAATTCATCTCATTAATCCTTTCTATAATGTGCATTATAGAATTAAATGCCTTATCAAAAGTTGTTATCGTTAAATGAGTCCAAGATAAGTTCTTATCTACATGACATCTATTTGACCAATCAAACTTCTTGTATTTGCTGTTATCTTCCCTTCATCTTCCTTTCTTACAAATATAATTTATGAACATCTTTATTTATTATATTATTTATGAATCAAATATAAAGAATTTTATTTTGTAATGACCAATTAAAAAAAATATACGAGATTATTTCACATAAATTAATTCTTTCTACGCAGTTTTCAAATCGTAAACAACACTAAACGAACACCCATTTTCAACTTTTAGTTTTACCTTATATATGTTTAGTTGAATTTATAAAATTACAACAAATTTTTATTTTAATTGTTTTATGCTTACATCTCTAAAAGTTGTATGCAAGTGATAGGCCAGCGGCGAGGTACTTGAAGGTTGCAATAAATTGAAGAGATCTGAATTTTTTATATGTTGTAAGGGCATGCCTGACTAGTGGAAAACCAAGTTTGCTGCCGAAAAAAACGGATGGGAAAACTTTTGGTGGCCTAAAAACCTCGACATTTTCGGAGTTATTTCAGCTTTTGGCCTATATCGACTAATCGGAGCGTTTTTGATAAAACATATTAGTAACCATTTTTAAAGTAGATTAAATTTGCTACAATTTGAATCCAACCGCAGTTCTGTAGGTCTAATATATTCTGACCTACGCCCCTTTGAAAATTGTTCATGTTTTCACACCCACTTTCCCCGATTTTCCTTTTTTTTAATTAACAAGAGAAGTATAACAACTACAGGCCTCGGTCTGTGCTTAAATTAAAGCTAATTAAATTTACTACAACTCCATTTCCATACCTTTCATCGTAGGATCACTCCTTCGGCCGCTGTTCCTCACGAAAGTCGGCCAAAACTTAAATCTAGTCTGAGCTTAAATCAAAGCTAATTAAATGTCTTACGAAAATTACGAGGTTTTTTGACCTCCAAAAGTTTTCCAATCCGTTTTTTCGGTTGCAAAATTGGATTTACACTACTCAGAAATGCCCTTACAACATATCAAAAATGCAACTCTTTTCGATTTTTTGCGACCCTCAAACTCCTGGAAAACAAAAAACCCTCAAACGCTGGCCTATCTTTGGACTATTTGGAAAAAATGACCAAGGAGCGTAACTCAGAATCTATTGTATTAGACCTATAGGCCTCGGCCTGTGCTTAAATTAAAGCTAATTAAATTTACTACAGCTTTATTTCTCACGACTTTCATCGTAGGATCACTCCTTCGGCCGGTGTTCCTCACGAAAGTCGGCCAAAACGTAAATTTGGATTTTTTGGAAAAAATTACTAATTTTCAAAGGGTCGTAACTCAGAATGTATTAAAGCTACTGAGCTACGGTTGGGCTCAAATTATAGAAAATTTAATCTACTTTAAAAATGGTTACTAATGTGTTTTATCAAAAACGCTCCGATTAGTCGATATAGGCCAAAAACGGAAATACCTCCGAAAATGTCGAGGTTTTTCGGCCACCAAAAGTTTTCCCATTCGTTTTATCGGTAGGAAACTTGGATTTCCCCATGCCCTTACAACATATCAAAAATTCAGATCTCTTCAATTTATTGCAACCTAAGGCCCTTTTTTTTGGTACCTGGCCGCTGGCCTATGATTCATCAGTAGGTGCTAAGTAATGTCAAGGCTGGAAAAAAACAAGCATTTACAGTTGTTATTGCTTCTTACATTCCATTTTTCTAGTTATCACAAATGTAAAATACTTAACTGTCTCAACATTTACAAACTTACTACCACTTATCATCTCGAGATCACTAAAATCACTGGCTTTTAGGTTACTAACCACTTAGTTGTTACTAACCACTTATTTCGATTTCTCCTCAAGTACTTCAAGTCCTAGTTATTTAAGTGGATTTAATAAACATTGTAATAATTATTAGTTCTATAGTTCTCTTTCCATCACCATCCAGTACTAACTTATTCTCAAATTCAAGCACTGATATTTTAAAACTCAGATTCAAACCTTTTTTTTTTATCATTTCGGCGAAAAAATTATTACTTTATTACACAACTCATTTTATTATGACTGAATTTTGGTCATAACAATAATGAAAAACAAAAACAAAGAAACTTTATTTGCAATTTTACATATACAAGCAGCATACGTGTGAATACATGTTCCGGACTTCCTTTACATGTTTAAAGAACATTGATTTTAATTAATTAAAGTTATCTATTATAAATAAGTTTTAAAATAGTAGGAAAAATGTAGAAAAACCCGCTTAAAAAAAATAAATAATAATAACTCATACAAGAACGGGCCCACCACCCAATATCATCGAAAGCTCGCCCCGTACTTGCCCAGATAAGAAGGGAGACCAGGCTTGATAAATATCGAAGAAGCTTGTCGCAAGCAGGAATTGGCCCTACGCCGATATTTCCTCACAAAAACAGATGGAGTTTATGTCACTATTTCAAGGATGGATTCTGGTCTAACTGCACTAAATCTCAGAAGAGATGCAGAACCAGTAGTTCACTGGTGGATGTGGAGTGTTGGCTGGCATTGAATATCTCCAGAGGCATAAAATGGAAAAAATTGGTAGAATTATAGAAATAGCTGTCCCATGTGATACAAACGCAATGAAAACCAGAGGCAAACAAATTATGAAATATCAGGAACTTGGTATTGAGTTGAAATCTCTTTATCATTTGGAGAAAGTGCTCATAACTCCAACAGTAATTTCCTCAAATGGTCTGATATTGAAAAGCACAAGGGAGGGTACAGAAGACCTTGGCCTCCATTTGGAAAAATTAAAATTGGCGCAAAAAGCAGTTCTGTTGGATACCTGCAGAATTGTAAGGAAATTCTTAAATCAGTAACATTTATACTTCCCTTGAATTTTGAATTTCGGGATGTGAATTTGACGCCGGAGAAATCTGTGACAAAAATATAAGTAAAAATAAATAAATAATTAAAAGTAACAATAATAAAGTAAATAAATATAATAATAATAATTAAATAGAAAATAAATAAATAATTAAAAATAACTATAAAATAAATACAGATAACTAGATTACAATACCTGCAAATAGTGATTTGTTAAGTAAGAAGTATATGTTTTGATCTTTTATGAGTATACCGTCGTAGCGAATGTTTATCATATAACTATTTCTCGGATTATTGGGTTTTCGGAAGATGGAGTTTTTTCGAAGTATGTTTTTGTTGATAATAATGAAATACAATAATGAAAGAAATATACTTAAAAGTTAACTTATAAGTAAAATTTCAATGGAAATTTGCCGCCCGGGTTAAGTGCCCCCCTTGATTCTCAACAACACCCCCTCATCCCAGGTGATGGACTCGTCCGTATTTAGAAACTAGGAGAGGGGGAGCATCAACAATCGGTATAACAGTAATATAACCTTCCAAAATTACATGTTTTGATACTAAGCTGTCATTAATTTGTTATACCACTTATTAATATGTCTCTGTCTGAAGCTCTTAAACCAAAAGGCTCAAAGCACCTTTCGAGAATAATCAATTCTGAAGGAGTAGAAGTGGAGGTATTTTATTCCAAGTTAAAAAAATATCCTATCAGATAATATTTCACCATTTACTTTATAACTAATACTTAAATTATAATAAGTGTTTTATTTTAATATGCAAGGCAGTGTGTAATTTCTTTTTCTTCCTTCCCTTGATGTTTCAACCGGATCTTTTAAAAAAATGTTCTTACCTTAATGGTTGATAGTTTTATTCCTCAAGTGAAGGTCATACTAATTTAATTTTCTGTAAAACATATTAAAATTATTTATGACCATTAAACCAAAACAAAATGTATTCATTTACTCCCAGTTACAATAATAAAATCTTCTAGTCCAGAAGAGTCCACAGATATCCAAGTAGTTATATACTACAATTCATCATAATAACTTTCTAATTTGATCTTAAGTACTTGATTTTACAGTGGAATCTTTTTTGAAAATACTTTTCAGTTGAGCGAGTTACTACTTTTCTCTCAAGAGTGAGCTACTTAGGTAAACCTTGAAGATTTTCACTTTTGACATTCACTCTGTTCATTTTGTTAATGCACTGCCGATGTTTAATTGTTTTGTTTTTTTATTCACTGATCACTCAGTGAAAGGAGTTTATCATTTAAAATAAAATATTGAAGGATTTGCTCATTTAAATTTTGCTAAAGAAATAACACCAAAAAGTCACTAATTTGACCCAACTTAGGAACTTCTTGAAACGGAAAATAAGTTTTGTTTATGCTCTTATTGGTTTTGTTATTATTTTAACCATTATAGGTCAAATATAGGTCATTTTAATAAATAAATATAATTAATGTTGTAATAGGATCTCACTTATTTATATTGATTCCTAACTCGTCCAGCTTTTTATATTAAACATAAGTCATTTATCGTTCTGTAATCCATTTTTTTTTTCAACTTTATTGAAACTTTTGTTAGTCAATCTAAAATTTTTCATACAAAAAAATTGATAGGTCAAGAATGCCTTGATAACTCCTGAAAACATCCAGTTTTACTCATTTACTAATTAGTAACAATTTATTTGTTAAAAATGAATTATTAATATTATTTTAGGCTGAAAAACGAGAAGATGAGCAACAGAAAATTAAATATGGAGAAATTATTGAATGCCTTATCGGAGCAGGTTATTACAGAGCAAAAATCAAGGGCATTTCCGAGTTTGACAAGGTTGTCGGCGGAATGACTTGGTGTATAGATGTTTGCAATATTGATCTGGATGTCGATTTATTATTTCAAGAAAACTCGACTATTGGTCAGAAGATGTAATTATCCCAATATTCTAAATATTATTTACTATTTATTTTTTTAATAAAATAGAGCCAAAACTCAAAACGAAACATTAAATTTTATTAGAATGCAAATGGAAAAAACCACAAGCAGAGCCTTATGTTTCAAATCTGGTGTAAAATACAAACAATTATCAGTCGACGTTTCGCCTATTCAGGCATTATCAAGACACAAAAAAGAGTAAGATCAATCACATCTCAAAACAGAAGTGCAGTACATCCCAACGAATAATCGCTCAAATAGGCTCATAATCTGAGACCGCACCTCCACCCCAAGACGTTCATATGAGTTTTGGGTTGAACGTCTTGGGGTGGAGGTGCGGTCTCAGATTATGAGCCTATTTGAGCTATTATTCGTTGGGATGTACTGCACTTCTGTTTTGAGATGTGATTGATCTTACTCTTTTTTGTGTCTTGATAATGCCTGAATAGGCGAAACGTCGACTGATAATTGTTTGTATTTTACTCCAGATTTGAAACATAAGGCTCTGCTTGTGGTTTTTTCTATTTATTTTTTTATTTATTAGTGTATGATATATTTATAAAGAAATTTCATTTTTAATTGGTTACATTAATAGTAACAGAGCGGAGTGGCTCAGTGGTAGAGCCCTGAGTTGCCATGCCGAAAATCCTGGTTCAAATTCCACTGCAGACAAGACTTTTATTTACTCTGTTAGCTGAATTATGGATAATATAGGATCTAGCTGAGGCTCACTCAGCCTCTAAAAGTAGGTACCCAAAATAAGGGGGGAAATCTGGCAGTTGAGCGTGATCTAGGACAAATCACCCCCTGCACAATCGCTGTCCATGAAACACTAATGTCTGTACCATCTACTGAACCCCAGACCCTTCACGAGTTGTAGTAGTACAGGTTTTTTTTAATATATTAATAGTAACTTTTATAGAAGTACTGGTACGCCATTTATGGTCCTTTAATGTTGTATATTTTGAGAAATGAAATAGTAAAAGTATCGTTTTGATAATGTTAATTCTATTTTAAATAATCTGTAAAAAAAATTAAAATTAAAAAAAATTTAGTCTGTAATTATTCTAATTTGAATTAGAAGATGCTACTCTAAAACACTTTAAATTGTCCCTTACTATGTTACCTAATACAATTTTCCTGTTGTAATAGCTTTTATTTACTGTTAAACAAGCAAAGTCATATGATATATATTTTTTTAAACTCTTATTGTTAATAATCCTATGAAATTGAAAACAAGTCACATGCCATTATGATAGTCATTAATTTAGATTTGTTCTAAATTAGTCTAATTCAAAATTATTCTAAAGTATTTCTTATTTTGTTTGACAGAGCCCTGACTGAGAAAATTGTCACCGCTCTGCAGACGATGAGCTGTCCCTTTATGATAGAGCCTCACCAGATCCAAGGATTAGATTTCATTCATATTTATCCTGTGATAGAGGTAATTTATTATAGTTTTCTATGGTTTTAGTTGTTGCTTCTCTGAAGAATCCCGATAATATAGATTCAGGTTCAAGGACTCTAAGGATTTTTTCTAAATTTCCTTGGTTTTATTCAGCATTAGTAAAATAATTGAGTTGTTGCATGCAGTAGTGAAGCACAAAAATTAATGTTGTGAGAGTTGAATCAAATTAGGCGCGTTCTGCACTCTGTATTCTGTACCCACCAACTTGATACTACCGATGTGGTAGTCATTCTTTATTTATTACATGATCAGTCTTGAATGGCTGCCTATTAGATCACTTATTACTTTGTAGGAACTTATTCCAAAGGTTGCCAGCTCGGTGGTAGGAGTAGTTAAAGTGACTTCATTTCTGTGTCACGATCTTACCTGTAATACAATAAATCTTATGTGTCCCCCACAATTTGTGCCCAAAAAATAAGTTAAAAACTATAAGTAAAAAAAAATAACCTAGGATATTTAATTTAGTCAATACGTACTTATTTTAGTATTAGAATGTGGCATAATTTCCTGTTCCTTTTTATTTACCTGAAGGTTATATTAAGCTACTCATTTAGCAGGACATTATGCCAGTTGAAATTTATCTCATATTTATGACAATGTTAGTCATTTTAAAATGACCTATTACTTGTTTTTTTGAGATATATCTTCTATCCAATTGTTTTTCTGACCATTTCAATTTTATGGATTACAAAACGTATAACATTGTGACATATGCTGTTGGGACTTAAACAAACCCTTACACCTTGGTGGCAACTGCGGAATAAGTACCTCCTTTTATTTATTGGTTAAATATTTTTAATATTAGTTATTGATTAATGATTTTTTTTTTTTATAACGTACAGTGGCTTGTTAAAAAGTCAATTGAAAACCGAGAAGAAAGAGGAGACTACCTCCAGCAATACGCAATACATAGGTTCAACAATGAGTTCTGTTTTCCTGGTGAGAAACCTAATGAAAATTTTATCAGGCGTGCCCTTCCACACATTTCAGCTGTTCAAGTAATTTTGATATTTTTATTTTTATTTTCTGAAGCTATCTATATTCGCCTATAAAAGATTGATTTTATTTCTTAATTTCATTTAAATAAATTGATTTAATACTTTACTAAGTTTATAAACTTCTTGTGCCAACTATGGTTAAATATATTTGCCTGTAAGTATAAGTTTCTTGATCTTTTGTATAATCTTATAGTATATTATTATGCTCAGCCAAACCATTTAATTTCTTTTTTGTTTTAAAACACTTCTCAAAACTAAAAACCATTTACAATTAAGTGTAAGATTTTCATTACAACTCTATAGTTTTATCAACTTAGGTGCCATACTGGTGCTTTCTTGAATTCATGGTGACTAAATAGAGTTCAATCTGCTATTCTTCTATACACTTTTGATAGATAATCCCTTCTTCAATTAATGAATATTGAATATTCAATTTCAATATTTCCTCCTGTTACAGTCATCCCTCATTATAATGAAATAACTTTATCATATTAATAAAAATTAATTTTACATTGTATTATGCCGTTCCAGAATAAATACAGCATACAGAGGAAGTTTAGAAGGATCGAAGGAAGCCGTACCCCTTCCGATTTAATGTCGAGGATACAAAGCACTCTGTTTGAATATGGTCATGCTCCAGTACAAGAGGTATACATTTTTCTAAATTATTAATTTACTATGAAAATATTTGCTCAATTATTAGCAAATTGTTTTGTTTTTGTTTTTACAGAGAGAAGAGGAAGAGAAGGGTGACATCAAGCACGTGGAAGCTGTCGATGAAGTAAGCAGTTCCATCTGAGAGCATATTTTTATTTTGTTCTTTATTTTTGCTTAATCTGGATTTCTTATTTGTTAATTTCCCTTTTAGGAGCTATTAGAAATCTTTTAATTTGTTTAAGCATGGTGTTTTGTTTTCAGAAATTATCACAAGTTTGTTTTTAATCTGTATTATAAGAATTTTAGGTACCTTACTTTATTTTAATTATCCAACAAGAAAAGTTCTGTAACAGTTAGATGAGGAATAAAAAAATAAAATTTTCCTAAAATAGAAAAATATTTTAGAATTGATAGAACGATGGTAAACTTTTTTAAAAATGCATGAATCACACATTACTCTACAATAAACCTATAAAACAAGAAGGAAATGGTCTGGATGGCAGTCGGTAATAAAACAAAAAAGTTGTAATTATTTATGTTTCAACCCTCAATATTTTTTTTTATCCGGTCTAAAAATAAAGAAACAAATAAGTAATGAAGGTATGTCGTATAAATATAAATACAAAGAATAACTAATAAAAAACTAACAAATAGCAATAATAAGTTAAATATGAAAACAGTAATGACAAATATAATAGATGTTTTAGCAATAGGTTAAAGAACAGGTAGAAGATATAGTGAGAAATAATATTGATAAAGTAAAGATGATACATAATGAATGTAGTTACAGTAAAAAACTGATAAACCAATTATATTGAAAAGACCATACCAACTTCAATAATAAAATAATAATTCAATAATCTATAAAATAAAAATAATAATTTCATTACAACCTATGAATGGCGTGTTTGGCTCAGCAAGGAGGTGATTTGGCCATGATCACTCTAAACTTTTCTCCTAATTAAGAGGTTTAAAAAATATTAATCCTAAGTAAAAGATTAAATAAATTTAAATACTCTGTTTTTATTTTTTAGTATTCAGAAAATATTTTTACCTACCAGACTGTTCATTTTAAGATAGGTCAAAAGTATTTTAAGGAAAACTGTTGGAGCAAAACATTTCTTTTAGAATATTATATCTTAAAATAACCAATTTAATGGATGATTTCAAACTTGAATTCAATTATTCAATTATCCCTTTTGGAAAACTCACATCTGTTAAGTATTAATGCCTTGCATGCTATTTTGTAGTTGTTTTTTTTTACTTTTTTTTTTTTCATTTTGTCGCTGCTCTTAACAGGTAAAACTTAAGCAAATGGTCCAAACGATGAAATCTACTAGCGAAGAAGTGAGTAGTTTGTTATTTATTTTTGAAAATGTATTTTATGCATGAATTTTTTTTTTTTTTGCTTTGGTTACTTTTTTTTGTTAACCATTGTTAAGCATTTTTAATATTAGATTTTCATTGATTTGAAGCAATAATAAACTTTATAACAAAACATTGTTTATAAAATATCAATATTTGATGAGCCATGTGTACCTTTATTATGTAAGATCTTTTTTCAATTTTATAAAATTGGTAAGTAAATGTCTTTTATTGAACCTGGCTCATATATATTATTAGCCAAATATTTTGTAGTCAATCATATAAGTTTTGTTGAAAAATTAATAATTTTACTTAAAAAAATTAATAATTAAATATTTAGTATCCGATCCTTTTTTATTTTCATGATGAAATTAATGACAACCCAAATATGATAAATGCCTGTGAATTTTCAGGTCAAATTAGCCCCAAAGGCGATAAAGGAAATTATAAATCTCAAATCGGAAGAACTTATTGACGCCACTAAGAACTACATCTCCCTTTCAGCTGAATCAGATGTAATTATATTTGTTATTCAAAAAGTCTTAGTTTTTAATCCGTAATTGAAATAAAATAAATATTACAGGTAAGTGAAAAAGCGGAAATTGTACGCCTCAAAGAGAAAGAAGAAGCATTGGTTACCAAAAAGAGAGAAATCGATAAGAAAGTGAAGGAAGCCCTCGAAAAATTGAATAAAATAAAATCTCGGGCGAGCTCTATCGAAGAATCCCAATCTCGGCTTTCAAAAGAGGAACAAAAGTTAATAAAATTATATTTATAATTGTTTTTTAAAACTTTTTTATTTCAATATTTTAATTATTTAAAAAAAATCGATTTATTAAAGGACTGTCGAAGATATAAAAACACATTTAATGGTGTTGCAAAACTTACAAGAACAAGAAAAAGAGTTCAAAGAATATTGTAAAGGAGAAAAGTTACGCCTCGAAACAACTATAAGGTAATCATTTTTTAAATAACTTTAGTTATTGGTCTATTGATTTAAAATTTGTTTCTTTGATTTTTCCGAGAATTATATTCTAACCCTTATAAAACCTTTGATATACTATGGGCCATTGTTATAAGTAAATAGAATGAACCACCAGCTTCTGAAGGATTTGTATGTAACTGAGAATGTTGTATGATGTAAAGTAGCTAGTTTATTAATTAAATTGTTATGATAATTAGAAAATTAATTAGAATTAGGTGTTTTGTCAGCTGTTTTATATCCAGTTGTTTTGTCAGCTGTTTTGTATCCAGTTGTTTTGTCAGCTGTTTTGTATTTAGTTGTTTTATCAGCTGTTTTGATCATTGTTAAGGGAATAGAAAATTACACTTAAAAATGTAAATTAATCCCAAAAATAGTCAAATTGCCTTGATAATCCACTTTTTCTTTTGGCCAATAATATATGAAATAAAACCTAAAAGATATTTTAAAAAATAAAATTGGTATTATAATAATATATTCATAAACTTTTTTTTTCCCTGTTTATTTAGGGTTTTTTGTCTACCAGTAAACAGTTCTTAAACAAAATTTATCAAACCTTAAGGGAAGTTTAACTTGTTTAATTATGAGTGAAAAGGAAGTAAGTAAATTGTGGGATAAAAAAGTACCGAGTTATTTTTATCCATTTATTTAATTTCTTATTCTGGAATATGGAAATGGAATATTATCATTATTACTTAGACACTATTAAGATAAACAGTATTTAGTATTATATAAATATTATTTAGGAATATTATCATTATTATTCAAAAGGGAATATTATCATCTTATTTTAACAATAATTAGGTTATTCACATACATAAAATTAAATATGCTTTATAATTAAAAAAACAAACTTAAAATGATACAGTATGAAACTTGAGTTATATGTCATAGTATCTTCTTTTAATTCTTTATATCTTTTTATTTTTAGAGAAGTTGATGATTATGAAGGGATGAACCACAACTCGATCGATGATGAGTTATCCTCTTTGGAAGGCCAATTAGCTGATGCGAGGATCTCTTTGGCCAAAGTGTCACGAACTGAAGCCAAGCTCCACCGCCTCATAGATCAAGTCCCTTCTCGACCCGAGCTCAATCAGTATCAAAGAAGGTTCATAGAGCTTTACAATCAAGGTAGTTATCGACGATTGGGGTTGATGATTTATTAATTTTGTCTTAAAATTCTGTAATATTGTTATTTATCATTTTGATATTTCTTCATGGCTTAAATAAGTTCCTCTTTATATTTCCAGTATCAGCGAAATACAAAGAAACTAAGCAGTATTATACTTTATACAACTCTATGAGTGATCAGCATGAGTACCTCAACAAAGAAATCAAACTATTAGACTCGGTTTTGGAAGGATATAATGCGTAAGTACACACCTTACGTTTACAATATATACTTATTTATCATTAAATACTTTTATTGTTTTAGGACTGTGAATGGTTCTCAACACGCTAAAGAAGAGTTCATAAATAAATTCGAAGCATTAGTAGACGGAATCAAACAGAACAAAGCTAAGGTAAAAATACAATCAATTATAGATAGACTGTTTAAATTTGATTTTTAATTTAATTAAGTTGCTAGATATGGTTTGGGGTCACCTGTGGTATGGATAGCATAACAACCTATTATGGCGAATATTGCGGGTTCGCAATGTAGCAGGTAGCCTTACGATTTTTTTAAGAGTGTAAAAAATCCTTAGTTATGCCATCCTTGGGGTGGGTGGGGGCATGAAATGGCAGTCCTGAGGGCTCTCAGATACTCGTTAAAGATCTCTATCATAATTTACGTGGAAAGGCAAACTCCTAATGTAGCATCATATGATTAGTCATAGCAGCATAAAGTGATATAAATAAACAAACAAACAAGAGATAGTGTTTTGTATTATTATTTATTTTTTGAAGTGGGAGAAGCTTTAGGTGCCCAGCATCATATTAATCTCGTTTAATTTGCTATAAGCTCGTAAGAGGCTCATTCATCAGAACATGCATTGAATTTGGAAACTATAACATTACAGAACCCCAAAGAAATAAGGAGCTTTAAAAATAAATTATTTGATTTAAGAATGTCTCTGATAACTTGTCTAAATTAAAGGTAAAAATTAATTTAATCTTACCGGATGAATAATTTCATTTTTGTCAGCGAACATCAAGTATTATATTAATTAATATAAAATTATAGGTTTGTTACTTTTATTTTTGTCATTTTACTATCTTGTTTTATAGGTTGAAACTAAGAGGAATGAGGAGAGGGATTCCAAAGATAGGCTGAGAAGGCAGCTGTTTGGTATGATCGAACAGCAACGACAATATGCCTCTCTCTTGAAGCAGTTCCGTGAGGAATGTGAAGTCAACGAGAGCCTGTTGACCAGAATGAAAGCTGCAGCCCAGGTGTCAGCGAGTCCAGAGCACACTCGCAGCTCTTAACTTTCACATTTGTTCCTGATTCTCTAGTTCATCGTTATTCTTTATATTAAAGTTTATATTTGTAGATTCTTAAAATTGAGCAAAGAATTGAAAAGATCATTGGTAGGATCTATTCAATTTTTATGTATTCAATTGGGGGCGAGTTTTGATGCCTTTCCTGATTGCTTGGCCAGCTCTCATAAAAAAAGCTATTCATTGATGTTATCTTCAATTGGATTTTCATCTTATTTAGAGCTTCACGTTTAACTCTAGTCTTGTTTACACCCATTTATTTCTCCTTAGCAAGCAGAAGAACCTTTAGAAATCTTGTAAGAGAATGATAGTTTTAACTTGACAGGAAAGAATGCCTTTCCTCCATTCATAATATAATTATCAATACATTTTAATAAAATTTCCATCTGAATTTTTGAACTGGAAGCTTTGGTGTTATGGAAGGAAGCCTTTGACAGAAGAAGTTTGCTTGACCGGAGGAATGTATGAAGTTGGTTCGGAACCAGCATGTTTGGTTCTGGTTTGATAAGTAGTCATATTCTACCATATGAAGATATCAAAAGACTACGTGTTTAACTAGAGAAAAATATATTCTGATATTATTCAGATAGTTCGGACTAAAACTTTCTGGGTTTCAAAAGTTTTCTGTTGTATATAGAGGGCATGTATATAAGAACTAGGAAACTTCAAAGGTGTATTCTGCACCTCAAAAGAAATAAGAACAAAGAAAAGAAAGAAATTTATGAAATAATTTCGTTTAATACAAAATGATCACTTATAAACTCTACAATATAATAAAGTTCTAATTGGGTCATCATGAATACACAAAGTTCTCTATATTGTTTATAAATAGATAAATATTGTTTGGATTAGCTAAATCAATGGATTTACATAACAAAGAATTGTTTTGAGAATGAAATTTATAAAATTCACTTTGTCTCTAGTCAATAAAATAACAGAGAGAAAAAAAAAAAAAAAAAATGCTTTCCTGAAAATGGGTGTCTAGTACCTCTCTATTTTAAATATATTTATATCCTTTGTATAATTTCGTATATTATATAATTAATAAATATTTTTATATATATACAGCGTGCCCCATTTCAAGTGGATCAAAGGTTTTTAACTTTTAAACGAAACAAAATTCAGAAAAACGATTCAGGTAAAAGTTGTAGTTATTCAGGCCTAGTTTGAAGAAATAAAAAAACATTTTTTGTTTGGTTTATCACTTTAAATGGTCAATATCGACCTTCAAACAATGCAGTTTCCTCTTGACTCCCATTTATTTATATTTTTCTGAAATATATAAGGTATATATATATATATATATATATATATATGTATATATATAAAACTTCAAAATGCCTTTTCAATTCAATGACCATTATCACATTGTAGCAGCCAGCTGCCAACGCATGTTTTTTTTCGTTATTAATTTATATATCAGTGAATTCAAAAATATCAATTTGTAATTAAGCAGTAAAAAATATATTTTTATTAGTGAACGCGTATATATTTAAATTATTTATACTTTACCTCCACTAAAACATAAACTGCAACTATTATAGTACAATTATTTTATCTATTTATTTTATATTTGTACTTTATTTCCAAGTTTTACTTGATATATTATTGTTATTAGTTCTCTTTTATTTTATTTTTTTAATTACTTGTATCGTTTTTGTATATCAAATTATTTTATTGTTATTATCTTTTTACAAATATTTTTATAATTATTATTATTATTTTGTAAATGCTGTTATGATATGTAATAAAATAGTTTATTTTTATTTTGTTTGTATCTTGTTCATTTAGCCTGATGATGATGGGTCATAAGTTGGCTTTTTGTAAGAATAAGGCTTAGTGAACGCGAAGGGTTGAGGCCAATACAACCAATCTCTGACTATAAATTTCCCTCTATGTAACAACACCCAAACCAAAATCCTGAAGGTCACCCCTAGGGCAAACCTCCCACTGACATACCAGTCTATTTCTTGGACGTTTCCCAGTCAGCTCAGCGCAGCTATTTCATAATTGATTGGTTACTGAGCCCAAGAATTTTACAAGCCCATCTCAACCTTCACGATGCTATCACTTCAATTACATTAACCAGGAATATACTCTGTAACTCCACGTTTCATCCTTTTTCAGTCTGAATATTCTACACAATACCTTATTTTTAAACACCTTTAGAAGTTGTTAATCTTTTGACGCTCAATTCCTCGTTTCAAATCTGGTTTTCTGTAAATTGTTTCTTATAGTAGAATTTCTTCTCCATATATTTCTTAAAGATTATTTTGTCTACTTAATGATGGTGAAATTGGAATTTGTATCAATGAATTCCCTTAATTAGTTTTTGAGTGGTTGGATTCAACTGAAATTAAATTTATTATTATATTCATTATTTGCCACTACGGTCCTGAAAGAACCCGGGCCTCCACCACTACAGCCAACCAATCTCCAAAATTAAATTACCTATTTTTATTTGGAAAGTGAATTGGGGTCCATATGCCTTTTTTTTTCTTATTCACAAAATACAGAATCTATCTATTTCTTATCCTGTCCAAATAAGAATCTTAACTATTTTTGAGCTTTTACAGATTGAGATTGATTCTCTTTCCACCATATCGTTTTCTCACTACTTATAATAATAATATATGTGTTATCATTGAACATGGTACCAGTGATTAATGATGATTCCTGAGAATCATCAAATATCAAAACCCTTGAAGGATGATCTGTATGTCAAAGAATTGAAATGGAAACAAAACTACTCTTCTTATAACCCGTCCTGTATTTTCCTTTGGTAATGTTTCCTCTATCACTATAGATGGTATCAACAACATTTGATTCCGTCATGACCAGTAAGGAGCATATAATTTTAATTGAAGATAAAAATAGGAAGAAGCTGCTTGTTGATTCTGCCCACTTCAACATTTAATTTTTGAAAACGATAAACTTCAAATTTACAACAAAAGCTTTATTATGATAAGGAAGATAGTTTAAGTTATGAATCTAAAGTTCAGTATTCATCTAAATTATTCCATTCTTCCTGATTCCATTCCAAATCTTATGATCTAGCTGAATGACTTATCGAAATTCTAAATGGCCCTTGTTTTGTCTCAAATAAAACTTTAAATCAGATGGTGAGAGAGGTATAAGAATCATGCATAAAATAATATATCTTTATATTTTGTTGTAAAAAAAGTAATGTAATTGCAAAAACTTTTGGTTTTTAGATATCAATGAATGTATCCATTTTTTAAAAATAATAAACTATAATAGTTAGTATTATTTTTTAAAATATTTTTTTGGTATCGTGTAATAGATAACAAGCAATAATTTAAGAATACTTGGTCTGGTAAAAGATGTTTAATTTTAATTTGGGATCACTTTTGGGTTTAACACGAGTGTAAAAGGAAGTCATGTATTTAAGACGTTTGTGTGTATGTATATACATATATGTACTTGCTTGATTAAAGGTTATATAATATTTAATAATTGATTTAACAAGGTCTGTGATGTATTTGTATAGTTTCAAATCAAAGATGTATATATCTTGATTATTAAGTTAAGTTGAAAAATAAATCATCTGTTTACAGATCAAATTATTGATGTGAGTATGCATTTATATTTGATTCAATTAATTTGTTTGTGATATAAAGGTATATCTAACTATAAAATAAATTTTCTTATGAGTAAAAAAGATTTTTTCTCCATTCTTTACTTTAATCTGTTAATAGCCCTAATCAATAAATTTGATAACAACTATTATAATTTTTTTTTTGCATAAATATATATTTATGAATGTGTAGATTTTGTTCTGATGGACATAAGCACTGATTTATTAGTTATGTAAAAGATTTTTTTTAACAATATGTTTGATGTTGAAGATTGTTTTTATCTTATATTTATCATTTTCTTTTTTTTTTAAATGAGGGCAGTTACTAGGTGCTATGAATAGGTGAAATAAAATGATTCAATAGATATAGTTATAATTAAAAAAACAAACTTTTTTATGTTATTCTAACAAATAAAACCTTATATTATTATTTAAATAAATATTTAATGTTTGGAGCCTCGTACACGAGCTACTAGGGGGCAAAGGTCAGTGGTTTCCTTGCTCATCCTCCAGACACAAGCACATGACCTGTATTCCTGATGGTATATTTAAAATTTCAAAGTTTACCGACTACATATAAATAACGCTGATAGTACCAATCGCTCCTCTAAAAACCTTAGATTACCGCCCAAATCGGAGAAATGACTTAATGCAATTATCTCATCAACACTCAACAAAGTATCAACAAAGAAAACACTAAATATATTAGGACAGGTAATTCAGCAAGCAATGTAGTACAGGAGTTGGTAGAAATAGGTTCCTACAAGTTTCAGAAGGTTGATAGCTTTACTTATCTTGGAAGTCTTGTTACCTCTTCCAACAATATGTCTCAGGAAATAAAAAAAAGAGCTCTCAACGCTAATAGATGTTATTTAGGGCTGAGAAAGCATCTAAGGAGCTTTCTACTATCATCATCATAAGGCTTTTTACTATAAATCATGATGAATAAGACCCTGATTAGGCCAGTCCTGACCTACACCTCTGAAAGATGGACTTTATCTAAGGCCAAGGAAAAAGAGTTAGCTGTTTTCAAAAGAATGCTGCTTTACAGAGTTTTCAGATCTATGAATATGAATGTTCAATGGAGAAGGCGAACCAACTGAGAAGTGTAGGATGTGTGCCTGACATCATTAATTGGGTGAAATTAATAGATTAAGGTGGGCCAGGATGTGTGAGGAGGAACCCGTGAAGAAGATACTCGAGGGAAAGTGCCAGAGGAAGAGGAAGACCTTGGTGCTTCAATGGGCAGTTGGAGTGGCACAGGATCCCAGACGCATCTTAAACGTCCATAACTGGAGGGCAGCGGCATTGGATAGAGTCGCCTGGCAAAGGCTCTTTGAGGAGGCTAAGACCCACATAGGGTTGGAAGATCATGTTGTTGTCTTATCTACACCTCAGATGTTGATCAATTGGCTCAATCCAGTGGAATCATAATTTTTTTGGATCGAATGAATGTACATAATAATTTTTAAAGACCTTATGTATGTATGTGTGTGTGTGTAAATATATATATATATATATATATATATATATATATATATATATATATATATATATATATATATATATATATTTATATCCACATACACATACATAATATATATATATGTATATTGTTCTCATGATTATTTTTTAAATATTTATTTTTAAATCAAAAGATAAATAAAAAATCCCGGGCCAAGACATAATCTTTTCTCTTCAAAATAAAAAAATATATATATAAAAGAAGAATTTATGGATTTAGACTTAGTTGGCAATCTGTTATGGAGGTTTGTAACCAGCAACTGATTTATTATACTTGAAATAAAGCATGAGGAATAGCATTATTAATACAGTTAATTTCATTAGTAATCATATCAGGAATAATGCAGATATTTTCTTTTAAATTTTGAACTGTTTTTGGTTATATTTTTAAAAGAATTAACACTGTAAGTTAATATACATTTATATGATTCTTTTTATTAAAATGAAATTTTTCTTTATAAATTACTCGGTGTTTAATTTATTTTTACATATATAGTGTTTTTATTTTTATAAAAGTCACTTGCAATCTTTAGTTTGTATTTATGTAACTCAATAATCAATTATAATTTATTTATCTTGCACAATGACTGACATTTCAGTTCATTTCATTGGTAGACTTTCTTTAATTGATTTTAATTTTTCTTAATAGATTTTCTATAATATTTGCTCATTTCCTTAGATAGGTGGTGTAAGTCAGATTGGTGGCAATCAGATGTTTTATCTCTTTTAATATGTAACTTATAAATTATGAGCAAAAATATATTAGTAAAAAGATGCTACCTTTGGTTTTAACTCTGACCAACATTTTTCTAAACATATTTCTTTTGAAACTTTTGATTCAAATTTTCTGTTTTATTGTACATACAATATTGTTCTGATTGTATTAAAGGTTTAAATAAAAGTTTATTTTTCTAATAAATTGTTTTGTAGGTGTGGTTAGTTCATCTTTATATAATATTTTTTATCGGTTCTTTGATTGCATATCCAATGAACTTTTTGAATTACATAACCAATGAGGTCAACAATATCCATAAGACTTGTTTAGATACCTCAAGGTTTATAATCTTGGATAATGGAGACTGAGAGAATTATGATCTTGATTGCTATTTATGATAGGTTTTTATTTTTTTTGTGAAGTGTAAATTACAAATCAATATGATTGTTTTATTTATTTATATGTATTTTTTTAATTTTGCAAGCTTACTAAATTCATTAAACATTTGAAAATATTTTAAAATCAACAGTAGGTTGTGATTCGTTTAAAAACTAAATTTTATTTTAGTCTGTAGGTAATAAAGAAACATTTGTAGTTGAAATGAGAATACTTCCAGATTTATTTTTAATTAAAACATAAAAAAAAAGAAGAACATTTCTTTCTAAGTATTTCAAATAAATAACTTGCAAATATGTTCCATGTAACAAATAGTTTTTTAAAACATATTACATTACTTAATACAAAAATAATAAAAATGCATTAAACCATAACAGGTACATAATTAATAATATCGATAAATCAATTTCACATTATCAAATAAAAATGCACAGCTAAAAAAATACAAACTAACCATTCAGCAGACACAACAAATTTTACACTTGAGGTAGCCAATAAAAATACTTTTAAAAAAACAATACACTAATTACAAAATAATATTAAAATTTACAGGAAAAACAATTACAGTTCACATTTAAGTAAATGATTTTATACTTTCGAACCTCAGTCATCGAATATACATAGATAAATATATATATAAATACTGAATTTATTTATATATATACAAATTTAAAATACCTAGTTATCTAAATTTAAGTTTTTAATACATTAAATTTGACAATTAATAACTAATGTAATGACTAGAACAAAACAAAACAGGTTAAGAACTTTCCATTTTTTTCCCTTTTAAAATCTGGCATACTTCGTAATTAGTTTTCACTCTGAAATCAGAAATATTTCACTTATTAGAATATTGATATTTATTGTTATAGATCATAAAAAAAAAATTAATTAATTGATTCTAATTTTTATTATCTAATTACAAGATTAACTACAAGAAATTATTATAGTTCCTAACTCACCAGCATGGGGTAGAGGAATGTCGAAACATTATCCTTTCCTATTTGGTTTTCCGCATAACAGGAGTATTTTCCCATATCCACCCACTTAAGCTTAGAGATTTCAAGATCTCCATTCTCCAATAGCTGTAATCAAGACAAAACACAAATTGTTAGATTCTTTCTTTGGAAATTTTGTCGGAACTATTCAGCTTAGTTCTGATGGTATGAGTTATATAATATATATTATCAATATAATATTTACCCTAAAGCGGGAACCGGGGGTATTTGAGACTAGTTGACCATCCTTGGTTACCCAGGAGACACTCGCCGTTCCATGTACCCTGCATGGGATCCTAACGTCGCTGCCCATCGTCTGCATGACGATTGGCGCCCACACACTGATTTTGGGGGCTCCAGGGCGGCATTCAGAACTTAGGTCATCTGTAATTTTGAATGCCATCTTAGAAAACTTGCGAGATTTCATGGAATAAAATGTGAAATTCACTATAATGAAAGTTCGCTCACCATCGACAATGACTCGGGTTGGAGTGCTCATTGCTGTCTCACCACCGGAAATGGCAGTGCAAGTGTAGTCACCCTCGTGACTTGGAGAAGCGCAATCTGCGACATAGGTCCTTACGATTTTCGCAAGTCCAAATCCACGGACGACGTTGTCCTCCTCCATTAGCTAGAGAAGTAGTACCACATCAGTTTGACAACATTTTCAATTAAAAAAACATGCAGAAATGATAATTTATTTTCATATTTTAGCCACAATTCTATACTTATAATATATATTAAAAAAAAGGCAATGTCCAAATGATAGAAATTTTTATAGACAAAAGATGGATAAACATAGCCCAAAAGAAACTTCAGGCGGCTAATTTGTAACCTACTAAGTTTCCTTTGTAAATTAGTAAAAAAAAAAAATGGCTATTGGTATGGAAGAACAAGTCTAGTCTTTCAGATATGGACATTGACTCCTTTTTTGTTCCCTAGAAATACAACATATTGCAGAGTTATTAATTTATTTTTCTATGCAAAGGAAATATCAGGAAGTATTCATTCAGAAAAAATTAGGATAGGGCTTGTTCTCACCAGACTTGTCAAATTGACCATTGTAGGAGATTTCAAAAAACAAAAATGTATTCAAGCAAGGACTTTTAGATTTATTAGGATGTGGGTAATATATTTAGGGTTTTAGATTTTTACAATTTAAAATTTATTAGAAATATATAAATATTTATAATTTTTATCTTTATCATATGGTGTACCCATTAATACCATTACTATTTGAGGCTTAAATAAAAAAAAAAGAACTTCAAAATCTAGATGAAAATTTAAGAAATCTCAAAACATGACATATTTAATTATTTATCATAATCATACATATTTAAGTATTATGTAGCCTTCTGGTAATACGTATTATATAATATGTTTATTTTTCTGTTCATGTTCATTAATATTCCATGGACTTAGTCCCAGAATAAAGTTATTTTCCTATACTATTATAAATAAGAATATATGATTATGGCATTATAATTACTATCAAAATTTTAACAAATGATTTCAATGAATTATATTTTTCAGATTCAAGGACTTACAGAAACAGAATATTATCCTTTTAAAATGATTAATATCATGTAAGGATAAGTATAAAATTATTCATTGTTATGAATTTATTATTATTATTTTTTATAGTGCCGCCATTAAATCAAGTGCTGAAAGGCAGTGGCTTCATTGAAACATTAAAAATCGGTCTGATTTTATTAAAATACACACAGATTTTTTAAATATTAATTATAAAACAAATGTTATTGATATCTGAAGAAATGGATGACTTTTACGCACATGGTTACGCGAACAGTCCAAAACATGGAATAAGAAATAACCTTATCGATAAATAAAAAAAACTTCCGATTCCGTCATCTGATTGAACTAACTCGGATCCAAAACATGTTTGTTACTCTGGTTAATACTGATTATGTTTATATTAATAATTATTGATATATAATATATTATGAATTGTATACTCACTAGGGTGACCGGCCTGGAACCCCTGTGGAGCTGTAGCCTTGGTGACGGGCTTCCGATGGCTTCGCAGTCCACTTCCAACCGCTGCCCCCTTCCGATCCTGATCGTCCTTTCCGTATCACTAATCTTGACCCAGTCCTTCATAGTGTCATCTCGCTCCGATACTAAAATTACAAATTATCAGTCACATTATTCGGTATAAGCCTTGACTTAAATGAGCTAATATGTTTGAGAAGAAATATCAATATTAAGTGTAAGTTCTTCAAGACCCGATAAACTCGTATTAGCTGAGATAGTCGAAATTAGAAAATGCCCTCAACAAAGGATATCTATATGTAATTATTATATATCTACAGCCCCTGTGAATAAGTAGTTAAGTCGAATTTCGTCCAGAGAGAGTTAACTGTATTGAGTAAGCGGAATCATGTATATTCTCGTAGTTTTGCCTTGAAAAGGATTTGTAAATATGGGGTTGTCCGGTTTAAATACCCCTCCAAATAGTAAACTGTTTATGTTTGTTGGACTTTTGACTTTTATAAATGTAAACACTTATAAATCCTCTTTAAAATGTTTGTTTACCTCTGTAACGTATTTCTACTTGAAAATAATTCAGTATATACAGCTCGAAGCGCTATTTTCAAATAATTTTTATTTACGCGTTCAAACTCGGCCAAACAATCAGAAATATCAACGAAGTCTACAAGTCTAAAGGCATTATAAGTGAGTCAACTGTTTAACGGCGATCCCGAAATTTCAAGAGGGAAGTTTGAGTCTTAAAGGCAAAGAAGGCCGTGAAAGAAGAAAAAAGAAAAAAAAAAAACCTGCATTGTTTTACGGACTATAAACAATAACTCCATTTCAAGCCAATGGCTGACTTAGCCCCTCATTCACTAAGAAAATGACATGATTCCGCTTCTTCAAGTACAAGAAACTAATTTTGGAGAATATTCGACTTGACCACTTATTCACCTGAGCTGTAGATATATAACACAATATATATTTATTAATTTTATAAAAAATTCATTCTAATATCACGAAGTTAATTTTTTGTATTATATATTAGGTTGTGTATTAGATCCAGATATCTTAATTGGTGTGAAAAAACAACAGACTTCTGAGTACTGGGAAGCACGCGATTTATTTATTTAATTTCGTAGATAAACTAATCAAATTAGATTTCCAATGAATTAACTGAAAGAAAAGTAACAAAATAATAAGTATTTGACGATTATCGCAGATACAGAATAAAAACTACGAACTGAAACAACTAACTTAAGGCGGCTTGTTGCCTATAAAATACATGTTTATTGCCGGTTAATTTCGATTTGTCCCAGCAGAAAGCGCTGGAATGGATTTCTTAAGAACTTAACAGATAAAGCAAACAGCTGTTAATTTCGAATTTATACAATAAGATAAATTGCTAACTAAAATTAAACTCACATCTATTATTTCCCATGGGCGAGAGCGTATTCTGAAAAAAAAATAGAACAACATTAATTTGACAGTAAATAAATTGTTTAAAACAAAATATTAGTAATAAGGTATATATAATTGTAAGAGAGAGAAACATTTTATTTATCATGTAAGCCTACACGAGATATATATATTGCCCTTATACACTGGCACTGTTAGCCAGGTGATAGGATATCACCGGAAGTACAGAGCCTCCTGTATCCGATTCACAATAGCAATATATTTCTGTATTTATCACTTCCGCCACCTTACTCCGCCCTAACAATTCCTTCAATGATCGATTTTTATCCCTTATCACATCGTGGCTTCCCAGCGCTAGGTCCCAGTTCAACCTTGTTTCCCCATGAAGCAATGATTTAAAACGGCAAGTATTGTTTTAAATAGCATCTTCCTCTGAAATGAAATAGGAGAAGGAAGGAATGAACCACCTTATGAGGGGTTTCATAGCAGCAATAACAATGCACCACCCAACTCCATGTTTATAAGACAGCTTGCTGACTCCAGCTAAGCTCAGCAACAACACCACTTCCATCAACGCCCAACTCAAATCTTTTATATCTTGAGCTCAAATATACGTTGAATGTTAGCAAAAACAAACAGCACAAAAATATTTTGTTGTTAGCATGAGATGAATATTTCGGGTAAAATTTTATTTTATGTTAGGCAACCTAGATTTATTTGTAGTCAGTAAAGAGATGTTGGACTTAAAGAATTGAACGTCCGTAGGTACGTGCGTTCGAATATTAAAGTTAGTTATACAACTAACCGCTGTACAAATCAGTAGCAGCTGATCCTTAACCCAATCCTCCCACCTACGCCTCGGCCTACCCCTCGCATCAGTGCTTATAAATTTTTTTTGTATCGGTCCGTTACTAGGCCAGTCTCAATTTTCACATTTCCCAATTTTATTAACCGGGTGCATGTTCCGAAATTCTTAGTTTTATTACCTCCTAAATTCTCTAATGGACTTATTTTTCGAATTTTCTAAGCATTACACAATTCTCAAACACCTTAAAGCGTCGTTCTTACTTAAAAATTCAATTAAAACAGGAAAATATTTATTTACAAAAAAATTTAAACACATTTTTCACACCGATAACTAGTCAGTTTACGCACAAATTAGTGGATAACACATTAGAAGAAAACATTTTTTTTTTTGGAATGGATTAGGAATTAGGATTCGAGAATTGTAGTGACAACCCGCATATTCTTGCACGATCCATGACTATTTTAACAGGTTTAGATATAACAGAAATGTCTTTATAGCTGATAAATTTCCAATCGGATTTTTCATTCCTTTTTCTTGTTGATAATGAAATTGTTTTCGACTCCTATTTTCCCAGAGAACTATAAATAGCAAACAATTCATGGCTTGCCCTTGATTGATGGTCTCGGATCTTGATTAATGGACAAAAGGTTACTTATAAATATCTTTGCAATTTCATTCCTATCGAAGAAAACACCGCTATTGAAACTTTATCAGGACGTTTAAAATTATAGAGAGACAACATATTGGAATGACGATAGTTGTTTTCTCATTTTTTTTTTTATATGAGTAGGTGTTCAAACCAGTCGAAAACAAGCGATATAAACAAACAAATAAGAAGAAATCCTAAGTAAATAACAGACACTGGGATACTGGACGGATAATGGACGTAGCTACTTGGGAATTTATTTTTAATTAAAAAAATTAATGTAAATTATTATTTATATTTCCGAATGATAAGAAACTCATCTTGTAAATGTTTTATTGCCTAAGTGACGCCTTAGATAGAGTACACATACTTGAGCAATTTGTTCATGATTGCCACTTCCGTTTATACCTATAATGAACAATGAGTTATCTTCTTTATGACCTTTTTTATCATCTTCTTAAACTATTAATTCAATAGATAACTAAAAAAAAAATAAAAATAGCGAGGCAATAAAATATATACAAACAAGAAAAGTGTTTAAACATGTTCAAAAAGCAAATGAACAACGCGACCTTGTTCAAAACTGCGACTGAATTCCTCACTTCGTGTCCCTGCATTCTATCCTGTTTACACTTCAAGTATTTACAAATATAAAAAATCTTGCACCAGCGAAGAATTTCAATATTTTTCAAACATAAGTTTCGAAAAATCGGCCTATTTCGAAATATTAATCAATTGATCCCCCTTGTAAAATAAAAAAAAATAACGATAAAAAATGTAGGACTGCCTATTTTTGAAACAGACTCACGTCATTGGAAAATAAAAGAAATATTTCATTTTTTTTTCTGTTAATAAAAAATGATAAAGTTTAGAAATTATAAATTAATAACAAGTCTTAATTCACTTTATTTACATCGTTAGGGATAGTTTAATATTTTTGAATACCAGTACATTAATAAATCAGCTATTTTTGTTTATCCCTGTATAGTAAACATATCCAAATGAATAAGCTTATATTACAATGTTCACTGACTTTATGAGACATACCTCCTTTATTTTAGAATGTTAAATTGTTTAATAAAAATTTTTTTAAAAATAATTTTACAGACATTATATTCTGCATATAATAAAATAGTCCTCCTATATGCTCCACATTAAATTGAATTTGCAAAATATACATTTAAAAAATATAAACATCTTATATTATTTTTTTAAATGAGATTATCCCTATTTTTTATAATGAGACTATAATATAGTCGATAAATCTTCTATCCGTATATTATAAAAGCTATCTTAACAATATAAATACATGATTTTAAGCTCGAGCTCGTATAAAGCCTACTCCATTATTACAACAATAATACATACAATATATAAAAGCTAAATTAACATATTGTATTAAATAAAGATCCTTTAAACAAAATATAATTAAAAAATAAATTGTTAAGGTAGGTTTAAATTAAATCGTATTCGATCGGTAGCCAATGTAATTACACATTGTACAATTAAACCGAAAATTACGATTTATTTTGTCCATACCCTCGCAGTGAGATTATTTATTCATATAAGAACATTAAAAGAAAATAACATTGGACGAGTATTATAGGCCGGGAGGCCACGCTTTGACAAGGAGTGAAACCCCCTCTAATTTGTTCATTGTTAGGTTAAGGTTATTGTAACGCGCATCCTTCTTTAGTTCAGCTAAAAGTTTTAGAAATGATATCTTGATGAAAAACAATAAATTGTTAATAATCAACCATAAACGTAAAAATAATTCATACACATATAGAAGGAAACAATACAAGACGTAAGCAGGTGGATAAAAACGCTGAAGAGACCCGGTAGGATAAGACGAGTCCCACGAGATAGGAGTAGAAGCAACAGTTCCCAGAGTCCTTCGTGGAAGTTGAGTCAGCCCGGTTCATTCACAGCCCGGGCTCCATTCACTATTCTCCATCAATGAGTTCTACTGACCTCACCTTTCCGTAAAATGTTATGCTCCCGTCTACTTCTTAACCCTTTCCTTTATTCTAACCTCTAAAGACCTATCTATATGACATGCACGTAATAATCAAAACGGGATCAGCGCGAAATAAATTTCAACTAAGGAAGGCTTGATTTGAGCCCATGACGTTCCCTACAAGAACAAGAACATATTTAATTTAACGAAATAAACAAATCAATTATTTTTGATCCATTCATCCCGTGCCGCTAAATTAAGCACTGAGGAAGCTACCAGTATGGCCGGCGAAACGGGTTCACCTGTTGCCCAGCGGTTAGCATAACTACATAATCTGCTCTAGATCGCGGGGTAGCGTGGCCTCAGGATTTTTTGAATAGATTGATAAAATCCTTAGTTATACCGTCCTTCGGATGGGACGTAAAACGGGGTTCCCGCCTCTGTAAGGTGTCGCGTACTCGTTAAAGATGCCAATCCTAATTATAACAGGAAAGGCGATATTTAGAGGCCCCACTGTAGCATCGGTACGATTAGCCATAGCAGCATAAACTGACGTCAAATAAATAAACAAAGAATTATTTGAATATTTATAAATAATAAATGAACTATAAATGACGGGATAAAATATAAAATCATCCTAACGAAATGGGAGGGTTATATTAATTTTATTTCAAAACTGGTTTAGAATTACAAAATGTTTCTGAATAAGCTAATGTACGGTTGAAGGGGCTGATTTTCCCAAAACGATAGATTTTCGAGAGCTCCGAAATTGAAGCGTACTTTTATATTTGGGTAAATTGGAAAATATTTATTTCTAATTGATTTGTTATTAATGTAATTGATAAAAATAGTTTATATTTATTTAGAAATATACGTATTTACTAAAATAAACAGAATACTTAAGCTTAAGTAAAATCAGTAAAATTCAAGTTCTGACCGTCGAGCAATTAAAGGTTATATTTTCTGAGATCAGTAAACAAGAACCAGAGACTAGTCGAACCCAAAACAGATCGTACACTGTTCAAAATTGATTCCCGATTGATCCCATTCCCAAAATTGTCCATTGATTCCCGATATATTGAAATTTTATTGCCCTATATTTGTACAGTCTTTCAATAAGATAGCTAATGACAGTAAAAGAATTTCACATTATTTTTTGTAAAATATAATATTAACTAACTGACGTGAAGTTATATTTATGTGCGACCAAGCCACGGCAGTTCCGAAGCCTTGGTGTCATGCACTACGTGGCATTTAGTTCCTCTTGCATCTGTCTCGATGTTTAAAGCGTTCAGTCAATCTGCACTTTAACTATATCTCATCTTAAACCCCTTTTCGATAATAGAGCGTTAAGTACTATGTACTAAATATTTTTGTGGACTCTTTATTGGATAATTTTTCATTTTTACTTTGCTCTAATTTTTAATTCTTAATTTGTTACTTTAAACATTACCTCTTCGTAATTATCTAACTCAATTCCTCTGGCTCTTATTTGTATTACTTGCTACATAATGCAATATTCTATTATACTACAATTATTGTTATTCTGTGTCATGTATTTGTATATTGTATATTTAGCCCTGAAGAATACCTGCAATGTGGGTTGAAGCGTTGGCGTACTAATAAAAAGTTCTCCCTACATAAGAGAATTTTCTTACCTCAACCCGGACTATTTTCTTCCTCATATATAGTTCAAAATGATAATATACCCCGGTGAATAAGCGTTAAGTCGAATTACGTCTAGAGAGAGTTAAGTGTATTGAGGGAGGAACACAAAAAAGTGTCATTCTCGGAGTTTCAGCTCTTAATGGAGCTATAATTAATAACTCCTTTTCAACCCAATGCCCTAATAAGACACACATTCACAAGGAAAATAACACGATGCCGCTTCTATAACTCATTTTGGAGAAAATTCGACTTAACTACTTATTCATTGGTGCTGCAGCAACAAACTTTACCGATTTCATTACCCAAAATTGTGAAAAATCGAATTTTTATGGTTTTAAGAAAAGGTAATTATTTATTAGATTTCTGAGGATAATATAACTCAATTTCAGATTCAATGTTTTACAAGAGAGCGACAAGAAGTTTTGGATCGGACTTTATTTTTTGTTACAGATAGCGAATAATCTTTATATTATTATAAATAAAAGGCTTAGCGAACCCGAAGGCTCGATGCCGATACCACCAGACGGTCCGTCCACGGACGCCTCCTCGGTATACCCCTCAGACGCTTTTATATTAATATAATTGTTTCAAATTTTATAATCCTCAAGCTTACTTACAGATTCGATAAATATATAAACAATTTAAAAATAAAATATAAAAATAATAAAATCGACTAAATTGGACATGGATATTAACTTAAGCCGAAAGATGCCCTTAAATACCGGCAATGTAGAGCGTAAGTTTTTGGAGAAAAAAAGGAAATTTTTACCAAACTCTTTATCCAAATTTTTTCTCTATTACCTGTTACAGTAAAGCTGATGCAACCATGGTACAACATGTCGTGTTTTAGTACCTCGTGGTTCGATCATGGACTGGTGTTGTACTAAGAGTACGTGATTATAAAGACGATAATACAAAAAACTTTGTAGTTTTTTTTTGTAATTTTATTTATTTATTTATTTATTTTATATCTATCCTTTCATAACAAACTTAATTCCCACTCAAACCCTCTAGTTTCAAACCTAGCTTCCTCTTCGATTCCCAATAATCCTCCGAGGCGTCTGAAAATAAGATGGCCACGTGACCTTCTTAGTTGAACTAGTGATTCGAGTACTACCAGTGGGTAGTTTCTATACTTGCCATTAACTCATGTCATTATGTATCACATAGCCTATTTACTTGATTTATTTTTTAATACAGTTGTAAATATCAATAAATAAATTTTTAAAAAACAAACGATTCAACACTATTTGCCATGAAATGTGTTAATTTATCCCCAAAAGCTGTCGTTGAAAATTGGGTGAAGTATGTTTTAGTACATTCTGAATAAAAGATATATATTATATCATGTATTCGTAATTTAAATTTAAGTATATTTTATAGATAACTGAAAATTAAAATAAAGTACAGGTAAAGATTTTGTGATTTATATATAGAAGAGGATTAACGGGTTTATATATTAATAATTGTATTAAGGTTAGTTATGTACAAGAGTGCCCCAAGCCAAAACCACGAGGTACCAAAAGCACGTCACTGGGTACCACGGTTGCGTCAGACGAGCGTACCCTATTCGGTACATCAAAGGGTTCATACATTCCACAGTTTGAAATTATTTATTTATCCTGACAATTTGTATAAATACAAATATCAACGCTCAATTCCGACTTGCTCTTCTAATAAAAAAAAACAAAATCATAATAGTTGCTTTGTATAGTAAACTCAGTCACATGTTATTATTGATATGAGAATATTAGTAGTGTAGCGTGGAAGTTTTAAATTTCCGGCCTGAGAAAGAATTTAGAAAACAAGAGAAAAAAAATAATGTGCGTGGGAACAGGTTTTCGCGCGGCATCTATCCCAATTTCTTTCCCAGTTTTTTTCACCTTCTTTTAAAAACATTCTCACTGCTGACTCAATAATTTAAAAAAAAATTATATTGTATGGATATAATGGATATTTTACCTCCTGAGTCAAGGCGGCGTGGAAATGTCCGGGGAAATGCGTCCTTCCAGCAGCCAGAGGGAGAAGAGCTGCCAGAACTGTCAAGGTAATTTTTAAGAAATCCATCTGCAACATCACCAATGCCTTCATAAATATAATTTAACGAAAAAAATAATTATATATATTGAATGTACTTAAATATTTGAAATAGCACATAAAATCCTCAAGAGTATTATAAAAACTGTTATACAGTTAAACAAGGAACAATGCGGAGATAGTTAAATAGTATCGTGGGCTAAGAAAGAATTGCCGGCGACGGAAATGTTTGGGTTGGGGACGCCAACCAATTTAGTGTCTTCTAGAAAAAAATTCAGTAATGGCAATACTATTTTCTGTTTCGTACAATTCTTAAAAAATGTTTTATCTTTTTTAATATATACGAAAGAATATATAGAAAAGAGTATAAATTGTTTAAAATGTATAGTTCGAAATTCAATACACACGTGTTGAACACGCTTCCTATAAGACCTTGCTGCGTGGCTGTATTGATACAAAGGTATTAAATTGGAATTTAGCACTACACTAGAAAAAGCATCGTATTTAGTATTAGGTTTAAGAGAATATTAGTTGAATGAAAAAAAAAAAATAAAATAAAAGAAATTTCGTATTTCTCGGATTCCTACATCACAGAATGCAGCTCTATAAACTCTATGAAATAAATGGGGAGATACTTACCACACACTGATCCATATGAACGATTTCGAAAACGGGATACGTGCTAACGCAAGTAAATACCACGAAGGAGAAATATTCTCAGACTGATAAGAGAGGGAGAGCCGAAGACGGACTGTGAGAAGACTCTCTGGAAGGGCGTCCTATATAGGCGGCCCCCCACCACCTTCAACAGGTCTCAGGGGCTCGTCCTCAAGTCGCCTTCTCATTGGTCGTAATTAGGGGCCAATCCGATCGCCAATTAGTCACTCAATCTCTTCTTACGTCATCCACATCTCTTGGGTGTGGCACCTCACAAGGCTTCCAGCAGAGGACCAAGCTCTATGTCTATTCCCATCAACACCTCTAATACTACAATATAATACCGCAACATAAATATATAAGCCGAAATATACTTAACGATACCCATTATATGATTTATAATACTCAACGCAGGATTATACGAACGACTTAGTGTAAGTACAATACTGTCATCGATAACAGATACAATAGAACTACCTATGGCGGTAACCTTTACATATCGTAATTAGTTGACGTATATTTTATTTATTCATAAGGATCTTATTTTGTTTTGGTTTTTTTTAAAACATATTTATTTAACTTATAATACCGGTAAAAGATGTAAAATCCAGATTATTTGAGTTTGGCATGTAAATTTTAGATATATAATTTTTAGATAGTGAAAATGGATTCTTTTTAACTCCTCGTTTCGGTAAAAGTCACAATAATTTTAAATTTTTCATTCATTTTCTCGAAAGTAACCGTGAGTTTTAGTATGAAAAAAAGAGTGTCATTATGGGAAATGTGATTATTTCGGTAATCATTTCTTTAAGGAATGAAGGTTCCAACTAAAATTTCAATGTATACATTTTGATTTGACCTAACCATTATGTGTAAGCCGGTTCTTTAAAACAGTCAATAATAAAATTAGTTTTATAATTGAGGAAACAAAAAAAGTTAAAACTTTTGACTTAACTCGAAGCGACAACCTGCGGAACTGATACCATTATTTCTTATTCTATTCTTCTGTTTTTCCAATCAATGCCACTATTTAACATTATTGAAGTAAATAAACAATACCTAAACTTTTTGAAACTATCGAGTTAAGAAAACAACATAGCGGCAGTTTATGAGATCTACATTGCAAATAATATAATCAGGATAATCGCTGTGAATAGAAAATAAAATTTCAATAATTTAAATATATCTATTAGTACCAATGATCGTTATAATGACTATATTTAATGTATTCAACTTTTTTCTTGTTGTGTCATTTTTACTCTTTGTTGTTATATATAATCTTATAATATTCTCAAACTTGAACGATTTTTTTTTTCAACTACCATCCTAAGATAAAAAGGAACAACAGAATGATGTTATATATATATATATATATATATATATATATATATATATATATATACAAAAACAAAAACGTCGGCACATAAAATACAATAGTTTCACTTATTTTGCTGTGTTTTCTTGACTGCACCCCCAACTAATTACATCCTATTATATATATATATATATATATATATATATATATATATATATATATATATATATATATATATATATATATATATATATATATATATATATATATAAATATATTAATGCTTAACAAAATCTAATACATTTTTTTGCATTATTTCATCTATCTCTTGGTCTCCTATTTACTAACCAAGGTAAAATTTGGTACTGTAAAGTTTGGATAACGATATTTATAAAAATGTCTCATATCTATACACACAATTTAATTTTGTTTGCTTTCAATTATAAACAATGAAATATTAAATAATAAGTAAACAAACTGGCTTGGTTTAATACTTCAGCTTCAACTCAAAGGAAAGGTCTAAGTTTATTTATTAGACATTTTATCAATATTTTTACTTTATCTATTTAGCCTAATTCAATTTTTTTTTACATCATCAAAGACCTTCAGATAAAAATATCGATAAAAAACGATAATCTCTCAGTGTTTTATTTTAATTGTTTTTTATTAGATTAAAAGAAAAGGAATAGATTTGTGTTGTATTCAAAATTTTTAAATAAAGTTTTAAAAATGATAGTAAGATTCTTGTCATATTTACGTATCATGAATTTTTTTTTTTCAGAATTTTCGGTATATTTTTTTCAATTTATTAAACAAGATAAGTACTTAAAAAGTACTTCTCTTACACCCATAAGTGATAATTATTAAATCACAAAAATAGTATTTAAACATCAACTTATAATTAACAATAAAAAAGTAATAAAAAGAGTTCTTTAACTCTTAAAGGTATCATACTTCAGATTTTCTTGTTAGATTTCACTTTATAATATTTTAAAATTATCTTCTCATTTTTCGATAATTATTGTCATATTAAAATTATTATACTTTTAAGTTACTATTTTCAGAAGAGATTTATGGTTTATTGTAAACTTGTATTACAATACATGCACGATGACACATATCGAAATGATAAGATTATCTAAAGAAATTAATTTTTAATTCATGTATTAAGAAATGTACGGGGCTAAAATATTTAAATAATTTATATTAGAATGATTTTAATTTGTTTTTCCTTCAATAGTTTATGATGTAACAGGCTTCGTAAGGCTAAGCATGAAGTTTATTAATAGTTTATTCATAAATACATATTTTTTGTATGTAGATATATAACACCAGATGATCCTCATGTAGAATGGTAGAATGGCGCGGCGTGATGAAGACCACGTCACTGAGGGAGTTGAACTCTTGGCACGATTCGGGCTCTCAGTGATTTCTACGAAATATTACATCAAATATTTATTATTATTTTTATATTTATACATATTATGTCTATTATTAATGTTTGATTATAACTGTTAAGAAATAAAATATTAATGTCAACTCCAGATATCTTCTTATACTAGGAATCGCTACTAAAACTACTATCACACGGAATGTATGCTTTCACAATAAATATAGCCTTCATCCAAATCAGCAACAATTTGAAAACTAGGCTCGTAATTATTAGCGAGAGCTAAATAAAATTAAATAAGGTGTTAGTTAATTCCGACATTTTGTTTTTAACTAAATCAGCTGATATACCCGAATCTTAATTGAGCCGTTCAATGCACAAATCGATTAACTCCATAAAACGATGAATGGGAGGAAATAGTGTGGATTGTTTTTTAAAATTCCCTTTATAAGATAAATTCCAATAAATATCGTAGAATTCATAAATAAAGCATAGCTTTCATCTAAAAGTAAATGAAATTAATAAGAAAGACTAGCCAAAAAAGCTACAGTCAGAAATGTTACACTTTTTTATGTGACCGGTGGAGTTAATCGATTCGGCAAGTGGTAAAAGTAATACATTTAAATTCAGTGTTTAAATTTTTAAGTTTCTTATTATAGAAAAAGTTATTATTAGATATTTGTATTACAAATTTTCCATAAAAATTAATACTAACAATTTTGTTATATTATATTATTATTTGTGATTAATTCGTCAGGAGTATAAACTATGTCTTTTTCATCAGCTTTGTGTAAGGACTCTTCATTTCGATTTCTTCGCAAGTTTTTAAAGTAATAGAGTATAAGAGGAGAAATGTCTCTCCTGTTTTCTCTTGTTACAGATCTACCTTTAGGATATAATAAAGGCTGATCCACATTTTTCATTTGTAGTCTATCTGCCACAGATTTCCTTATATTGAGTCCATTAAATTTTGAATCTTCATTATAGTAACATTTAAATAGGATACGGTGTGGTTTGGACCTTTCTAACTAGATTAAATTCACCATTTAGCGCTTGCTAGTGCATTTAAATGGTATTATTGCAACGATTTGCATTAGAGTACGGAGCAATCAAAATTACCTCTTAAAAGAATTATTTATTTTTCAGTGGCCAAAAAAGTTTTGTCTTTTAATGTGTTAACCTTTATTGTTTGTAATTTTTGTCTTTGTAATTTACCAATATTAATTTTTGAATGTGATACTTAGGAACGAAGTAGCTCAAATCAGGGTCTAAAGTTCTGAATTATTGAACTATTGGTATAAGATATTCAAAACTAGCTTTGGCAGATACATTACGTATTCTGTAAACAGCACTCAATCTGTAGATCCTCGTAGGTCAATCAGTCTCCACAAAGTGGTTAATCTGATTGAAGATCTGACAGTTGAGCTTGGTCTCGGACATATGATTTCCCTTTCCTGAAAGAAAACTCTCACAGACTTGTAATAATAGTTTTGAGTGATAACCTACCGGTCATAATCAAATATGCCGTCTTTACAATCAACGCACACTGTTGCCCATTGGAAAGGTAATTCAATCCATTGTTAAATTCCATCGATGGGATTACTGCTGAGTTTAGGAACTTGCCCATCGTTCCATATTAAAGGATATTATAATTCAATACAGGCGAAGCTCGAACCGGCACAGGGCCTTATTAATTGAGGGTAACCGAGGCTAGTTCCAGATCTAGGATAGCTTCCCCAGTGGCGGCTGATTGAGTGGCATCCAGGATCAGATTCGATTCTCGGAACGGACTAAATCACTTCATTGCCTCTTCCCAAGACATCACTTGACGTCAATCAGGGTGATCGGCGACTCTTATCTTGTCTTGTCAGAAGGAATGGACAATTATAAGTGGAAGTTACATAACTTTAGGTCGAAGTGAAATATTAATTGGATCCTGAGAGACAGGAGATTTTTCTTATGGATGCATCTTCCATATGCCAAAAACTCTAGAAAAAATGAAATACAACGGGGTAGTTCATCAGATTTATATCGATTTTAAAAAGGCTTGTCATTCCCTTGACTACCAAATCATATATGTATGTATGTAACATAATGATCGTACTAGAAGAATTTAGTAAATCTGAAGGATCTGCGTGAACGAAATATCCGATGAAGTAAGAATAGATAATTGGCTGTCACTTGAACTGTTGAATTTAAAAGTAGAGTACGTTATTAGAAAGATGATGCACGCCGATAGGGGGTCGAATCTGACTTCCCGTGCTTGGGTTCAGGGATAGTTTGGTTATATTCGAAGAAGACGCGGATACTACAAAAATAAATGCAATATCGATGAATGCTGGTTAAGAAGGAGGTGTTGAAGCATTCGATAAAACGAATGTGGTTAATGGCAGAATTGGAGATGATTTTAGTGATCTTGCTATAGGAGGAAATAAGTTTGAACCTGTCGGAAAGGTAATGTATTTAGGATCTGTGGTTACTAGAAAAAAAAAACAAATTTAAGAAGAAATAAAGGCATAATTAAATGCAGGAATGCTTGTTATTTTTATAATTTATTACTTAACTCACGTCCTTTGTCCCAAAATCTAACGTGGGTATCATATAACGTGGGTACCCTAAATGGGGGGGGGGGTTCTGACGGTTGAACGTGATCTAGGACAAATCACATAGTCATACAACCGTTGTCCAACAAACAGAACAGTTTCTTCCTAGTACTGAAGGATGTTGGGACCTCCTCGACAGGTTTTACATAGGTCTCTATAAAGTTAAGGTGACTTTGTTTTATAATAGAATTAAATATTGAGTGATTAAGAAAAGTACAATAGCATAAATAATAGGAAGACATCTTTTACAAGGTTTAAGTATGTTTTATATCCAAATTCACCCAATGTACAACATGTTTCAACCGGCTCAATCTTACGCAATTTCCACTCTCAGATTAGATTAGATCACATTTGACAGACAATCGGTGACTCAGATAATAGATGCAAACTCATAACTATGTGCAATAGTTCGGTTACTTTGGGTAATATATATATTTTTTAAGACAATTGTATTTATTGAATTTTTATCAATTTTTTTTTCTTTCTTCGAAAATTATTTTCAAAATATTCTTAAATGTATATAATTTATCTCCATTTTATGGGTGCAAAAGTAGGAGTCCTAAATTTCGCCTATCTATGCATAATTAGGATACGGATTTCTAATGAATACCTCAAACCGCACAGGTTTGGGACCGCCATGTTACGTCCCATCCAGATGTAAAGATTTTTTACTACTTTTAAACCAACTGCCGGGCTGCGAAGGTTTTTGGTGACCACAGGAAACCATAAGTTAATCTGAAGATGACTAGCTATTAAATTTAATAAATATTTTTGCAACTGATGTGTGCTATAGTGAAGCTGTCAGCATTTAATGTTTCTAGTACAGTAATATTAGGGAGGTTTTAGAGACATTTTAATAGAGAAATTTCATATTTTTAAATTTTTTTAGTAATTAATAAATTGGAAGAGAAGTTTTATTATTATGAAAAATAAAATTGTAAAATATGAAATTTTGTAGAATATTCGGACCGAAAAAAGATGATTAATTTAAACGGTGAATTAAGAAGGTTACAGATTGAAGAATTGCGGAGCATAGTCCCGATTAATATAGTTCAAGCTAAAGCATCTTGAAGAATAAGATGGATTTGTAAAGTTGGTGATCCTAGTAATGAAAGGATGAAAGTAGAAAGAAGAAGTTAATAACATCGAAGAGTTTTTTAAACTTTATTATTATAATTATTAATAATAAATCATCAGGAATGAGGATAAGTAAGGCAAATAAAATAAAAAGTACATTAAAAAGAAATCTGCAGACCTGAAAGTGAAATTACATTACCTAATTTACAGATAAAACCAAAAGAACGCAGAATTCACGAAATCATAATATATTTATACCATAAACTTTATTAAGAAATTTAATCTTAATAATGCGTTAATTTAATCTTAATAATCATCTTTATACGTTTTTATTTATTGAGTTTCCCCAAAGTTGGGGTTTTCTCCAACCAAATATTATAACAATCCAGGTCTTCCTGTCAAAAGCAACTTCTTCTTTGAGGCCGTATCCTACCAAGTCTTCCTGAACTAGGTTAATCCATGATACTCATATTCGGCCTCTTCTTCTTCCTTCAGGACACAAGTACTAGTTTTTCGGTATTCTTCTATCTCCCATCTTCTTTAGACGTCCGAACCATTCTATTCGCTTGATAGTGATTTTTCGAGGAGTAGCCATTATCTATCGACCAACTGTGTTAGCTATCCTGTCACGCCTATATATCCTTGCTACCATTTTCCAGAAATCCATTTCCGCGACTATTAGTTTTTCTTTATTTCCCTATCACAATTTCTATGTTTCACTGCCATATAACATTATAGCATTGTCCGTAACACTGAAGCATCGTCCGATTAGCCCTAGCAGCATTAAGTGACGTTAAATGAACAAGTAACATTATAGCGATTATAATAGCATGGTCAATTATTTTTAAGGATGTTATTATTTTTTAAGGACGGTATTACTCTACAGGACTGAGTGGAGGATACCAATAGCTCATCTTCCTTCTCTGGTTCTTCGTGCTATACCCACTTCGGATTTTCAATATTTTTGGAGAACAGATCCTAGATCTTAAAAGTTGATAACAATTTTAATTTGTTAACCCTTCCCTTCGAATGGTCTATCTTCCTCAGTATCCAAGTATTCAACTTTATCGAAGTTCATCTTCATTTCCCATCTATTATAACCTTCCAGGAGTTTTGTACATATGTATTCTATGTCTTCATTGTCCTTTGTCTTTACTTCCATTTACTTTTAAGGTTTTTTTTTCTAAGCTTAAAAAACAATATTATTTACCTAGATTATACAAATTATACTTGAAAAAGATATATTAACCAATTTCAATTTGTCTGAAGTTCACTTTATTCAAGAATAAACTTAATTTTTCATTCAGTATCTATGTCTGTATCGTCCTATTTAACTGATTCTCTCCAGCTGATATATCTGTCCCTCCAGGGACCTTTTTTCCAGTGATCAGTTAATTGTATAAAGATTTATGTTTAAAGAACGATAGATATTGACGACATATAGCAATACAAGTGGCTAGATAAAATACCACAAGTCTCTATCCTTCGTCAAGTCATTCCAATATAGAACCTGTCCCTTGTCAATTGATTTATTGTGTCGGATGATAGATCGTTTCTAGCGTCACATTTTCATTGAAAAATAAAGATATATTTATCAATTGATTCATAGCTAAATATATCTTTTAAAAATTAGATTAGTTTGAGCACCGTACTTTTTTTTTCTCTTAATGTTGTTGCGAAATGATCGGGTTTATAGTTTTAACGAAAATATCAATATTGCTTGCTAGTTTTATAACATCTGGACGTATTTTCGTATTTTCGTTTTGCGCATAAGTAAACAGTTGGTGAGCTACAGAAAGATGAAATTTTGTATATATGCATCTAGTAGTGCACCTCTCCTTTTGGTCACTGCATGATTGTCGAAAATAGTTCTTCGATTTAATAGATTTTAATCAAAACTCATATTAAAATAGAATAAAAACCTTCAAATTTGGCGTGTAATATTTATATATATATATATATATATGTTACGGTAAAAGTAGATATTGCGGCAAATGTACACGTTTTCCTGTAAATGTGCACATTTGCCTCCTCGCATTGGGTAATATGCATTCAACTAACATTTACAATTTCAAAGAAGGGAAATGTACATTGAATTCACAATGACCATGTCGTTTTGGTAAATGTGAGCATACAAAATAATATATTTGTAAAAATGCTGGAATATTATGTAATTCCAAGTACCACAATAGCAATTCTTGCTCAAATAAATAAAACTTTTTTCATTATGAAATTTCTATATGTTCCTTAATAGTTTTATAAAATTTAACTGTTATAATAAAGAAAAGTATGTTATTATTATTATTTGTTTGATTCCCATCGTATCGGTCCTGAAAAACTAGGACGAAAATTGTATTTATGAATATTGGGATCATAACCTACGACATATTATATAATATGCAAAGAAAAGTATGTTTTGTTTGTCATTTACATTTTTTAATTAAAATAATTTTCGTTATTAAAGCCTTTTGTATTATGTTTATTTAAATAAAATTTTTTTTACTGCAACAACATTTTCAATTTATTTGTATTCCAACTTTTCTTAAAACATGAAGGTAAGAGTATACATTTACCAAAACGTGAAGGCAAGAGTACACATTTGCCGGGAAATGTACATATACATTATATTCAGTTCACATATACCTAACTTTTTGGGAAATGTACACATTTTACGGTATAAGTGTACATTTCCCAAGAGTGTACATTTACCGTAACATATATATATATATATATCAATAACTATATTCAGTATATACTATAACTATAACTAAAAAGTTTTCATAAAAGAAGGAAAAAACCATTATCCAGTCCAAAATTCTTCATTTATTAAGTCTAAAGGAGTTTCGACTACAGAGTTATTTTTAATCACATAATTTCTGGTTTTATGCATATAAAAACCATTTGTACATAAATACAGAAGTTAAAAGTCAAAATTTTCTGTAAAAGAAGCAAGACAAATAACAATTATATTAATTAAGTTAAAAAATACAGATTTCAAAATATTTATTGTCCAAAAAATAGTGAAAAGGGATAGATAGATACCTTCATAATTTTTTTTTCAATTTTAAATGTCATTTTTAAAAAGTGTTTTCTTTGTTTAAATTGTAGGGTAACTTATTCCCTATAGTCCAGATACCTGTTCTAAAATTGAACCTATGAGATTAACAAGTTAATATATTTATTATTGTTTGAAATTTTTAATTTTTATTTTATTTTAAAATTCTTTAAGAAATAAATAAGGATAATTATTTTAAATTTTTATTTGAAAATGTATAATCATTATAAGATTTTAACTAAAAATTATATGAACAATTATAATTATAAATGAATATCTGGGTAGGTTATCAATACTCTCTACTGAAATGTTATTTATATTTTGAAGAGAAAAGATTTGCCCCGGCCGGGATTCGAACCCGGGTCATCCGCCTCTCCGTGGCAGCGCTCTTACCAATTGAGCTACCAGGGGTTGCCTGACAGTCAGGACACACGGGGGCAAATCTTTTCTCCTCAAAATAAAAATATTAAAAAATTAAAACAATTAATAAAAAATTATAAAAAAGAAATGTTATTTTAAGTTTAAAATTTCCTATATTATTGTTTTCAGTTTTAAAAGTATAGATGAATAGAATTTCCCTATATCACCTCCCTCTTTTTTATCATTAACTATGTTATCTAAGTTTTCATTAAAATATAAAGCTTCTAAGAATTTTCGTTTTATTGTTTTTTCCCTGGGTAAAATTTTAGGTTTTTCAAAATTAAAGGTATGTAATTCCTTTTTCCTATGTGTTGATAGTCCAGTGTTAGTTATAGATGTTGGTTTTAAATCATTTCCATGGTGATAAAATCTATTTTTGAGATGTGTGCTGGTATGTCCTATATAATGTTTATTAGAATTATTACAGTTAAGGTCATATACCACATTTATGTTTTCTAAAATGGGTATTTTATCTTTTTTGCTGTTTATTATATTTTTCATTGGGTTTATTGTTTTGTGAGCTAATTTAATTTCAGGAATGTCATAATTTTTAAAAGATGGACCAATTGTTACAGATAGACCATTTATATTTATATTTTACTATAACTACTAAAATCATAATAAATTTGAATATCATAATAGTTATACTAATCATAAAAGAACATCAAACTTCTTAATCTATATTTTAGTTAAAACTAAAAAAAATTCTTTTATTTTTGATTGATGTGCCTTAACCTTTATATCAATGGTAATAACTTATTAATGTTGGTAAATGTTATTTAACAATAACAACTAAAAAATTAGAACTTGATGCATCAAAGAAATTTTGGTCCAAAAATATATACCAATTCTTTTTTAATTTCGTACTTATAAAGTTGTGCATCAATCAAAATATTTATTTAAATTTATGAATTAATTAAATTTTAGATCTCATTCAGATTTCAAATCCTAATGAAGGTTGCGAAATAGAAAAGATCAGATAGTCATGAAGTAATTTGAAAAAAAAAAAAAATAATAATATTTTTGTTAGAATAATAATTTGTAAGTTTGTAATCTTGACAAGGACATCGAGTCTATCCACATACGCGGTTGAATGTGGAAATGAGATTGGAAGCAGACCTTACGCTATTGCATCAGTGGTCATAATATGAACATATGACCGCCACGGGAAGACCCAGCCTTCTTCACAGAAACGTTTTAATAATTAGCCAAGAAAGAGAATTTTCTTTCAGTTAAAAGGAATAGTGTGCTTCTTACGCCAATGGGAAATTCACGAGAGCCCAAATGATACAACTCAGTTGTATAATAGCCATCAATCATTTCTTAATTCCAACAGGGTACTGAACAAATGTTTGGTTACTAAAAATTGTTATGAATTAGATCTTATAGCAATAATAAACCATCAATTTTCATCTTATTTATTTGAACAATTAAAAAAAGGTTTCCATTTATCGATTTATATATTTTTTTAAATCAGAATATTATATACATCCATGACTCAACAATCAATTTATAAAATATATTTTATTACCTAGTGGTAAATGTAGATTTATATTTATAAATAATTTTTTTATATCAAAAAGTTGATATTGGGAGGGAGAGTGATAAAAGAGAAGCAAAATTAAGGATGAAGTTTCTTGCAGGACCATTAAATAATTTTTTTTTTCATCGAGAAGTGTTTCCACAGTACAATCTTTAGTACATTCCAACAGAAAATGTCATGAATTTTAATATTATAATTGAGATATAGTAATGATTATTATCCATTACAGGACAATCTAACAGTTGTAATAAAAACCAGCGAATCAAAAGGTTCGATGCTGATTCTACCAATCTAATCGGTCTAGATCCATGGATTATGGCACTACGATGTCGGCAGGCGTAAGAGCACCTTTCATTATTTAAAAAAATATATAATTAACTGGCTTAATAATCGACCCTAGAACAGGAAACATTAAACACTAGATATAAAGCAGCAATCTCAACTAAAAATATTACCAATGAGGACTTATTATTTTTAATTTATACTTATTTTATTATAATTATTTTTAATTTTACTTAAAAATTTATAAAAGTTTAATTTATACGTATATTTGTATTGATATACATTATAAGATTGATGGGAGAGTGCCAGGTCCTGCAAGGACTGCAGCGCCCAACAGCGAGTGAATGAGTGACACAATTATTTTGTTATAGGAATAAGTTTTTTTTTTTAAACATTTCCAAAAACACTACCATAAAACTTGTATTTGGACAATTGAAAAGAATGGTAAAGGAACGGTATAATTATGCACGTCCCTTTACAGAAGATCCTAGTTCTTAATAATGAAAACTATTGTACAAAAATGTTAATCCTTTTTTTTTTAAATAATTAATCGCCATCATTATCGACCCTAATACAGGAAACGGTAACCACTTGAGATAATACATCAATCTCAACTACATAAGAGGAATACTCGGAACTACACATCATCATCATCATACATCAAGATAGCACTGGCTGGGAATCGAGCCTTTTTGATGTACCGATCCCTCACCCTCATTTACAACCATAAATAACATTATCTTATCTTATTACTAATGTTTAAATATATATTTTTTAATCACTTCTTGAAGAAGTAGTTCATTTTTTTTTCATTGTGGAGAGCTCATAATTATAAACTTTAATTGACCATTTTAACGAAACTTCATGAATTTTAATTTGATTATTTAATTATTTAGGGATAATTATTTTAGATTAAAAGGTAATTTTAATAATAATAATTAAAGACAGCGAATCCGAAGGTTAGATGATATTACCACCAAACACTATTTATAGGGTGCGGCTAAAGTAACTGTATGATTTGTTTTTAAAATAAATATTGAATGGAATGAAAAAAAAAATTAAATAGAATGATAAAAATAAAGTTTATTTTATGTTATTTTTTTACATTAATTATGAAAAATCATGTCCACCAACGAACGAATGGTTGGACCCGTTGGAGCAGTTCTTACACCATAAAATCTTCCGTAGGCCACCACGATCGCCTGCACCAGATTTTTTCTTGTGTGGCTATCTCAAAGACAAAGTTTATGTGAATAAGCCCCAAACCTCGCAGTAACTAAAGGACAGCATTCAAGAAGAAATTAATCGTATACCACATGAAACACTCAACAAAGTTATGGAAAATGCTATAAAAAGAGCACATTTTTGTGTTAGAGAAAACGGTTCTCATTTAACTGACATTATTTTTCATAATTAATGTAAAAAAATAACATAGAATAAACGGTCTGGATCAGAGGTTCCCAATCTTTTTCGGCTTTTGGCTCCCTAAATAATCGAATTATTTCCACGGCACCCTTAATACACGAGATTTTTTCTAAATTTTTGACTTTCCTGAAAAACCCTTTTGTAAAAAAAGCAATTACCCATTTAACAGCAAAAAATTAAAAACAGATACTATTTTCCTTGGGATAATATAGAATATCTAATTTCAACTGTTTCGGTAATATCCATATTGTGACTGAACCACCACCATGTGGTTAGATTAGTTGAAAAACATATTAAACACGAAATACTTGGAATTTAGCCAGCATAGTATGCTGTGTTTTACACGATTGTTGGCATTATAATTTAAGAATTGGAAATTTAAAAAAAATTGCCGAATTGTTTAATTGAATATTTTGCGGCGTCCTTATGACGGCACTGCGTCTCCCCGGAGTGCCGTGGCGCACACTTTAGGAATCACAGATATAACCCATTTGGGAGGGGATTAAATTTAAGTGGGACCACTTGCCCCGACCTACCCTATATATGTGCATATTACCCCTTACATGTGTATACTCTTCAGGCCGAATCCTCACCTCAGCGGTGGAAGTTTATATGTATCTACGAGTATACATCTACTATACCTATCTTGTCACCTTGTCTTGGGAATTCGCAACATGTAAACATTTTGTTTTCTTAAGGATAAATTACCCCTAACTAAAAAATTTAATATATAACTATAGAACTGTTGTTAAAAGTTATAACACTCCTCAGCTCACCTTTTGAAGGATATAGATAGCATAATCCTCTATTTGGTTCTCATATGAGATGCGAAAGAGGTTCCGCGAACTGCGTCATTGTTCAAAACCATCGCACGTGCTGAATCCGCATGATCATTCAGTCGGTGCCAAAGGTATGTAATGTATCAAACATTCGAGCAATTCGAGCATTCAATATTCTGACATGCCTAGGAAGTCGTCTTAAAGGGGGTCATATTACAATATCGCGAGTCATACTTTTTATAATAGGTCTATCTAACCTTAGATAATCAGTGTAACAATTATTTGTTTACCTTACACGACTTTTCATGATCTCTGATTTCCTCCAAGGGGTTTGTAAAAAAAAGTACAATCCGAAATATGTTAGAACCACATTGGATAGACTTGCTACATGTTTATTGAATTAATTATTCTTCTTTATTTCTACAAGATGACGTATTGCAACGTAAGTGAATCCATTGATTAATTTCTTTCATTCATAAAATATTTTCATTCATAATGTTTCATTCATCTTATAATAATGCGTAGGGGGATGTGTATAAAAGAGTGCATTATATAAATAAATGCGCACTTAGGTTGTGGCGAGACATCTTGGCGACTTTTTTGTTCTCTCGCGCCAGATGAAAAAAACCTAAGGCATTTATACTACGCTTGTGTGAATGAACAGCGTAGGTTAGATGTCTTTCTTCAATCTTCATTATCATGTGTTATTATCTGTTACTAATAATAACAACAATTTGTTGCAACAACGTCATAGAAGAAAAATAACATTCCTAAACAAGAAATACAATTAAACCCTTTAACGAATACTACCCATAAAAAATGTTGATGAGAGTTATTGTTAATGTTTGCCAGTGAGTATATAATAATAAATATAAAAGCCTTGGCGAATTCTAAATCCATAAGATCACCTTTAACACAATCTTCCACCTACGTCTCGGTCTACACCTCAGAGTTTTAACGTGGTACGTGTTTTGGGATTACGCCTTATGTAACCTTCTGATAAGGACCACATAAATACATATATTTTGATGAATAAATCAAAACATTTGTATAAACTTAGATTTAAAAAAAAAGAAGATCCGAAGTCACAGAAGCTGTGATTTCGGCACTTGTTTTTTTAAACTTTTTTTTAAAATTTTTTTTTTCGTTTAGTTAATTTTAAATTACTTTCATAATTTATATATATACCTTATAATTATTCCAGATTAATAAAGGTAAAGGGATTTAAAAGTAAGAATTAAAAGAATTTAAGTCATATTATTTAAATGGGGATTGGATCGATAATTGATGTTTTTTTTTTGTTTTTTTTTATTATTTATTTATTGCTATTTACAACTATATTACAGTAATATAACAAGTAAATTGGCTGAGTGATACATAATGACATGATATAATGACAAGTAGAGAAACTACCCACTGGTAGTACTCAAATCGAATGTTCAACTAAGAAGGTCACGTGGCCATCTTCTTTTCAGACGCCTCGAAGGATTATCGGGAATTGAAGAGGAAGCTAGGTTTGAAACTAGAGGGTTTGAGTGGAAATGAAGTTTGTTATGAAAGGATAGATACCGGGATCGGGCCAGATCAGCAACAAATGGGACATTAAGGTCGTTATGGATGACTATATTCTTAACAAAATAAGGAGCGTTGAGGATTTTACGAAGGATTTTGGATTGTAGGGATTGGATACGAGAAGAATTCGATGGCTTAGTGGAGCCCCAAAGCTCTACTCCGTAAGTCCAAATAGGTCGTATGATGGTCATGTAGATGAGTATTTTGTAATTGATTGGGAGCTTAGAGCGTTTGTCTAGTAAGTGTTGAAGAAGCCTGAAACGTCGAGCGGTTTCTTGTCTTTTCAGTCTTGTATTCCAGGTTAATCGTTTGTCGAGATGCAACCCTAAGTATCGGATCTGTTCTACAGGCACAAGTGGGATATTATTAAAGGATACTGAAGGGCAGGAAGTCATTGGTTTACGACGTAAGGTAAAAGTGATTTGATGGGATTTTTGAGAATTTATTTTAATTCTCCAGTTCTGGCACCATTCTTCAAGATCAGTGATATGCGATTGGAGGCTTTGGGATACAATAACTGGATTGGTATTGACTGATAATACACATGTATCATCAGCATATGTGGTAAGGATAGTATTAGGATGAGTTGGGATGTCAGCTGTATAAACTGTATAAAGGATTGGGCCAAGGATACTACCTTGAGGAATAATTGATGTTAAAGATCATTTAATTGTACTCTAATGTAACCAGGAGTATAAATAAAATCGTTGAGAGTTTGCAATAAAAAAACGAAATTTCAACGAAACATGTCATTTTAACTGGATTATTTTAATGACGACAGAGTGATTAATGTCCATTAAAATATATCATTAACAAGAATAATAATAAAATACAGCGAATTCATAGGTTGGATGATGATGCCTACTAACGATGTTTACAAGCATCCAAATCGGTAAAGATTCGTGAATTATGGCATTTCGAGGCCAATAGGTGATATTTTTTTCCCGAAGCCAACCACCGGGGTTAAAAAAAAGAAGGTTATTGATAACCAAGACAAACCGAAGAATTTGTATTTTTAATTAATTTATCAATTGAATGGGTTAATGCTAGAAAAACATGTTTACACAAAACAATATACCACGACTGTGATATATGCGCTTTACTGACCTATGAGCTATGATCTCAGGGAAAAGTCAGATCCTTTGATCTGAATATATTTAAATACAAAAGTGGGATGCCACCCTGAGATCTTTATACATAATATGTATAATAATTTTATGTCATTTATAAATAAGAGACATATCCCTCTTATTCTTATCCAAAGGTTGACATGACTGACTGATCGGGAGTTGTTTATTTAATAATAATAATTATTGGATAAAATCATATTTATTTGTACTAATCGTGGTTTAAAATATAACTTATAAAACTACTTACAAGGAAATTCTGTATGTGGGGGGGTGCTATATGTGACTGGATTATCCTCTGCAATTGCTTAATCCAGTTTATTGCCTCTTGATTTGAGCGCTCCTTCCCCGGCAACTGCTCTATCTTGAAAGTAGAGGTAATAAACGCTACGGGTCATTTTACGCTAACTGGCCTAGGCCACTTACCATATTTACTTAGGTACTTCTAATGCTTCAGATAGTCCCACTTTTAACAGTTCAGATAGTCATAGCAACTGATTGGGAACAAGGATTGAAGGAAATGATAATAGGTATTCCACTGCTAGATCATCATTTATATTGCTAAAATTATAATAAAATATTATATTACTAAATTACATTATATAACTATAATTTAATAATTACATATTAAGATACGAAGCACTAAATTAAAAATTCAAAAAGTTATGTCACAACAACATTCACGGAAATCCGTGCAAGAAAACAGGCGTAAGAAAGCTGAATCATTTGCAAATTTTCGCAGATAAAAGTTTACGGTTCATTGGAAAGGTTTTTCTGAAACAAACTATTTTTTTTATCTCATTACGTACTAGTAAATCTGAGAAGTTTGGCCCCAATTAATCAACCTAAAAAATATGTTGGATGACATCATCTTTGTTGATTTGAACGTTTGTTATCACTTTTCATCAACTAAGATGATTATCTCGCCTTTGGGTGACGTAGATTCGAGATTGGATATAGAGTGAACTCGTCTTGCAAACTTTATCACTACTTCCTGTTTAATTGATTATGGTAACCTTAGTAACCGAAAGGCAGTCGATCAACATACATTCATTTACCAACCTTCAGTTGGTACTTAACGTTTTAGCAGAGCTATCCTAATATTCTAAAAATTTAAGTTCAACCCGACTAGTGATATTAGTACCCACTTAGTAATGTTTTGATATATTGAGTGTAATGGATTAAATAAAATAACGATTTTTTTTAGGCTTGTTTTATTCGTATATAAAAAATAATACACTTTTATTGAAATAATAATCCCAAAATCCAAAATAAATATCCTAATTTTTTAAATCGAAGCAATTTATTTTTCCATTTAAATTAAAAAAAAAACAAGTGAAGAGAACGGATTTGTCTGACTTGGATACGGCCCCAGGTAGCTCAGTGGTTTAGGGCACTGAACCGGAGATGCAGACGACCCGGGTTCGCATCCCGGCCAGGACAAATATTTTCTCTTCAAAACAAACAATATTTAAAAACCCAGTGCTATATTTTGTTTAATGATTTAGTGATGTCAGGAACAATGGCTTTGTGATTTCCATATTTAAAAAATATTTATAATTTACCTGTTCGAGCAAGACAAAAGACTAAACAAAAAGTATTTCTTGGATCCGTTGCTAGGAAACCCTGATAGAATATTACATCACTATAAACTTATTTATATCATAGGGATTTTATTGTGTTGGCCGCGTCGTTTCAACTGTTTTCTCTAAACCTTTTTTTTTATGTTATTTTAAAAACTGTTTTAGTTTATCCGACTATAACATTAGTACTTTTGGACATATTTGAAAATTTATACAAATAAAATAGAATTACGTCATCTAAACATAGATTTTTTTTCTCTCGAAAAATAGTCTAATAACACAATTGTACAAGAAAAAAGTAGCCTTTTTGTTTTTATATAATTTTACATTGACAATATCTTATTTTTTTGTGATTTTTCCTGTTTTTGTTTATGTACAAGCTATGTTTTCCGAAACATGTCATCAACGGCCAAGGTACAAAAATGGGAGCAAAGAAAAAATTATTTAATTATTTAATCTCTCAACAAAATGTTTGAATTAACAAAATTGTTAAAAATTAAATAGGTTTTATTAATAATAATAAAAGGCTTAGAACAACAGTTAGCTGTACACTCATATTTAAAAAATATCGGATGCTATGAGGAAAAGAAGAACTGCTTTTATGGCCACACGCTAAGAATGAAATCCATAAGACTGACGAACCGTTTTACATATTTTAATGGAAAAAAGACCAAACCAGTCTGGTTCGAAGAGGTAGAAAAATATTTAGAATATACAGAGATTCCCTGCGAGGTTCCTCTGGAAAGCAACAGGATGAAACTGAATGCTCACGTGGGTTTTCAAGAAAAAACAAAGATGCAGACTGGAAATAAATGGTCAGAAGAAAGAATGGAGCAGTACCGTTGACGTGTGGAGGTGTACTTGACGAATATCAAGGCTACATAAAAAAAAGACCGTTGTAATGACGTGGTCCTAAGGCCAATACTAAAAAAAACGACAAAAAAATACAAACAAAAAAACTTAGGACATCTATGTTGAATGGATCCCAAACTGGAAGACTTTTCAAATATTCGAAATATGAATACTTGATGTCCATAAGTGGACAAAGACATGGAGAAGCTAAAGATAACTGGAGTAGATATTGCAGAGAGTTCATTTCTGAAGGCAAAATTGTACAATCTGTGGGTTTTCAGAAAGAACCTAAAAAGAAGAAGACGGGAGAAAAGAGATGATGGAAAAATATAAAACATGAATGATGAAGATTTGGAAGCTGAGGGGAGGGTTTCTGAGAGCAGAAGAAACGTGGTCCATAGTGGCTTATTTGGTATCAGTTCCGCAGGTTGCCGCTGCAAGTCACAACTAGTTTCAACCTTATATTTGCTTCCTTGTCATTGTTATCGAAAATAAAAATGATCGTGAGTTTTGGTATGAAAAAAAAGAGTGTAATTATGGGAAATGTTCATATCTCGGTAATCATTTCATAAAAAAATTAGCGTTGCAACAACATTTCAAAGTATAGAAGATGATATTACCTAAACTGTATAATCGAAGACAATATTTCCTCTGTTCATTCTAATACCAATCCATTCACTCTCAACACCCTTAATATATCTACAGTCTCCTCCAATTCAAATCCTCAGTTCATAAAACAAGATCCGGGCTTTCCGATCTCTATATACGTTCACAGAGAACTAAAGCATTCGAACGTTCCTTCCTCGCCCGCTCCACCTCAGTGTGGAACTCAATCCCTCCTAACATCCGTCATCTTCCCTCACTATCGCCATATAAATCCTTGGTTTTCCAACAACTCCTAGCTTCCCAAAAAGATGTTCTCTAAGCAGGTCAGTCATTTGCTTAGAATGTAATGTATAGAATAATTCATTGTGTTATTTAGTTCTTTTAATTGTGTTTTTTAAGAAGACGTGCATCATGTAAAGAAATCATTGCATGCTAGCTCATGATTTTAACAAAAGTTAAGGATTTATCTATTCTCTTTAATTACTTAATATCTTGTAAAGATTTGTACTGTTTATTTACTTACTATTATTTTTTTTGTTTATATATTTCTTTTTAAATTGTTTTCTGTCACTTTTTACACGCTTTATGATTTGTAACATTTAGCCTTCTGGCAAAATAAATATAATGTTTCTTTTTCTGTTCATATCTGTTATTATAAAGGGACTTAGTCCCAGAATAAAGTTACTTTTCTATTCTATAATTCGGTTCTTTAATCTATAAACAGTCAGTAATAGAATTATTTTAATTTTCGATAATATTAAAAAGGAAACGAATGGTAATATAAACTTTGTTGTGACTTAATGCGAAGCGGGAACCTGAGGAACTGATACCAAAAGGATTGATAGTTCCTTCGATAGGTAACTGGAAAGCTGGAAATCAACTTAAAACAAAATAATTTACCTTGATTTTTATTTTTAAACATTCCATTATGTTCTAATGACGAGATGGGAACAAAATGGTTACACTTGCTTCCAAGTTTAGCCACTGGCGATGGGGTGATTATATTTGGGTCCCAGGGAGATAGAAAGATTGACACAAATTGGTTGAGTAGCCGAAATACCCACTTGTGGCCAATCCCCCTAACCGCTTTCCTCTCTAACATGCTATCTCGTTTTAGGGAAATATTTAATAAGACAGTTCTCTTCTAGGACCGGTTATCAACTGGAAAATGTTAGTGTTGATATGCTCATAGATATGTTTATGTATGGTACATCAGAGTGGGGAAGTTAATATAGATATTAATATTTTTTATTACACCAACAACTCGACATATCCCGCCTCAATATGTTTTAATCTAAAAATCATTCCTTTGAAGACAGGAGGGGTGTTAAAATATCAATATTTTAAAAGAAAAAATAAACTGATATTTTTTATGGTGGCTAGAACTCAAAAATATTGGGTCGTTTCGTATGAAATGTCAGTTTTCAAAGAAAAGGCTATTCAGTAAAAAAACTTTATGAAATCAAAACATTTACCCCCATTTTCTATAAATTTCCCCCAAGATGTTAAATTTCCAATTTTAGAACTGAAAAATGTAGGATGAAATATAGTCAGATCTTGGGTTTTTGATTTGTGAATCATTTCAAAATTTTCACCTTTAAGGGAGTGGTCAGAATTTCTGAGCAGATGGAAATCTGTTGGAGATGAGCCTAGCGAATAAGGTGGCTGTGGGAGGACTTCGTGACCCAACTCGTTTTGTTTCTTCACTGTCACTTCATGAATGGAATATTAGTTCTTGTACAATGTCTTCTCTAAGAGCTCTCTTCAGGTTAACCAATGCTGGTTGTTTTCTTGGTACATTTTCCTTGCGTTATGCCAATATACCTGCAGTACGATGATTACACGTTTCTATAAAAAGGAAGAATGAATAATCTCTGCCATTGAATACAGACACCATTGTGTGTCACAAGCTGAAAATTTCTCGAACCAACTAAAGGCGAATTGAGTGTTACAACACCCTTCCCCGGACGCGGTGGCAATGTTTCTTGCAATCGAGTGTCAAACAAATAAAACATGTGAGTGTAAAACAAATTACAAGAAAACCGCGTTTTCCATGGTCATATTTGACGGCATACTTTATGTTCTTTCAGTTGTTAGAGATAGTAAATATTATTTAAAAAAGGGAGGATTAATAACACCTCATTATCATCCATAAAATCCATAAGTAAACAACAGGATACCACTAATTCAACACTGACTTTAGGAATAATAAAAACGGGCATTTCATTATGATTCGACTCAATATCTTGTTAATTTGTTAGACGAAGTTCTGCACTGTTCGACTAAGTGTTAGTGCGAATAGTTTTATTAGGATTTGAGAACTTTTTTTGACCCCCCCCCCCTACTCAGACCACAATCCAAGAACTAGTTTATAGTTTCAACCAATAATTACACACGATGCATTTCCTTAATAACGCAGAAAATTTGGCGAACATTTCCCTAAATTGCAAGGTTAGGAGGATGCGATGAGAGGTTCCGTGAAATATCAAGTCAATGACTTGCTTACTCATTTATTTATTTTGTTTTAGATTAATTAATTATTTTTAGTTTCTCGAATAAAAAACACATTTCCTTATTGCTGCTAGCCTGCTATAAAGACGATCCTTCACTATGGCGTCAGATTAGAATTATTTGCTGCCAGCTATGTACTCATATATTATTAGCCATATATATTACATAACTGGCGCTAGTACACCCTTATCTTTTGTCATCATTCATAAAATTCAACATCATCCTTTGAGCGCGTGACTGGAAGCAGCCGCCGGATTAAGGTCATTTATGAGGTTTGTGTAATAAAAATTGGGAAATATAATTGTAGAAACAATAAAAAAAAATTGTATTGAAGTACCCTGAGTTTTTATTTTATTTTTTATTGAGAGTTTCACAAAAGTTGAAGATCCCTCCAACTCTATTTGACGATAATTTTTATTCTAGTTCTTCTTGTCAAGAGCAACATTTTCATTGAGACCGTTTCCTATCATGTCTATCTGAACTTGGTTAATCCACGAGATTCTTGGACAGCTTTTTCTTCTTTCATCTTGAATCGTTTGATGGTGATTTTCGAGATTGGTATTATGAATGGCCATTATCTCTCGAACTACGTGATTGTGTATCCTGTCACGTCTAGATATTCTGGCAACCCTTCTCCAGAAGTTTATCTCCACGATCAGTAGTTTTCTTTTGTTCCCTTTACCAATTTAAATGTTTAACAGCCATATAGACATTACAATAGCATGAAAAATTATTATTATTTTTTTTATGATGGTATTAGTCCACAGAACTGAATTGAGTATACCCCTTTTCTCCCTTCTCTGGTTCTTCGTACTACACATCCATTCTGCGTCTTCTTTGTCCTATTGTATTATGACTTGGTCGTCTGAGAATTAGAGGTGGTGAAGGTAAAAATCACCCTGATTATAGGAACTTGACTTTAAATAATTAAATTTTCTACTTCCGGGATGGACCGTGTCATGTTGGTGCTATAAACCAAGCTATCGCTCATCGTGCTGTGAGCTTCCTCAGGGTTAGTCAGTTAACGAAGAGCGGGGTATACAGTTGTACGGAGTATACAGTTGGAGTCGGGGTATTTATTCCTGGGGTGCGTGGTCTCGATCGAAGTCGGCCTTCCCATTGGTTCGCTTGTACCGGTCGTGTTGTGTTCGGGTGTGTTCGTGTGTGTTCGGTGGGGTGGGGTTCATCTGTTTGTGGATGGTGAGGTAGTGTATGGGTCTTGCGTTGGATGGCCGTATACCAGTTTTTGCTAAGCTTGTAGCCATCTTCCCTATTGAAATTGTTGGGTTCCTTGACAATTTCGATAGCTTCTCTTATGTTACGGAGATGGTAGCTTCTTTTGTAAGAATGGTGTTGTTTTCAAAGGGTATGTGGTGGTTGGTGTTGTAGAAGTGTTCTGCTAAGCCCATTTCTGGCAATTTTTTCTGAAGTACCTTTAATGTAGGGGATGGTCGTCTGAGTTACATTGGGTTCATTGTCTGTTTCGTTTTTGTCTTGTTTCTTGTGCTTTCGTTTGTTTTCTACCCGGTTAATGGTTTCTCGGTCGTATCCGTTCTTTAGGAAGAGTGTTCTCAAGAGCCTCATCTCTTTCGGAAGCTGAGACGATTCAGCTATCGTTTCGGCTCTGTTGAGTAGTGTTGATAATTCCTTCCTTCTGAGCGGGCTGGTCATGTGAAGTGGCATGGAGGTATCTGTCTGTATGGGTCGGTTTACTGTATACACTATGTCCTAAGTACTTGCCTTTCTTTTCAACCAGGACATCCGGAAGGGGAGTTTGCCATCTTTCTCCAACTCCATGGTGAATTGAATGTTAGGGTGGATGCTGTTGAGATGGAGCAAGAATCTCTTCCGTGTCCCCAGATGACGAAGGTATCATCCACGTATCTGAACCAGCATTCAGGTTGTTCGGCTGCAGTAGTTCAGAGAAATGGTTGCTTTCAAAATAATAAAAACTGACTTATCACTTCTAAGATCTTATTTTTCTTATTGGTCACTTAAGATCACACTTTATTTCTTCCTTTTCCTCTGCTGGAGTTTTCTCTCTTTCCAATATTCCTTCATGCGTTTACTGGCATAATCCTCTGACCAACTACGTCCAACCTCGTCCGGGGTTATAATTAAATTTTTCCACAGGAGGGAGGACTTCACGACAGGTCTTACGAATTAGATATCTTATCTTGCAGTCGCAGGTGTTGCCATTTAATTTTATAACGAATTATTTTTACATTATTTACTTTAATTGATTAAGTTTCTATAACTACTTCATCGATTACTTATCACGAATTATAAACAATAAAAAATATACGTATAGAGTCTCACATATTCCATATAAATATCACTTGAAGTGAATTTAAGAGCAAAGTTAAAAATTTGGAAGCGTTTTAGGATAAAAAAAAAACCAGAAGAGGTTGGACGAAGTTGGTCAGAGGATCATGCCAGTAAACGCATGAAGGAATATTGGGAAGAGAGAAAACTCCAGCAGAGGAAAAGAAAGAAATAAAGTGTGATCTTAAGTGGTTAATAAGAAAATAAATCTTAGAAGTGATAAGTCAGTTTTTATTATTTTGAAAGCTATCATTTCTCTAAACTCAATTTAGCTATAAAATCTTTTGACTGTATCTTTAAATATAACATATTACATTGTCATTCAGTTAATCGGGAATTATCAAGAAGTGTAACCTATAAAACTGAATACAATATCTTTGAAGAAAGCCGTTAAATAAATAGGACTATAAGTAAAATAATCGAAATATATCGTCAATAGAAAAAACCGAGGTGAAATATAAGTGGGAAGAAGTCAGTTGGAATATAGCATTGAGCATACATAACTTAATAATAAGTAAATTCTTTAATTTTAAACATATATGAATGATATTATAGGAGGTTTTTGCCATTATTGTTATAAATATACATAATATTATTTCATTTAAGTATTTTTTTGTATCTTGTTTAATGAGATCTAAAGGGGACCTGCGATGTGGGTTTCCGATATTTTTAAAGAGTAAGTCAAGAAAAGCATTTTAACCGATTTAAATACGTATTAAACTCCAAGAAGGACAACTGATATAATTTGGAAATTATGGTTTTAAAATTTCTCCTGCAGAGAAACAATATATAAACTATGTGTAAAATAAATATTATTGCTCCACAGGATCCTGTCCTGGGATACAAGACAAGAAGACAACAAACACCTTGAGTCGTGATAAGTATTTTCCAGCTGGCTCACCGTTCGCGGAAGACAATTGATAACGAACTTTCCGCAGAGATAAGTTAGGCGCCACTCTACTGTCGATGACCGGGGAGTAGCTGAGTTAAAGGAAAGATGGGTACCTGAGTATACGAATAAAACTATTGTGCATGTCAATATTATCAAATGCCTTATCAAACAGTATGTAACCTATCGATCCGGAGAGATAAGAAAATGCCAACAAAGATATAATTTTTTACTGATTCTGCATAAGTTTCAGACTTCAGGCTTCAATGGACTTAATTTTTATTTTAATATTATAAAAACAAATTAAAAAAAGAAGCCGACAAAAAAAATGTCAGAGATCACACTCACCTCTGAACCTGATGTATATGCATGTTTAAACAAACGTTGTATACTTTGAAACAGACGTGAAAGGTTTGGTGTACATCACATTTACATTTTTAATAAAATAGGTAGTTATCTGAATTATACAAATGTGATCATTAGATGACCTGATGATAAAAAAATTATATTTAACGCAAGTAGAAAAGAGAATTAAGAATAAAAACCGTAAAATACACCATTACTTCCAAATATTGATATATTGGTATTTAAAGATTTGGGTTCTTCTTTATAACTAATGGTTATAATAAATAAATAGAGGACATACAATCAAATGTCATTTAAATATATACATACTAAAAAAAAGAAAGGAATATTAATGATTATGGGTTACAATATAGTTATTGCAATAATCTAAGTTCGGATAATTTGTGTTAAGAAAAAAGACAAGTCACTAAAACAAACTCAATTATATGTATTCACTATTCAGAAAGAAATCAAATTAAGAGACAAGAAAATACAACACGTACACTTTTAGGCGTTTGGACCTGCGCATTGCACACCTACGGCATCGCTAAGCTGACTCGCAGGAAATGACCAGAAACTTTTCAAATAAAAAATACTTAGACTTATCACGAGCTCACAGGCAGGTAGGTGGCCCAAGAATTTTCTAAAGGGAGACAAAAATCCTTAGTTATGCGGTCTTTCGAGTGGGGTGTAAAATACAGGCCCCGAGCCTGTACAATGTCAGGTATTCGTCAATGATTAGAGATAAAGATCGTTGTCCTAATTATACCTGGTAAGCAAAAACTGGCGTTAAACAAAACAATAATACAAAAAAATTGTCGACTGATCACAAAAGCATCATTGTCATCGTAATTCATAACAAATCTTTGCATACAGGCTTAAAAATACCTACGATCTGCGAATAAACTACAAACGTTTTCAAGAAAAATTACTCGGACACCCAAACCAATCGATAAATCAAAAGGCCACGACGGACATGCCTGAGAACATAAGTAGGAGACTAAAAAGAACGTGGATGAGGGATCTGTTATCATCGGAAATTAAATCAACCCACGGGAGAGCTACATCTGGCTACTGTTCTTCCTCACACCTATCAGTACATTTTGTTTATTTTACTGACAGTTAATCAGGTGATTTAAAGAAATAACGGATTTTGACACACACACAAAACAACCGATTTTTAGTTGTATTTGATATTTATTATTATTATTATTATAAATTATTAACATAATTGACAGACAGCTATTTTCAACAGAACATTTCAGAAGAAAGTTTTCTGGGTCAAGAATTGATTTTAAGTAATAAATTTTAATTACATATTTTCATGCTAAACACAAATCTTATTTATAATATTGTAAAAAGGTTACTTAAAAGAGTGTTAAAACATACCTTCTTATAAGCAATCAATTTCTCAACAGAATGGCGCGAACGGCGAGGGATGCTACAGAGTCCTGATGGATTCAAGTCAAGAATGGATGCATAGAGATCTTCATTCAACAATAATGCCATCATCCAAACCGGAATTTAACAATAGCATACTTTATAATGAATTATAAATAAGCAATGAAGTAGTTAAACAAATAAAATAAAATAAAAGAAATATGCTACGTTCTTCAAGATTCCTGGAGCGAAAGGAAGTGTCAACTGATGCAAAGAGACTGAAACAAAATAAAAATGGTGTTGTGGTATTGTTACGTAGGACGACCGGACCGGAAACTGGAGCGTCAAGATTAGTCAGCAATAAAGGCAAGCTATCGGAGGAAGGAAATCTGATCGTCACCTGGTCATCAGATCTAGGAGGCTATGGCAGGTGTAGGTTATGTAACCTTTCGCTATGCCAACTGAATCTAAAATAAAAACACGTGAGAATTTTCCACTCTCGAGATCTTGGATGCTGCTCTGAGTTGCTTTTTTGGATAAATAATGTGATATTTGGTGTTTTTCTTTTTTCTAGGTCTCAGGTTAGATGGGATACTGAGGTATAGAACTTCTATAAGAAATGAGTTTCTCAAAGGAAAAGTTTATAGAGTAAGTACGGAAAATGCCTATCTTGTATGATTGTAGTCATACCGATTTTTATGGCCTGCTAAAGAAGGCTGGACTTTGGTTTAAGGTGTTCGAAAATCAGGCGTAGAACATTCGGTTCTAAGATGGGCGAGTTCACAGGAGAATACAGGAGATTGCACTATGAGGAGTTGCCGAGCATGGACCCGTTTAATATAATTGAAGTGATAGCGTTTAGACGGGCTCGTAAAGTTGTTGAGCTTTGTAACTAACTAATTACGAAAGAATTAATAAGCGTTGAGTCGACTTGTCCTTTCACCAAGTATAAGTATAATATAATATTATCATATATTCTTATTATAGAATACTTATTATGCTTTGCTCCTGCAGTTTTGTGCAACATGAAAAATAAGAAGAATGTCATTGAGAAATGCAACACACTAAGTATTTTGAAGAATGTCTTCTGGATATTTGCATATTACAACTGTTTAGAGTTCGAAAGTCCAGTTTTTACAAGTTCAGGATTTGTATTTATTATTTATTTTTGTTTATTCATTTACTTTATGCTGCTATGGCTAATCGGACATTGCGACAGCGGGTGTCCAAAAATTTGCCTATCCAGGTGTTATTAGGATCGGGATCTTTAACGAGTACCTGACACCGAAGAGGGCCAGGACTTAAATTTCCCAAAAGTCCCTTCGGAAGGACTGCATAATCAAGAATTTTTATTCCTTTTTTAAAAAATATCCTAGGGCCACCTACGGGAGGTTGTTGTGCTAACCACTACACCACAGGTTAAGGATCCTTACACCTTTAGCTCAGGATTTTGTTCAAACGCGCTGAATCAAATCGAATATTTTTAATTAAAATGTCAAGAAACCCATAAATAACAATGATCGGAAGCCATCATGTGATTAAAGCATCAATAAAATGGGAGTATTTTGTTTTTTATTTACTTGAAAAATAAATTTTATTTTAGATTTATTGTAAATAATTATGAAATTGTAAATAGTGTAATGAAGAAGCGGAAGATGGATTAATTAATAAATATCATTGCACTCTGAATCAGCTGAGTCAATAATTGCTATTTAATCAATGAAGAAGTCTACCACCGACTAATAATTGATTGTTGAAATATTGACTATTTCAATCGCATAGTATAACGCTTCTAATATTCTTTAAATAGTTTCAATTTCCTCTCAATAAATATGAGTCAGAAGAAATACAGTTTTGCAGTGCGCAGGTCTGAATTGAAGCGTACAGCTTACATAAAGTAAACATATAAAAAAAATTATAACAATTAATAATAAAATAATATAAAATAGATACATTATATAAACATTTGCATTGCTGTGTCAGTGATTTCATTCAGTAATCATTTAACATAAGTGCATTTACAGTCCCTACAAAAATATTTCAACATACGTATTCCTCTTTAATAATTTAAATATTTTGTTAAAATACAGAGCCTTTATTATTTTGTTTTATTAATAATCAATAGACACTAGTGGTTTACTTTCGAACAATTGTAGTGCTCCCAATTAATTATATGACTACAAATCCAGACTCATATACATGACTATTATAAGACCCATTTGGACTTGCGGAGTAGAGCATTGGGGCTCCACTAAGCCATCAAATTCCTCTTGTATTTGATCCTTACAATCCAAAATCCTTCGTAACATCCTCAATGTTTCTTACTTTGTTACGACTAAAGATATCCATAAAGGCTTCAATCTACTATTTGTTACTGATTTGGCCCGAACCCTGTATTAATCCTGTTATGACAAACTTTATTCCCACTAATACTAGCTTCAAACCTAGGTTCCCTTTTAGGTCCCGATATCCAAGGAGAATCCACGGAATGAGGTCCATGGCGTTTGAATAGAAGATGGCCTCGTGGCATTTTGAGTTGAATATTTTATTTGAATTCACTATACTAACTTGTTGTATGGTTAGATTTTAGTAAAAAAAAAAAAAAAAAGAATTATTTTCCCACGATTCAACAAGTATATTTCGTAATACATATTTTTTTAAATGATCCTTTCACCTGCGTCGCTACTAGCGATTTAGGTGTTAAAGATTTTTCTTCTCGATTAGCAGGAAATTTTTTTTGATTTAGTTGACTGATCTTTATGTAGTTTTTTGCGCTGATTTAAATAATGACATTGGTTTTTGTTCCTATCACGTAAGGCTTGCCTACAAAATAAAGATGTAGTTTTTGGAAAACAATAAACGGAAAATTTTGGATTTGTTTTTATTATTTTAACGTGAAGTAGAAGCAAAAAAAAAAAAAAACAACAACGTTACCTAGCTATAATGAGCATAAGAGTGATGCACATGTGTAGTACGTGTAGTAAAACGTTTTCTTTTTCCATCAAAGCTTCTTCTTTTCAAGTTATAGTTGATCCTGAGCAGGTTTCTAGGCCACTGTCTTTTCAATCGTCTTACAGGAAGTCCGGGCAACAGATAGGCGGAAAGAGAAAGAACAAGAGAATTATGGTGATATAGTGAAAGGTGAAATGTATGTATTCGTAGTGATCTTACGATTAAAAAAATATTTAATTAATAAGAACATATTGATTGGATTAAAAATATTGATTAATTGTACCGACATTTTCGGGTTCCCAAATTCATTTATCATTATTGTTATTATTAAATATTACTTCACTCCAAGTAAATTAAATGGAACTAAAAGGAAATTTAAAACATTCTATTGTACACATAAATATGTTGAAGTTGGATTGAAGGCAGGTTTAAAACCTTTTTTCCTTATACTTAATTCCTTCACTGGTTGGCTCTTCAGGTTGCCTTGAACGTCATCATGTATTTATTTTTAACTCACTTCGAATTATCAATTAAAGAGAAAAAAAAGGGTTTTGTATAATGGAAATAATTTACAATGCAAATACACACCTAATCGTCATGAAAAAAATGATTAATAGTACCTTTCAGTGTATTCACAATAAGATAAAAAAACAAAACAATTAGGGATAATGTAAAAACATAAAATAATCGAGAGTTGAAAAAAAATCTCACTTATTTGATCGCCTTCAGCTGCTGGCTTGCTTTTCCTTGCCTAGTCAAACTAGGAAATGGCACTTTAGACTGCTCTTGAAATATATTTCTACAGCTGGTTGAATATTAGATTGATAATTTAGTTTCACAATGTTAGTTAAGTCTTCTTGTCTTAGCACATACATGTTTAGAATAACTGATGAGATAATACGGAAACGAATAGTCATCGGTGTCTCAATTAAATTTAAGTATAGTTAGTTATTTTGTATGTAAGTTTAGTTTGCATGGAACGTACATACAAAATTAAAAATACCTGAACTGACCAGAGGCTACAAACAACTATTACATCTTCTGGACTACAGATCTTCACTTCACTTACGAAACGAACGACTTAGCTATAACAGTATACTAAAACCTGTTTGGACATATGGACCAGAACTTGGGGGTTAAGCAAAACAAGTTCACATACACAAGATACAAACAACACAGTCTAAAATTCTCAGAAAAATTATCAGTGCTCCTCGGTATATTTCGAATCACACCATACACAACGACGTGAACATTCCCACTATAAAATCATATAAATATTTTTTATTTTGAAGAGAAAAGATTTCTCCTGGCCGGGATTCGAACCTGGGTCTTCCCCATCTCTAGTGAGGACTAAGCTACCAGGGCTCGTAACCAAGCCAGTCAAATCCATTCTCTTCACAGATCCTATATCGCCATTCTCGCAATTTTAGCGATCAATATAACGGGACGAATGTCCATTGAACATTACTTTTTTTTAAAATTAGGATCTCATTGACGTGTGAATCCACTCGTTCTTCCGCTTTCCTACCCCCTGTTACCTGGCCTTGATAGTAAAAGATTGAAAAGACAATGGCCAAGAGACCCCTACTCAACTATTGATTTTTCCATTCCAAAACTTGATGTTCCTGTAGAATATAAAGAGAATAACACTTGGATAGAATTTGCTGGATGCGCATTTGCGCAGGATAAATTTAATAAAAAGTATAGTTATAATCGCAAGTTTTGATTAATTGTTATGTTTAGTATTTTTTAAGAACAAATTTATTATTGAATAAATAAAGTTGATTGAAGCATTGAAACGATGATATAAATATGCGTAAGATCCTCAGCATCAGTATGCACATCTGATGGATAACTTTTTATACTAAACATTAAAAGATATTTTTAAGCCTCACTTTTCTCGAAATCTCCATCCATGAGCAAAGTCTTATTATTATTATTAAAGTTGAACAATTAATTTTTCCTTTCACCCATTGGACACAGTGATTGTACACATATTGATTTCCGAGGCTATGAGAGACACCTTTCTTTTTTTCTTAGACCCTTGGCTTCTATAGCTTCTGGACCAAGAGAGGAATGTGGATAGGATTTTACAGATTTCAATTAAATGGAAGAACTGGGAGTCTTGCGATAGGGCTCACTAGTTGTTTCTGATTGGATGGTTTGAAATGGAGTTATTGCTTAAATTATAAGTCCATTTAATGCCAAACGACAATAAATTTTTCTTTTTGTAGTATTACCTTTGCCTGAATTTTTTTTTTTTGACTTAAGGCTTTTTGTTTCGAATTATTCCACTCATCTATACATGTCTGTTTATAATGGAGGATGGAAATAGTTGGGGGGGGGGGTGAAAAATTTACACAATAAATAAGTGGAAACTTATTATTTTTTATGTGTGCTTGATTTCTCTTCTTTTTAATTTTTTTTATTTTATTTAATCTTTTAACTTGATTTCTCTCTTTGTATTTTGTTTGCATTATCACCTTTCTATACATCTATTGTTTAATCATCTTTATTCATATATCCTTCACTTTTTTTCGCTTAATTTTTCTATATTATTAAATATATCTATATTATTATTATTATTTTATTTTATTCTTGGTACTGTTATGTATTTTTATAGTGATTTTTTTTTGTCTGTTTTTTCTCATACCCCTGAAGATGACCTAAAAAGTAGGTCGAAACGTTGGCACACATTAAATATAATAAGTTTACACTTATTTATTGTGTAAATTTTTGACTGCACCCCCAACTATTTCCATCCTCCATTAGTACTTACGTCAACGAATTTCTTCTCTAACATCTCTGTTTATAAATAGGTGTGTATATATATATTCCAGCTATCAGCTAGTGGTGTAGTTTGGGATAGGTCATTGAGGCGGCTTCCTTTGAAGTTGCGATCGGCTGAGGAAGAAGGAGAGCATTGAGAACACACAAAGAGGATAAGAGAGGAATGTAGGCTCAGCAGAAAGGGCGATAGAGCCGCCAGATATGGAAGAAATAGAAAAATACACTGATAAGGACTACTGTGCTTCGGCCCAGGTCAGGAATCCTTCATTCTCTGACGTCACAGGGTTATAGTAATCAATGGAACTCTCTATATTTTGTCGGAAAAGAAACCCTATCAAGATCCGTATCAGAAAATAATTCTGAAATCATTTTAATCACATTAGAGCCAGTCTATGAGGAAATACATTTTTTTAAATTTTATTTTAAAAATCCTAAATAATATCGATGCTGTGATTTTGCGGAGAGTTGTATGGTTGACAGTTCAGGTTTAATAAACCTGTACCGCTACAGTCCGTGAACGGGTCTGGGGCTCAGTACATGGTAGAGACTGTACTGTTTCAAGGACAACGTTTGTGCAGGGAAGTGATTTGTCCTAGATCACGCTTTACCCTCAAGATTTCCCCATCCTTATTTTGGGTATCCACTTTATAGAGGATGGGTGAGCCCAAGGATCATCCTATATGATCCATCTCCAGCTGCTAAGAGACTAAATAAAATTCTTGCCTGGAGCGGGATTTGAACCTGGATTTTCGGTATGGCAACTCAGTGGTCTACCATTGAGCCACTCCACTCCCTGGGTTTAATGAATAGAGTCCTAAAATCAACGCTCTAAATACTAAGAAGTTTCTATGAAGAGTGGAAAATGGTCCGGAGTCGGAGTAAAATATTACAAAAAATAGACTTATTTTATATGTGGCTACGTTTCAGTCTAATTTTTAGACCATCTTCAGGGTAGAGGGATGAAGATGGCCTGAATATTAGTTTGAAACGTAGGCAAAAATAAAATCCACCCCCTGACCGTTTTACACTCTTCTAGGAACTATTCAGCAGACGATTTCAACATGACTAAGAAGTTTCGAGTTAAAAGTTAAAAGGAATGCGCTTAATATTTGCTGCTGATTTGGCCCGAGCTCGAAATCAATCCTTTCATGACAAACTTTATTCCCACTCAAACCTAGCTACTTCTTCAATTCAATTATAACTGATTGATAATCCTCCGTTGCGTCTGAAAAGAAGAAGGCCTCGTGACCATCTTATTTGGACCTTATTGGATTACTACCCGTGGATAGTTCCTATACTTGTCTTTATCTCATGTAATTATGGATTTATACATTCTATTTATTTGTTGTATTGGTATTATACAGTGGTAACTTTCAATAAATAATTTTTTTTAATGTTATTTTTCATAACTATTTTTACACAACTTATTATTTTTTTATTTTCTAAGGCTGAAATGATAAATCATCATATAAAAGTACTGACAAATATATTTGTTAATTACTGATATACAGATAACGGTAAGTGACATCGGATTTATCTTTATAAATGATTGGGGTAAAAATATTAAAAAGGATATATACATCCTCTCATATACCATACAAATTAAACTATTTGGCATGTTAAAAATATGTCTGTTTAAAGATTACAGAACTTAATTAAAGAATAAAAGAAAGCAAGGACACTACGAGTATGTGTAAAATGGAAACCGAGGCAGTAAAGTACATGGGACTGGAGTGGAAACCTTGTACAGACCAGCTGGAAACAAATTAAGATGAAAATAAATACAACCACTCACACATATATTTATTATTTAAATCTTTAATCTCAGTTGATTTCCTTAAGAATAAAAAAAAATACTTGCCAAAAGACGAATGATATAAAACAAGAAAAAAGAAAATAGATATTAAGGAAAATACGTTTACGCACGTTTAAGCTAAATTACTTACGTAGTTTAATATAATTATTATGGTAAAATATCGTTACTAAATATCATAATTCATGATAATTTGGAAAAAAAACCACTGTTAATGTGCAGTAGAAAAACATTTGACATTTGACGAGACTCTGCTATCAGTAGCTGATAACCGTTATAAGATCAACATACAGATATCGAGTGGAAAATTGATGATTGTTTACGAATAGTGATATCATCAGTGGAATCCTACTCTAAAATCTGACCCCTTCATTGTAAACAAATATTATTTAATTTACATTAAATTTATTATTTAATTGTTGTATGATGAAATGAATGACAGCTTGGCATTAAAATAATAAACCTAAATATTAAGAATATTGGACAGTGGCCACAACAATGAACGGATTTGTTTATAATTAGATATTTATATTAATTATAAAGGGAACATTTGAACTGTTCATTTAACATTGTATATTTAGTTTACCAAGGTTAGAAGAAATTTAAAATAAAGGCTTTTTGAATAAAATCCAACCCCTCTCCAATATATAGAACACATGTAGAATATAAAGATCGAAAAAAAACATGTCCCTAATTCGTTGTTTCTCTTCGAGAACTTCTACTGAACTAATTTATGCAGATTTGACGCTAAAGTCAGCTTGGATTTTATAAAGCTGAATCATTACCTAATTAAATTCTCCAAACAAAAAATGATCAAAACCCGACCAGAGACAACAGAGAAGAAGAAAGCACAAAAAAATTGTGGTGTCCTGAGTTATGAATTGGTGAATCACAGATTTCTTGACTTTTTCAGTTAAACGGTGCCAACACAGTAACATGATATGATTAAGGACTAGGCAAGTTAGGAGTTCATTGTCGAATTCCTTATGTACTATTGTTTTTATTGTATCAATAAATTGTGTTGCATACGTGAATATTGAATTTTTCTTGAATTTATTATTGAACTCTTCTAGGTTCCTCCACTATCGTCTTCTTCTTGTTTTTTATTTTTATTATCTCACTGAACTCCATAAATGACTACTATTTATACCATATATAGATATTTAAATAATTTTGATTCCTAGGGTGTATCACTCCCCACTGTAGTTAGCTTGACATAATTTCTCAGCTAAACAGTTAGATTTGTTTTTTAAAATATTATGGAAACCGGTTCTAACTTTTTCCAGTTATTCGATAACTGCAAACCATAACCATAATCATAATCATAACCTGGACTCGAAGGGAATGCGTAAAATTTGTGCCATGCAACTTTCATCTTTATTTTCCTTGCCAGTTTGATTATCGAGGCACGTAGAATTAATGGATCGGGAACCACTCCCTTAACATGCCTCCTACAACAATTCTAAGAATTCGAAACGATTTTTTAACTAATTATTTATTAATTTAAGATAATACAAACATAAATCGATAACTAATTCGATAGTGTTGTATATCATCATAGAACATTATTCATTAATCGATCCAATTAACTCCTTTCAAAGCATCAGCAATTATGATACCGTTCAAACATCTCGCTCCATTCACGTTTTGGCTAATTTCTTTCCTTCCCTGGCTTACTTATTAAATTGTTTGAATTCCATTGTTAAGAAATATTAAAGACGCAAGTCTGCCATTTATCTTAACTGTCTTATCATATATTATGATAAGATCAAGTCAGTTAAATAATAATAAAAGGCTAACCGAACCCGAAGGTTCGATACCGATACCATAAATCGGTAGGACCATTCTTGTCTAAGTCTTAGCTGGGAGGATTGCATTCAGAATGATTTTAACGCTTGGTAAGAGAGATTGGTGGTATCGGCATCGAGCCTTCGGGTTCACTCAGCCCAATTGGTACTATGATATTAGTGATTAGAATTCATGTCCTTGCATATCAGGATCTGAATTTTTGAGAAAATTACGCAATTACATTTAAAACTCAGAAAGATTTTGAGGCCATGGCCGGAAAAGATGCTCCTAAAATCACAATAACAAATGTTGTGCAATTGAGTTTTCTTCGAAACCTACAATCGGCTTCAATAAATATTTATAATATTACACATCTCGCTCAAGGTCAGCGTTACGCACACAAGTTACACTATGTTACACTATATCGTAAATCACATAACCTATAGGTGTCATTCACAGAATTCATTATTTAAAATCATATGTTTTTCTTGTATTCATTAAAATAAATATTCGAACTTTTTCGTAACTTATAAAATATCAAAATAGTAGTTAGGAGAGAAAAATATTGAGAAAAAAACACTAGCGGGACTTCAACACCTAGTCAACTCACATACTAATTTTTAACCATCGAAGTAATTTGAGATGTTGACCATTTGGGAAGAGAAGTGTCCAAAATTACGAAAAAACAATTAACAAAACCAAAATTTTAACCGAAATTTACTCCTCGATTATATCTAGTTGTCTTGACTTCACAAAAGAATCCTGTATATCAAATTTTAGGCCATTTGTATCAAAACCAGTATTATAAAACATATAATATTAGATTGTATATTTTTTGTTAACATTAGGAAACAATTCCTGCAAAAATATATTGTCCAACATGATGATGAATTCTCACTACAAAATGTACTCACTATGGACACAGTGGAAAAATTAGTCAACATTTGTTTTTACCTACAGTTTATGTGTAAAATTCGGAATCCAGGGTTTAATTATTGTTTATTAACGTGAATGTTTCACATACAACTTCTAAGATATCTTAACTTTAACGTATAGAAAGAATAAGATAACTGTTGGAATAAAGTATTTTCGGGTTAGTACCTAAATACTTTAATTCCATTGTATTTATCTATTTCCTTAGGTACATGCCTTATTTGCGTCATTTGTTTAGAAAATTATTATTCTGTTATTATATTAATACTATTCTGTCCTGACTTAAATTTTGTTTATTTATTTATTAAACCAGTGTTAATTAAAAAGTGTATTATATAAATGCAAATAAGTGTATTATATAAACTGTAATTAAATGACAGTATGCTACATATTATCTTTCCTATATTATAGAGGTCGGACTATAATAATTATGGTTGTTGTATTATTTCAAATAACTAATAACCAAATTAACACTAAGTGGGTCAGACTCAATGTTGTACATTAAAGGCTATAAAGAATTTATTAGATTATTATTAAAACCAGTGGACCTGCCCAAAGTACAGTGATTAACAGCGCTCCAATTTATGGGTATTTCTTGATTATGGAATCGAAGAAGTTAAAAAATAAATATATTAAATTAAAATGGGTCATCTCTTAGTTTAATAAATAGTTCAGAGAACACGCTTAACCAAACTTTCTATGTTAACTATAATTATATAAATATAATTAAGTATGCTATTGATATTTAATTCAGAATTATGTTCGTTCACTCTTGAATCGTTCAATAACCATAAAATAATCGATTCTGAAATCGATAAATTGAACACTTCGATCTGGAGGAAGGCGAGATATCGACACAGAGCCCGCAACACTCTCCTGCCTAACAGTAATAGTAGCAACCACACCTTCCCTGTACCTCTTTTTATCTATTCACTATAATTAATTATTTTGTTAATACAAAGGCTTATTAACAATTAATTATTTTTAATAGGATTAATCATAATTACGAAATTATTTATGTGCTTATTAAATATAACTTAGTTGAAATTCTATAAAAATGGGTAAAACAAACCTTATGTTTGATCAGGCTTTATTTATATAACATTGGAAATAATACTGCGGAATTGATAACGATTCATCTAAAGTTTATGTTTGATTAAGTGGTAAAGACTATAATAGTCCAGAATCCATGGTCCATTTTTGGACTTGATTAGTATCAAGCTGAATCTTCGTGAATAGCTTCGTTTCGATAAGACGCCCAACAATTTCCTGTGCGAAAATTCTCGATTGTGGTAGCTAACAGAGGTAGCGAGGATAAAATATGTCGATTTGAAGATTCTCATTACTAACTGGGTTTTTTTTTTTTTTTTGATAAATCTCAAGATAATTATCTAAATTATTTGAAAAAATATTTGTCCTCCAAAATGTATGGTTTGATCAAAGAGTCCCCTCCTTCCAATATAAATGAAAAAAAAATCAGCTGGTTAGTCTATACATGTTGGAAGGAGGGGACTCTTTGATCAAACCATACATTTTGTAGGACAAATATTTTTTCAAATAATTTAGATAATTATCTTGAGATTTGACAAAAAAAAACCCAGTTAGTAATACATTTTTGAGAATCATCCACATATCGACATATTTTATCCTTGCTACCTCTGTTAGCTATCACAATCGAGAATTTTCGCACAGGAAATTGTTGGGCGTCTTATCGAAACGAAGCTATTCACGAAGATTCAGGTTGATAGTAATCAAGTGCAAAAATGTACCATGGATCTTGGACTATAAACCAATAATAACAGAGAATATTCTTTTCTTCAATGAGCAATTTCAAACAAAAATTTAATTGAGTATTGTGTGAAAACAAATAACTCATAAGTTAATTGGTAGTTGGTAGAACCTTATTTAATAAGGAGACTAAGTACTAGATCATTCAGTAAATACTTGTAGGAAAATAATTTTGAGTAATAATGAAAAATTAAATGCAGTAAATGGGATGAGTACTTTTTGAGGTCGTCCCTCAGCTAGTAACCTTCCTACTTAGCAGATTGTAATATACTAATTAGTAACAATGTTCTACGATATGTAATAAGTCGACTTAACTTATAGAAAACCTTCTTGCAGAAAAGTCCAACACAGGCAAAGTCCATGTCCCAGTAGTATATTGTTCCATTACTACTCACATAGAGAGAACAATAATAATTTTTACAATAATTATAATCAATAATTTAAAATTGAAGATCCAAGCACTAGAACTGGATGACGTGTTTCCTAGGATCTTAATCTCTATGATCACATATATGAAGAGGCCATGAACTAATTACGAAGGCAGACAGACCTTACGCAATGATGGCGGGGTTTAGTGTCATTGGGGAATATCTGGTTCAATGTACTCACTTCCTCCAGGATCAGTAAGGCTGTTGTCCGAGGATCATGGAAGAGTGGATGCTGTTTGTTAGCAATTCATTTTCGTGTTCCGAATATCAATAAGTGAACGAAGCTAAAAATCTTTAGTGCCTACAGATTACAAACATAAACGCTTTTAAAAATTATAGATGTATTGTTGTTTCAATTTAATCCTAGTTTACAATGAATTAAAACAGAGTTAGAACCGAAGATGGCTCTCTTCCACTCAGCGATCCTCTGAAACTCTTCCCCATCTTCCTCACTCTACAAGCTGTACCTCAACACTTTTCAGCTTCCAGCTACCTCCTCGTGTTCCGCCCGGACGTTACTCCATTATCTTCTCTGGGAGTATTTCCTGATTCATCTATTAAAACTATCCCAATAAAGATTATATTCAATCATAATAAAGCCACATCCCTACAACCCAAAGTACAGAAGGGTTGTAAAATATTTTGGGTACCAAAACATCCTTTATTTTGTTTGTTTTTAGCAAAATAACGTCAGAATGAGTTTCTTCAAGTTTGGCACAAATGCTAAAAGCAGAGTAACTCTGAACTGTATTGCTGTGCTCTATGTCCCGTGTTCGAGACCCGGCTGAGGGGAATACAATTTTTTTTTGTAAATCGACTCTAAGGGATCTGGAGACTCTCCTTGCTCTGACTCTTATTTGGGAGAAAACCTGGTGGAAGAGTGTTATCTCGGCAAATCACCTTCTTGCACAAACTTTGGTTTGAAAACTGCACTGTCCCTCCTAAGTATTGAACTCAGTAGTGCAGGGCTTACTTACCTTGTTAAATTAATCAAGGTTAAACAATGGTTTCAAACGAATTATTTTTATTATGCTCTCTAATCTATCTTCCTTCATTCCCTTCGACTAATGATCACGCAATTAAATTTTCCGGAGAGTTCAAAAAACGTAATCTGATCTGAATGGTGACTAAATATCTTATTTTTCAGCTACTCCCTTTCAATTTGTATCAATTAATTTTACTTTAATTGATTACTGTACATTCATTCCCTATAACTGCTTTATTAACCAATTATTAGAAGTCAGAAATATATGTTTTTAAAATTTAGTAAATATTAGCAAAATGTAGCAATGATTATGAACTCTTATTTAGTTCGTCCCTCCCTCCATATAGGCGCCCATGATTTGACATATCCTAAATCCTATGATACAAATATGACAAATCTAATTTGTGTTTTTAATATAATTTTCCTATAAGTACCTAGTTATAAAAAGTAAATGTTCTTTCTAAAAAAAATTACGATCTGTTAATAAATTTACGAATACTGATAAATGAGTTTGGTATAGTAAGATAACACAATACGAGATCAGATAGTAAATGGAGACGACTCGTGAATTTAGTTGCGTCGAAGATGTGACGTATTGGATCCGCGAAATTGTTTGTATCATCCGTTGCCCTAATTGATAACAATATATTATCATAACTAGAATGATGCAATTTCTTCACAATCATCTAACAGTTGGTGATTATAGTTAAAATGCGGAATTAAAGAGCATGCACACGGATCTTTGATGTGATAGCGTTGCGAAGGTTGAGAAGGGTTTGTAATGTTTTAGCTTAGCAACGAACGAATTACTAGAAAGTTAACAAGACCGAAGTCGACTGGTAAACGTCCACGACGTAAGTCGCACGTGAGTAACCTATGCGGGGTAGCTCAGTGGTAGAATGCTGACTTGCAGAGCGACAGGTCCCGGGTTCTAATCCGGCATTGGCAGATTTATTTAATCTATCAATAGCCGGAGATGGATCCTGTGGAATCTTGTTATCTTCGTGGGGCTCACCCAGCCTCTATGAAGTGTGTACTCTTGATATGGGAAAAACTGACGGTTGAGCGTGATCTCGAACAAATGAACATCGAACCTTCGGGTTTGTTAAGCCCTATTATTATTATTACTATATATTTATGTTTTTTATGTACTCGTGTATCTCAGATTAGGAACGAAAAGGCGTACAGCAAGAAGATTAAGAAGGAATTCGTGCGGTCAATGTCCAGTTCATCGCTTGAGGCAATAAATGTTATATTCAACAAGTCCTCAAAGATAATTTTCATTTCTAACGAGAGCCATTGGATATGTTCCTCCTGTGCCACTTTGCGCCGGTTTTCCTTATCGTCTCGTATACATGAATACACGATCGGGTGTATTATGTTTCAAGACGTCAATGAAAATGAATTTACGTCAGTGAAATATGCAAAAGAGGGTCTTGATCGTGTTGAGTGTAGACATGTGCACTCTGTCATTCTGTGAAATTATCATTATCATTAATATGTGAGGATGTAAGATAGAAAAGCGAGAGTTATAAAGGGAAATCGTTATGAATAATAACTTATGGACATTTTTCAGATGTTGATAATTATTTCTATAAAATAAATAAATGTGAAGAGTGCTACTATACTAAGTTAATATCCTGAATGTCCCGGGTTCAAATCCCGAAGACAATTTTTTTTAACAACTAAGGGAGTACCTTGTGAGATTGGCAGACCCTCCAAGGGCTCACCCAGCCTCAATAAAGTGGGTGCTCTAAAATAGAGGAAAAACTTGGCGTTTGAGCGTGATCTCGGACAAATCCCACTACTATCATGTAATATCCTAATTATGGTAAGAAATAACAGGGACAATTTATTCAATTAATACCATTAATCCGTTAATTTATTTATGTAGAGAGCATCGCTAAGTAATACATAGCGTAGTTATTAAGCGATTATATCTGCAGCCCCGTTCTATAAATGATTATATCGAATTTTGTCCAAATTAAGTTTCTTTTACTGAGGGAAGCGACATCGTGTCATTCTCGTTGTGCATATGTGGCTAATATTGCTTAAAATTAGCTCCATATCGAGAAAACGACTTCAAGTATGACACGGTTCTGCTTCTCTCAGTAAAATCAATTCTTTCTGGATAGATTTTAGAATTTAACCATTCATTAGACCACTCACACCCTATTAGATTCATTGGAATTTAACCACTCATTCACAGGCGCTGTAGATATATTGTGTGACATGTTAAAGATTGATGTGCTATGGAAAAAGTTCGAAACGTCATTCTTGAAGTTCAAGGAAATACAGTATTCCTAACAAAAAAAAAATGATTCTATAAAATTTTCATTTAGCCTTCACTCGTTCATCCGAGAAACAGATATTTCTTCAGGACTTTTCCTTAGAAGGTCTCTATAGATATGCCAAGAACCTACAACTTTAAGACTTTTACTAAAAAAGTCTTTATAGACGTGTCAAAGAACCTATAACTCTTTTGTAACCCGAAGAGAGATTGTCCTTGGTGGGCTGTCTAGGCAAACATGGGTCACTAACTCCAAGGTGTGGCATATTCTGACAGCCTTCGTCTGGGCCTGGGTTCGTCTCTCTTCATGCCGTGATGCATCTACTAAAGGTTAAATTAATTTTTTTAATAATTTATTTTTTATATATAGTTAGTTTTATATATAGTTTATTTTTTATATATAGTTTTTATAGGATCGGTGAAGAGAATGGATATGTCTGACTTGAATGCGTGCCTTGGTAGCTCAGTGGTTAGAGCACCACGCTAAAGACGCAGGCGACCGAGTTCGAGTCCCGGCCAAAAGAAATCTTTTCTCTTCAAAATAAGAATAGTTAAATTTATTTGTTTGCTATAATAATAAAGGTTTAATAAAAAAGTTCTCATTTTTCATCTCAGACATTTTTATCCCATTTTTGGCATCAATTAAATCTGGATTTCTAATAAAAATTAAAACTTATAACACTATTATCCTTCCAGCAGTTCTACAAGAGTTTGAACTATTTCATTGAAAAAATTGATGAGTATGTATATATGTGTCCTACATATGAGTATGTATAACGTGTATAAGTATACATATATATTTTCTTTTTTTACATGCTTCCAATCTGTTTTATTCGTCAATTAATACGCTCCTATAAGTCGCTCACTATTCACATCCTATACGAGATAGCCTATAAATAAGCTGCCATAAAATCGGCTGATGCAACCAGCTCCTTAAATTCTGTCAGGTTGGGCTGAATGAGGTTGGAGGAAAGGAGATGGATGACGGATGGTTTCTTGCCTGCGGTTGCTAGGGATTGCATCAGCCTTTTCTACACCTGCCTCGTTCGGTACCTGCCATCTTCACACCTGGTTACCATGGCGACTGGTGGTACATTTAGCCTATTATATTGGTAAAACGCAGTGATTATTAAGCGGGTCTGTCAAATAATTTCTTTAGACTCGTTCAGGAAATGTCAAAGATAAACATGCCAGAGAACATTACTGGAAGGTTGAAAAAGAGTTTCGTTTGGTATATGGCAGGTACAGGTATACTATACAGGATAATGGGCGAACTAATTTAATTACTATATACCATAAAGTTGTTGGGCTAATAATGAACGAATCGCCGAAATGTTTATAAGCGAGTCAATTGGTAAATGTTCAAGAGGTAGGATAAATGTATCTCGTAAGCGGGAAGTTTGTGTTCGCTGGCGATCAAAGGAATTTGGGTTTAGATAGTAATCCGTGGTAAAGATGCGTGGTTTAGACAGTATGATATTTAATATCATAAAACAGAGATTGATGGTATTAGCATCGAGCCTTCGGGTAAAATTATAATGATTTTATAGCTTTGGAGTTTGCAATCATTCATAAGTACCTTATGTATTTAATCATGAGCTTAATGCATACACTACTCTACCCGACTCTAAGGGCCCTATGGTTCTTTCAGGACCTTAACCTCCTCAGGATTTCTCCTCCACACAAACCAATCTTTGGGTGCCTTTTTCCATCTCACGACACACAACGACCGAAGAACATCTCCAACATCTCCAAGCAGGCAACGAATTCTAGGTTTAGCTTCTTTCTACTCTTCTATTCAGGATATCATATATTTAGTTTTTCCAGTATTGATTATCAGTCCTAGCAACTTATTTCCGTTTTTTCGAAAGCTTCTTGTTGTCCATTGGTTATTCTTCTATTAATAACTACAGATTTATAATTATTAATTGAAATTGGCGTTAATTACATTACTAATATGATTTCATTAGAATTTGAAAAGCAGTTTTTTGTCAATAATTTTAATATATTCATATCGCGGCTTTTGGTTCTTATCCGACTGTGGCAGGTAATTTATTCTGTAAAATCAGACGTCGATTGAAACTGGAGCTAGGAGACACCTCAGGTATTCACTAAATTCCATTAAAGTGGTTCCCTTCAGGTAATTAAATTGAGGGGCAAATGACTACTACCAACGGCCATACTGTGCGTGATTTTCTAAAAGTTTAATAAGAAAGACATAAATCAGACATCAGAATGAAGATATTGAACCAGATCTCGAATCGAAGTATAATCCCAGCATTTGCTGTGAAATCACGAAATTCCTGAATAGTTTGCCTACGATTTCTACCGTTTATTTTTAGCTTAAACTCCCCTTCTTTCATATTGTTTGAAATATTTTAACGATGCTTAATTTTACGTTGGAATCGATGATTTATAATGGAATAAATTTAACAAGGCTAAAATATCTTCCCCACCCCCAACGTTTCAGAAATTATGTCATAATCGGATCTATATTTTACACTGCTTGCCTTTCAGACTAAACCTTACTAAAATTCTAGTAATGTTCTTATAAAGCTCAGTAGAATTGCATTCGTTGATGAAATTGATGGCATATGAGACGAAACTGTTTATTCGTTAGACATAAAGAACAAATGAACAAAATATTTTAGAATGTTTAATTAAATAACAAAATAAACACGTTTTATTTTGTAAATCTATTAGAACTAATCACAAAAAAACAATTTATTGACAAAAATCTTTTGTAGGTAGTGAATCCATATCATTCATAAGAGGAGGGTTATCAGATTCAAATTTTTCGTCCCTTCATTAACTCATACCAAACAACAATTTCAAAACAGCACACTTATTAATCTGTTTCGAAATAAATAACGTCTATATCATTGAATTCATGTGAATAAAAACAAATTATGTGCCTTATACAATACTTAAAATGGGGAGTTGGCTAGCTCAGTATTATGTAGTATGTGTAGAGCGCTGAATTGAAGGTCCCCTGGTTTGAATCCGGCTGTGGCAGCTAAATGATTTAATCTGTTAAATCACAGATGTACCCTGTGGGAGCTGGCTGGACCCTGGAGGGCTCACCCAGCTTCTAGAATGTGAACTGAAATTACTGATTGATATTTTACAGACTAACTATTTTCTATCTGCAGGTGTAATGGGAATTCTTTTATGAAGCATTCTTCGAGTCACTGCATTAGGATAAGAATTGCAACAGATTTTATTCCATGCTATTGGCTGTTCATGACGGAAAAAAGGCCAAATGTAACCCCAGTCGCCATGGTAACCAGGTGTGAAGATGGGAGGTACCGAACGAGGCAGGTGTAGCAGAGGCTGATGCAAGCCCTAGCAACCGCAGGCAAGAAACCATCCGTCACTTCCTTTCCTCCAACCTCATTTAGCCCAACCTGACAGAATTCAAGGAGTAGGTTGCATCAGCCGGTTTCATGGCAGCTTACTTATAGGCTATCTCGTATAGGAATTGAATAGAGAGCGACATATTGGATCGTATGGATATAAGTTATGGATAAAACGGAATGAAAGCATGTATACAAAGGCAATCATATATTCATTAGTTAACTTATCTACAACTGACTTTAACATGCGAAGCAGAGTCTGCTTGTATAGAAACTGTCCCTCTGTGTTTTTAGTGATGTAATGTTTTATCAGCGTTACCTAGCATCGGATCGAAGGACTACTTTTTGTCTAGTCTTTTGCCGTACACAATCAGTTAAATTATAAATATTTTTTAAAATTGCCAACTCAAAAAGCCACTGTTCTTTACTTCTTCAAGTCATTACTAAATATAACGCTGTTTTAGAATCCAAATGAAATTCATCGATTTAAAACATAAAATTAGCTACATCATATTTCAATATTTCGGTTTAGGACTGTTATTTCAATATTGAAGGTGAAGTGAAGTTAGGTTTATTTTTTACTAAAAAATACCTCATTATATATTTACATAGACTTGCATAGAAGTACTCAGGATCTAAGATAATAAAAATGAACAAATTTTCAAAAAGATGGCGTGATTAAATGCAAAAAATATTTGTTATTTTTTTTGTCTCGTCATATCATAGCTCGCAATTAAATAATTAAAGTTTATCAAACTTCAATCCTCCAAACTTCAAACTGTTCTGTGTGAGAATTATAAGTAGCCATTACTTTTGAATGATGAAGAACTTTGAAAATAGTGTATTCTGTAGAATATTCTCTTAGGAAAAGTCGATAGGAAGGAGAAATTATGTTACCAAACATTCAGTAGAATCGTGAAGTATGCTTCTCGTATATCTATGAATTTTTTATATTTATGTGGAAAATAGTTGATTAGATAATTCTTATAATGGTATGAATTTGTCAGGGGTGCAGTCAATTATTTTGTGTAATCATAGATATTGGGTCCGGGATATTTCGTAGAAAATTGGGACCCTAAAAAGAGGAGTTCCCTATAGAATTTAGGAGGTTAGACAATGCGGCAAAGCAAAATTGATTGCATCGCGAAGATTGAAGTCGGCCTGTAAAGTTGTTGGGCATAATAACAAATGCATATCTAAAAAGTGAATTAGCGCGGGTAAACGTCTTAGGAATATACCGAGGCATAAGTGGGAAGATTGCGGTTATGGTTATCTTATAGATTTGGGTTTGGACTGTTTAGAAGTTTATGAACGTGCAGTTTTCGGCTTCGCTGAGTCTAAAATTATTAATATTTTTCTTTAATACATTAATTGGAAGAAGGACTGTAAATGCCAAGACTGTAGACAGACACCCAAATGGAGACAGACACTGGCAGGCTGGGAAGAGGGTCAGTGCAGGGCCAGGGCTAAATATAAGGAGCAGTTCTTTCTGCTGCTTGACTCCTGTCACGTAGTCCTCGCTACGAGGAACGTAGAAAATAGTCCTCTGCTCCAGATCCTGCATCAACGAGTCCTAGGAAATTCCCCGGGTGACGCACGGAGTATAATCTTCTATTAATTAGTTGAAGGAAAACTTGGGCCAAATTATAAATACCGACTATTAACCTCCTTCCAATTACCAGAACGCAGATGGACAATGAACGAATGAGGAGCATTAAAAAAAAAATGGATTCAATAATTGTTATAATTATTTAAATAAGAACAACTACCCTTGAAGGGTTCAGTACGTGGTTTTCTGTACTGTTTTAAGAACAACTGTTGTGCAGGGAGGTGATTTGGCTGAGATGGATGAAGCCAGTAAGAGGCTGGATGAGACCCAGGAGGATCTGCACGTCCTACAGGGAGCATCTGTTGATAGTTGACAGATTAATTTTATTAACTGCCATAGTTGAATTTGAACTCGGAGCCATCAGCTAAGCAACACAATCCTCTACTCGCAGAGCTAATCTGCTCCTGGGTAATTAATGAAAAGTAAAGTACATTCTCAGGTATATCAGCTATATAAAATTTGTATGACGTTATTTTTATAAATATATTTAACAATAAAGTTAAATAGTTATCTTAATAGGGGGGTTATGTTAATAGTTAATGTGCCAAGATCACGAATTCGAGATAATTACTTATTCTGCTAATAGCCGCGAATGGAATCTGTGAGATCTAGAGGTGAGACCTTCCTGAGGCGCCTATCAAGTTGATACTTTTAATTAAGGGAAAAATCAGGCGATTGAGGTAGTCTCGGCTAAATCATCTCATTGTACACACGTTGACTTCAAAACAATACACGATATGTAGTATGTAGATTTCTTTACATGTTAAACAGTTTTTTTTCAAACTTCTCTTTTATTACGATTTATACAGATTTCATACCGATTGGTGGGCGTAAAAAGTTTGTAATTAACCATCATCAGCAGTTTTCGACTTCGCCATTCTCTTGTATAATACTACATGTACATCGGAGATTTAATTTAATTTTTTCAGATATATTTTGTTGTACATTGACCCCATTTTCCGGTCAAGAGGGTGGAAAAAATATGCGCATTCAATTATGAAAAGTGTATTCGGGCCAATATATGACAGCACACGTACTGTCAATACATGGATTTCAACCAGTCTAAGCTCGTTTACAAATATAGGAGGTAATAGAATAAATAAATGTTTAAAAATCAAATATCACTTGGCAGACGGGTTAGTTACCCATACTGATTCCTTAATCTCTTTCATGCATGGAGCCATGTAATGCCTGCCTCTTTGATAAATATAGGAGATGTGAAAAAATGACATTAAGTGGAAACAAAGATAACATTGAATAAAATAAAATATGTAAATATAATTGAATATAAAAACAAAAACTGGAAAAAAGAAAAATAGACTTTCAGAAATTCGAACCACTTATAGGAAAAAAAGTCTTCTCTAAAGAGGTAAATGTGAGACATTATGAAACAGAAGTTCTACCTCAAGCCTTTTAAGCTCTGAATATTTTTCTAGTAAAGAAATATATTTCGATCAGAATGAAAAAGTAAGACCAATAATATAGAATTAAAAGCAACAAGTTTAGGATCATTTAGATAAAATAAAATAAATTAATATTTACTCGAGGAATATTATACAAATGACATTCTGCACATATATATTTATCCTAGGGAATCACATCTCACGTGGAAGCGTGGATGGAGAAACGTTGAAGTTTATAAAAATCTTATAAATTGCAAAAGATGTAATAAATGACCAAAATAAGTTAAACGAATTTATTTAATACAAAATCCATTCCGGAAAGTAAATTAATAGAAGAAACGATTGAGCAAAAAAGAGTCAGAATGAAAATATTCTGAATGAGAGTAAATCCTAATTATGCAAACTTAGAATGATCTGAAAAAAAACCCAACTATTGAGCCTTCTGAAGTTGATTGGAATAAATCTATCTTCACCTAGATTGTTTAAAATTTTACTTTTGAATAAGCTGTGAAATCAAAGATAGTCTTGAGTCGTTTTATTTATTTTGAACTACAGAACATTTTTTCGGTTTATATCTTCTTATGTTCATCTTTTTAAAAACCTTTTCTTGTAGGCTTGATACTCCTAACTGCAATAGAGATTTACTGACCGAACGCCAAGAAATTCGTTTTAGTCAAACCAGATGGTAGCAGAACCCAGACAGCTTTGCTCTCGACGCCTTGCCGCCTGGGTTCCAGAACCAAGGCAATAGCACATTTCTTGGGTATTTTGGTCTTTTGGTTTGGCATGCGAGGAGGGTTTATTTTTACAATACCTCCTTGGCATCTCCTCCCTAACCTCCTCCTCGTAATTTAGGACGAGTAGTAGCAGGATCAAATAAAGTAATAAAATAAATAAATAATACAGAAACAATAATAGTATTTTCTTGTGAAAGGTAAATTATATATAAATAATAATTATGGTGTAATGCTGGTTTTTTTTGTTTCTACTAAAATTTATTAAATATTTCTGATAAAACACAAAACAGCTGAAATATAATTATATAATATTAAAATCTGTAAATTATCGGATTCGTGAACCGTTATTACCAGCTATGAAAAATGTATGGTAAATAAATAAAATTATCAACAAATTAAAACTTCTATAAATTTATTTTTTTTAATAGAAGAAAGCACGTGTAAAACTCAAACTGATGAAGAATCTTGGTTTCAGTACATGGAAAGGACTGTAATGTTTTTAAGCCAACATCTATCTTTGACTGGCAGGTTTTCCACTCAAGGCTACCTTATCCATTAATATTACTGTGTAGTATCTACCGATCCCACAGGACTGATTCACATATGATAACAGAAAACTAATGAATTAAAATTCGTTAAAATGAGACTGAAATTAGAAAGGAAACAAACTTGGAGGTAATAAGCAACTTAACTTAAAAGTCAGCGAAATACCTGAAAATGGGGGAAAATTGCACGTTAAGACTGTGGCAATTATTGTCATTATCAGACGTAGCTTTATTTGGAAGAAAATATGGAGGTTGAGCAAGATCACGACCTAATCAACTCCTTGCACAACCGAAGGTCCTAATTGGATCGGTACTGGTAAAGACCGTTGTTTTTTTAGACCATTTTTCCAGACGTGGGGAACCTTCCTGAAAGACTGAATTGGACATCCTGAAGACTGTAAGGATCTTTTAGGGCTTCTTCCATCCGAAGAAGAAAAGATCCTGAAGGTTCACGACCTTTAGGCGCTGCTCTCTGTTGGCGGTGTCATTAAATATTAATAATTTCATTGCTCCTGCGTCACTGGCTGTAATGACCAGTCTTTATAGCTATTAGCAGGGATTTAAATAGAAGAAATTTTCATAGGTATAACATTGTAATAATCATATGTTCGGTCCTAACCAAAAGTATAATAAGTGGCGTCACTTGTAACGACTTGATAACACGACCAACTGAATTTTGAAAGATTAGGTATCATACATAATTCAAACCCAGTAGTGTTCTTTTCTTCAAAAACTCCGATATTTTCAGAGTTCAGAAAGTATTTTAGTGGATTAGATCAGGATGACATGGGTTGGAAAAGAGGTAAGGTTGATAATAGTAAGGGAAGGTTCATATATCGATAGAACTAGAATATATCCGTACTGTATAATCAACTTACATAGTGATCAATAATCGATATTTACTTAATAGTTTCATAGTTTCTTAAACAATTATTAACAGACCATTAGGCACCTAAACGAGGAATAAAAGTAGGTTTTTACTTATTACATTTAATTGGTGTCGGAAATGGAATATTAAAATCAATTCCAACTAGTCCCGTCAAATTACCTTTACCCTTCGCCGAAAACCCATGACTTCGTGCCCTACTGTATCCTTTAATAGTACTCCACTTATCCCTGTTGAACAGATTCGCTACCTAGGACTCAACTTAGACAAACGTCTTACTTGGAACCCTCACTCAAGACTGAAAAGACAAGAAACCGTCTAGCTGTTCCGACTACTTCAACACATACTAGACAAACGCTCCAAGCTTCAGATCAATTACAAAAGACTTACTTATGTGACTGTTATGGACTTACGGAATTGAACTATGGGGCTCCACCAAACCATCTAATTCCTCTCGTATTCAATCCTTGCAATCCAAAATCCTTCGCAAAATCCTAAACGCTCCTTATTTTGTCACAAATAAAACCATCCATAATGACCTTAACATTCCATATGTTACCGATTTAGCCCATTCCAGATACCTATCATTCCATAATAAACTCCAGGCCCATCCAAACCTACTAGTTTCCATCCTTGCATTCAATTCCATCCCGGACAATCCTCCTAGGCGTCTGAAGAGAAGATGGCCTCGGGACCTTCTATTATAGGAACGTTATTAGAGTGCTAATAATACAGTGGGTAGTGCCTCTACATGTCCTTTCATGTATTTATTTATTCATTTAGCCATTGTTCTAGATGTATATATTACAGTTGTATAATTCAATAAAATAATTAAAAAAACAAACTAACATTTAATTGTGATTTACTATAACTTTAATAGCAGAAATGATCTGGTAAACGCTGCAGGGGTATATCCTAGCTGGAAAGAGTGCGTTAATATTTTGGTTGTATTTGTAATAAGTGTAAGGCTTAATTTACATTGTGTAATAGTTTTAATACTCGTAAAAACATAGTGTAATAGTTTGTTAACATTAATAGGTGGTACTGGCATGGAGACTTCAGGTTCGCTAATCATCTTATTATTAGCAATAGTACTAATAACAGCTGAAATCTTTTATAAAGAAGAAAAGTTGAAGAATATTCAACGAGTAGGGTAGGCAAGTGAATAACTAACTAAACTTCTTATTCCTAAACCCTAGTTCGACCAAGGCAGTGTGCAGTATTTTTTTTATTATTTCGACAGTGGGTTGACTCTCATCATGGAAGATATTTTTCGGGTGCACTCAGTCTCTTGTATGTTTATAGGGGCCTGTAGTCGAATTTATTTAGTCTTGGTTTTTATATTGTCTTGACTATTATTGTCTTCTTGTCTATAAGTGACTGAAAGTTGGAGAAAATAAATCAATTATAAATGAATACAGAAAAGTAAACCTACCACCCATTAGTGGTACGGGTGTTTCTTGTATAAAGTTTTTATTGAACCATAGAACAGCCAACAAAGAGAACATCATGAACTGCTGTGCGGGTGCAGCGCAATGACGACAGCTAACTGCCACCACACACTATCTATACTTTCTTCATCTACTTTCTAGTTTGGTCAACTAGTAACGGTAGTTGGTAGAAAGGTGTGTAAGTGAACCTTCACCTCGTTCAAGATTTAAAATCCAATTTAAATATAACATTCAAAACTTTAACTAACTAGTACAACTAAATTTTAAATAGTTGATTTTTATCTTCATTCTTGGTATTTTTTTAATTTCCTGGCTCGGAATAGCTGACGTTTTGGTGTTATTGTGTGAAGACGCGGAAACTGCAAAACTTAATATAGAAACGTCGATGATTGCAGAGAAGGAAATAGGGCTGAAAGTAAATTCGGATAAGTCTAAGTATATGGTTAGTTGCTTCAGCCGAAAAGGGAGAATTTTGGTGATTTTTTCGCAGGACAGAATAAGTTTGAACATGCCAAGAAGTTTCGGGTCTATGGTGAGATTGAAGAGGAAATAAAGGGGCGAGAGTAGGTAAAACATTCTTGTTATTTTTCGGTCTCAACATTACTAAGCTCACGTATTAAGTCCCAAAATTTAAAAATCAGAATAAATAAAACTATTATCCTTTCAGCTGCAGCACCCAACAGGGACTATTGGCGGTAGGGATGGGTAGATACTGGATTTTTCTGTATCTGATACAAGTGATACTGATACTTTTCTGTATCTGATACTTTTACTTGATACTTTTGTAATTGAATACAGATATCCCGACTCTTACTCTTCAAATACGCTACACAGAAGCCTTTCTTGGGGCATCAGTTTTTGTTATAATTTTTAAAGGAAAAAGAGGTATTCGCCGAAATAGTAACCTGCACAAGGCATCAAATGATTAAAATCATGTTTTTATTGGTTAATATTTTTTTTAAACTATGGAATTGAACAATCAAAAATAGATTTTAACCCTACCTCAATATTTTGCTATTCACGTTCCAAGACACGTAGAATTTGGGTTGTAATACAAAATTTGTCTGTCCGCCGCCGCACGCTATACTCTTTAAAACGCTATAGCTGTATTGTTTTTTTGCACCCGATTTCAATCATTTATGTCAATTGCCTTTACTTTATGATATAGATATATCCATTAATGAACCCATATTTGCCCAGATATAGGTCGATTTTGTTTCCATTTTGCCCTCAGTTTTAAGGTACCATTGCTTTAAACGTATCATAACTTCGAGTCTTCGTTTGTTACGGTTGTTTTTGTATAAGGATGGGTAAGTTTGCATCAATCTGACCGTAACTGATACTTGTATCAATTGATACAAAAGTATCAGGTACATTTCGATTGTACCTGATAATTGTATCAACTACTTTTTAGTATCAGATACAAAGTATCAGATTGATACAACCTTACCCATCCCTAACTGGCGGGCGTTGATTGAGGAGGCCGAATTGATAATAATAATCATCCTTGCAACGGTCACTAACCGATGTGAAAAGAGTATGTTAACGCTGAAGGTTGGACGTTTTAACGTATTCGAAAACAAGGTGTTTCGGATAATATTTTGTTCGAAAAAGAATATAGCCACTTGAGAGATTGTACAACGCGGAATAGTGGAGAATACAACCGGTTAATTTATTGAAGTGGTAGCATCGCGACAATGGATTTGTTAAGTTGGATTGAGGAACGAACGAATTCCTAAACATAATATAATAAGCCCTGTGCCGACCTTGGTCGGATCGGAGATTGGTAGGATCGGGGTCGAGCCTTGGGGTTCACTGATGATTATTATCATTTTTGTCATGAGATTTAAATAATTTTTTGAAATGCTCAAGAGTTAGGCTAGGAGGAAATGACGCCTTCCTTCCGCATGTGTATACCAAGGCGAATCACTATAATGTTCTTCATATTATCCCTGCTCAAGTCTAATGAATGTTTGTAATTATTACCATCCAATATGGAGATAATTACAAATTAAAAGCCAAACGAAGTCAGGCGAGCGCTTGGAATGATGCAATCCATCAGCCGTTTCAATTGCTCCACTTGTCCCTGCAGCCTTCTGAGAAGCCTCCGTGCGGACAGACAAGGTCCTGAGGAGTTGTGCAATAGGGGGTGCCACAGACATCGTGCCGACCCAAGGAACGGCATGGCATTCATCAAAAACCTAGCATTATGGGACACATGTTCGCTTCCGAGAACCCTGTCTGCACGCAATTAGATCAAATGGGACAGATGCATGGGTTGCGGATTGTGCAATATCTTGGCAAGGGTTCAAAGAAATCAAAGGATCAGTCTTATTAACCGTCGGCGTGTTCAAGAATATTTCTGCTGGACCTATATCAACATTAAAAAAATCCTCCCACTTTTTTCGCCTTTACTAATAAATAAATAAAAAATGTCTGGCATAGACAAGGCATTGCTTTTCTCATACTTTCATTCATTTTACCCACGACTTCCTACGCAACAACA
>OZ057413.1:121567812-121670312 GCA_964056705.1 Troilus luridus
AAATAATAATTAATATTTTACAACTAAGAGATCTTAAAAACACACATGAATATCTTAAATCATGGTTAAATAGTTTCTAGTACAAACAGCTATCCTTAAATCGGTCAATCAATCATAGCTTTCAGTGAGTTGTTTGATTTTGGTTGATTCAATCCTGTTGCTTTGCAGTGTTTGAAGAGTCAGCCTGCAGTGGGAGTCAAGATGGCAACTCTAATTGCTCTCAGCGCAATCAAATACTGAATGAGTCTATCTATAATATATATCTCTACATGTGGTAGTCTATGTATAATATATATGTCTACATCTACATCTAGTAATCTATCTATAAGATATGTAGTCTATGTTTAATAAACATTTATTATGAGTGGGGGGAGAGAACTTTTCACTCAATCCTAAATAATATTTATTCATTAATCAAAGACTGCTACAGATAAATGAGGTACCGCTTAAGCCAAAAAACGTGTAAATATTTTTATGAATAAAGTTTATAAATAAAGAGTTTTTATGGCAGTGGCGGGCGTGCGTATACCCAACGCACTAACCCGTCACTGCCGAAACCCGTAAAAAAAAGGTTATTTGAGGTGAGGGATTAGAACAAGAGTGATTTAATTTGTATAGAACAAAACGGTTCCCATTCACAAGTGTTATTTTCGCCAAACGATTTCTCTGCACAACAGTTGGACAAGAAAAGGTAATCCCTAATATGTACGGAAGATATCCTACATGCTAAATTGTGGAATAGATAAAATAAATGATAAAATATTGATAATTGTTTTTAGATTCACCTAGGGAACAACAAAAAAAACTCAATGTTACAAGGTACATCAATTTCTTCATAACTAGAGTGTCTGGCACAAAACTCAAGAGCCTGAAGATTGATATCCAATTATTTTAAAAACCAACATAATATTTATAAAAGCACTTTGTTAAATGAAAATAGAAAAAAAAAATGCCGATTGACAGGAATGATTTATGGTTTTACACATTCCCACAAGAAACAGGATGCACCGTGCAACGAGCTGAATGTAGAGGTGGAATAGCACTTGCATATTATTGATGAGTTGCACTCTCTTCTCCTAAGGGTCGTGGACTCTTTAATGGCATTTCCTCTTGTAGGATTATACGGCATATATCCGATTCATGGATATGCTGATTAGGATTATATGCAGCCAAACTGGATCAAGTCTGCTCCAATGGAATCATGAATCAGATTCACATTGCGCAGACTAGAAGCTTACCATCTACATAAATAACTGTAATGTACGAACTGTGCGTGTAGAACATTGATATGTATGTATATCTACTACAGCCTTCTTTAAATTATGAATACTTTAAAAGTTACACCAACTTATTTGGAAGCAATATTCGATACTTAATAAAGTCGTTATGAAGCAAGATGACCGTATTTGAAAATATTAGGAACATGCAATGTAACTCAAAATTATCGAAATTCGCAGATACACCGCTTTCGACGATGTATGTTATCAAGCAATGCCACACATCTAAAATAAGAATTTTTGCTTTTACCTATGTAGAGTTATCTTAAACGTTTTGAATCCAGGTCGTCAATAAAAATACTACATGCTACTACGGCAATATGCTATCACGTGAGTCCAAATAAGTCTCACAAAATGGTCTAAAGAGTGTATTTTTGTGTGTACGAGTTAATGAACAAGCTTAAAAAAGAAAGTTTTACTAAACTGACTTTAGTCTAAAAGTATTTTAGACAGGCGTGCAAAGGGGGTGCTGCAGCAACTATTTCAGCAATATTGACCCACAGGAAATGCCACTTTAAATCATTGGGTACTTATTCCGCAGGTTGCAGGTAGGGGTAGTAAAAGTTCCGTCAAGTAAGTCAGAGACTTATACGTTTTGTAATGAAATTTGAATGGCTAGAAAAAAAAACGGCTTACAAATATACCTCAATAAAACAATGTGGCAGCTTATTTCAGAATTACTAACATAGCCAGTAATAGGTAATTCAAGATAAGAAATTTCGACTGGCAAAATTTACAATTATATGAGAAGGCTAATATATTAATTGTAACGAGTTTCTTTTTTTTTGTCACTAAATTCGTCCGTCAGGTGTTTCTACCTATCTGACATCACTCTACTGTGGACTGTCGTTGAGTACGGATGTATATCAGTGGTTTATATGACCAAGTAATTGCCAAATTCTACTTCTTTTTTATCGTTTCTTTGCGGCTCAGCGGTAAGCATCCTATTAAGATTTGTAAATAAAATTGTATATAATCTTTGTTTTTATTAATTATTTATCTAAGATGTTTAGTTGGTGTTACGTTGGTGTTATGTTGATATTATGTTATATTATGATTATGTCGTTGGTGTTACCGTTTGATGTAAAGAATATGAATACAACATTTTTTTTGGACTTCTTTTTATTTAATCAATTTGGACCTTGGACCGAAAACCCCACAACTTGGTCACATAATAATAAACCATCATTTATGTAAAAGAATAGGAAATTATGCCATATTCTTCCAGAACATGTACATATTTATTAGGTTAAGATACCCTTAAAGCGCTGAGATGCCATGTCGAAGGTCCTGGGTTTAAATCCAGCTGTGGCAGATCTTATTTAATGTGTTAGCAGCTGGGGATGGATCCATTGGGGTATGGGACCCACCTAGGGCTCACCCAGCCTCTATAAAGTGGGTACCCAAAATAGGGGAGAAAATCTATCTATCGGTAGTCCCTGCCAAACCGTTCTCCAAGAAACAATACTACCATACTACTTTAGTCTACCACATATTGAACCCAAGACCCTTCAAGGGTTGAAGTGATACAGGATTTTAAGATATTATTTTTTTGACTTTTTCGAAAATAAGTTTTGATTGAGCTCGTTATACCATTCTACAATAAAATAGTGTTATAGCTAGGTCAAGATCAGACCCAGTTAATTCACCTACGCAACCTCGTAAATGATTTCTGCCAGACGCATGGTAAGTTTGAAGTTTATTTCTTAGCGTATCCACGTAATGAATCTCTTCCCAATCTGGTAAGAAAGATTGGTAACCTAAGTAATGATATTTTTGTTTATTTTGACAGGGGTTAGGAACGTCTTATTTATATATATATTTTTAATACCTTATGCCTCAATATAAAAATAAGCTCAGGTTGTTTCACAAAAATGTCGAATTTAGAAAACAGCAGCCAATCATTTTTTTTTATTTGTGGAGTCAGTCAAGGAAAAAAACATATAACAATTAATTATATGTTAAACTAATATGCACACACACACACACGCACACACAGCATAGACGTAGAAAAGAAATCTTTCCATCTAAACCACTTGACCCGTGGACCTCCGCGACATGAGTTGGCTCCAGTGCCTAGAACAACTGATTTCCTGATTTAACTGCCCAAATCCGGTAACTCACGTTTTGAGCAATATTCGGGATAATGAGACCAGCGGCCTGGAGTTCTCTGTCGGCGGGTCATTACGCGATGAAGGAATTCTCTTTTTACGAACGTTCTTTTACGTTTTGTAAACACCTCACGTTTAGTAGGTTATAGTAGCTTAGTAGTCTGGACGCTACCGTCGTATGTTCGACCAATGTATGCGTGTATACAAGGTTATTGACCTATAGATCAATGAAATTATTCATATGTGATTACTATACATAATAAATTATATGTGATAAGCAATAATAATTGTAGAGGTTATATAGATATAATAATCATAAGGCTTAGCCTCGATCCGATACCACTTATGTCTGCTTCACACACTTCTGTCCACGGACAAATCCGCCATATCACTCTTAACGCAATCTTCCTACCTACGCCTCGTTCTACCTCTCAGACGCTTCCCTCTCGGGACAGCGCTTTTAAACCTTTTTAAGAAATCGCTCGTTAATAAGCCCAGCGACTTTACAAGCCCATCTTAATCTTCGTGACATCACTTGAATAATAACCGGATGCGTGCTTCGCAATAATATGTATAATGTGTCCCTAGTGGTCTCATCCTTTTTTGTTCGAATATAAATATAAATATTAACTCAAAATTAAAAAATGACTACCATATGAAGAAAATCAACAACAAACATTAAAATTAATGTCAAAAGTAAAATTAAACATACCATTCTTGGTTGTAATCTACAAAATCAAACAAGAAGACAAAATTGGACAGTTGGCTGGGATTATAAGGCCTGAGTCTTTATGCTTTATAATGGCATAAGCAATATTATTAAATATGCAAAGGTTAATAAAATTATGCTGTAATAATATCAGATTTTATTAGTCTGTGAAGAATCATTACAATTATCAATGAACAAAAATGACTGTAAACAATAATACTCAAAAAGAAATACTAAACAATAATCAAGTATGTATCTGTAAAGAATAATTAAGTTTCAAGATAAATATCCAGGCTATTGACTATAAAGGCTATAACAATCTAATACTCAAGAGCAGGGTGGTCGTCATGGCAACAAACAATTGATAAAGGAGGTTCTGTAGTCAGGGAACTTACAAATATTTAAAAGACAGTACTCTAATTAAAATTTTCATATTTAAAATTTAAAAATATAATTTTAAACAAAATTATATGTGATAATGGAATGAAAATGAAAAGAAACATATTTATTGGTTTAAAAAAAAAATAATAAAATTTACATCGAATTATCTGAAGGTTGTATTATATTATGGATGATCAATCTTTAATGACAGGAAATCCATGATTCATCATCTCAATAAAATAACGTAATAACTTTCTTCTTGGTGAGTAAAACCTATTTTTTAATTCTTCAGATATTTTATATCCTCTCGGATGAGGCAATAATATAGCGTGCTGCCTAGCCGGAACTCGGACCACGTGGAGCCAGCAACATGTTAGTCCCCGGCGGAAGTAGTTTATGAGCAATAGTCTTCTGTCACTTTTTATATTCCCTTCGGCTTCGAGTATCAAAGCCTTTACAATAATAGAAGTTCTGTTTGATCTTGGACCCTATAAAGTTCTAACTTAAGTCCAATAGAGGGGGCGTCCATAGCGACTTAATTAAATGGTAAATTTGTTAAAGCAAATGATTGCTGAGTGTGATCAGGAATATACAAACGTATTTAGTTGGAACGTAGGTTCCGAAATAAACTCTGAAATTTGAATGTAATCAAAACGTGAAAATGAAAAATTTATGAAAATTGTTATGAAAACTAGGACCATCCTCTGAAATTTTGATTATTTTAAACTTAAAACTTAAACACCACCACAAAGCAAGGAAATCTAGTAACATTATATTTTGAAATAGCCACTCAATAAAAGATGGCTAAATCATTAAAGAAGGTATCAAGAAAGAGCGAAAATTGTTAAACAATTTTAAAAACTCGGTTAGAAAAATCTAAAATAAAACCTCCTACTATTGGATTTTCAAACAATTGCGATTCAAATAATTCTATGTTTATTATTTTATGTCTCTAATTATATTATGTGGACTATCATTCTTGTTTAAGATAATTAATAAAACTAATTGAACATTTAGCCATCTATTGAACAATTGGAAATACATGCTTCCCAAGAAGCGAAAGGTAAAACCACCACGGTGCCCCATGACCACCCTGGACACCCTAAGTAGCATACATCTGGGTTCGTGACGTGAGAGGAGGCATGTATGTGTCTGAAGGCACGTACCAACCCGTAGCCACTTACTGACTCACCCAAGGGTAGTTTTTTTTTTATTCAACTCTCCTTATCTTCCCAAGGCACTTTGGTTGCCTTTCTTATCTATGGTTACCTGCCGCGGGCCGGTCTTTCACGTCGATATACGGATCTTACACATTCGCGGGTTCAATGTAACTATACAGTTTTAGAACCGAGTTGTAATAAACTAGTAAATAAATTAGTTTATTATTTCTGTGACCCCAATCGGTGCAATTAGAAGCCACAACCGAGCCATTATCGTCCACCTCTGTTTCAACAGTTCTTTTAACTCTCATAACTTCGTTATTCTTCCCCAATGTTTTTGCTTTCTTTCCCGCGTCCAAATTGTGCCTGTTTTTTTTTATTTGTTTTTTTTTATATTTTATGAAAACCCGGAGTATTCTGAAGTTTCATGGAATTATCTACCAATACTAACCATTTAGCACATTTGGATAGCCCTCCATGTAGTACAAAAACGAATGATTTCGTGCAAAATAAAGCTTACCCATGTTTATGAAGCCTTAATTCTGTTTTATAAATTGTCCCTGATGGAAATAAAAAAAAAAGAAGTGAAATAGAACGAAAATAATTGATATAAGGATAATTAAGATATATTACATTTTGAAACTCGTAGACAACTAATAGGGAAATGAATTGTACAACAACGGTCTGACAGCTTCTCCTTGCCTCCTTCTCCCCGCCCCATCTTAATTGATGGATGAAATAGATTAGGTTTATCTTATCAAGTCCTCCGACTGTTCAAATATTTTTTGGAACATTCTCTTCTGTAGGCTCACAAGCCGAACTCCGTTTGAACAGGGAGATCGCCTTCAGAACAAACATTTGTCCACAAATAATACGAACATTCTGCCCCGGTATAATAATGCTGATTGATATGGAAATATTCAGGGTCAACTTTCTCCATTTTATCTCCTTTTATCTGTCGGGAGTTTACTAGATATGTTGTTAAATACGTAGTTTTTTATTCAAAAATATTTATATAACAATTTCAAAATATTAAATATACGAGCAATACAAATTAGTGAAAGTGGTAATTTACATTTAATTTTAGTTTGAAACTCATTTCATTTACTTAAAAAAAAAACACTGTATCCATGAAGGGTGGTGTGGTACGACTATAACCCATGAAGGATCTTGGGCTCAGGACATGGCAGAGACTACAGGACAAAAGTAGTGTAGGCTGGCGATTTGTTCGAAATCACGATCAACCACCAGTGTTTTTTCTTTTCTTCCTGCGTCCGAATTGTGCTTATTTTGTTGGTCTTCCTTGAAAACCCGGTACATTCTGAATTCCCAGCCAAAGTGAAGAAAGTCCATAAATACTACCTTGAGAGAACTCGAGCTCATCAATTTCCATTTCAGTCTCCTTGTTGTTTGTTAATCGGAAGATGCTACAGTGGGAGCCTTAAATTTTGCTTATTCATACATTAGAGCCCTTCCGTGGTCTAATATTATGTATACAAAGTAAGTATTTAATTTGAAATGTGTAAACAAGATAAGAGAGTTCAGCTAAAAAAAAAAAGGAGGTCTAAATAACGGACCGTTTATTAGAAAACAACGCTTCGACCCTCATTGTGGGTGAATAAAGAAGATACCAAAACAAAAATTGGGATCTTGGACATAGAAGATTGTCATACTAACCATCACGGGTGACCCCAATAATATCCACAAGGGTGGAAGAGACTAAAAGTGACTAAGCAGAGACTTGAATATTAAGATGGCAGTGGAGGAGTGATAATTACAAATGAATCATTAGGATTAGGCACTGGAGAAGAGTCGTCAAAACATATGTATGTAATGGTTAAGTATAAAATATATATATATATATATATATATGCTCTAGATCCTCCTCACAATGTATGCTGACTAGATAAACCACAAGGCCTACTAAATCAGTGACAACTAGATCTGCCGGTAGGAGCTGGCTCGCAACTAGAATCTTAGGTCTGCCCACGCATCTAGAGGAACTCACTACTTGTCGGTGTTAGTCACATCTGAGGAAGATAGGATTGGTAACACCGGTTCTTTGGGCCATCATTAATAAATGTATATATAGGAATAATCACCTCCCTGCACAACTGTTGTCCTAGAAACAGTACAGTCTCTTCTCTTCATGGGATTTAATAGTACAGGGTTTTTTATTTTTTATTGTTAAAGTAGATAGGGGAGACCTTTTCTATTTCATAGGACGAAATAATTTCAAGGTATAAAATTTATCTATTAGTTTATGTTATTTTTTTTTGTTTCTTTGATAATTATTACAAGAATGATAAACAGCAATTGAATTTATTTTATCATAAACTGAGCATTACTTCAAAATACGTCACAGTGTATCATTGCTTAGTTCTGCAATGGGTACATAATTTAGTAGGATGATTTTAGTTTGTCATCATGAGTAGTGAGTAATATCATATATTCTAATCACAAATCATATTGAATTATAGCATTTTCTGATTTTAAATATATTTATAGTTAGAATAGAAACGCTTTTTTTTTTTTTGTTAACAATTTATTTAATGAAATTTACAACTGCATTAAAATAATACAACAAGTAAATATAATCATTGGTACATATTAGGATGAAAGACAAGCAGAGAAACTACCCAGTGGCAGTACTCGAATAATAACTTCAACTTAGAAGGTCACGAGGTCATCTTCTCTTCAGACGCCTCGGAGGATTATCAGGAATTGAAGAGGTTGCTAGGTTTGAAACTAGTGAGTTTGAGTGGGAATAAAGTTTGTCATGAAAAGATTTATATCGGATTCGGGTCAAATCAGCAATAAACGGGACGTTAAGGTCATTATGGATTACTTTATTCGTTACAAAGTAAGGAGCATTGAAGATTTTATGGATGATTTTGGATTGTAAGGATTGAACACGAGAGGAATTCGATGGTTTAGTGGATCTCCAAAGCTCTATTCCGTAAGTCCAGATGGGACTAATGATAGTCATGTATATGAGTATTTTGTAATTAATTGAGAGATTAGAGCGTTTGTATAGTAAATGTTGTAGTAGCATGAAACGCGGAGCTGTTTCTTTTCGTTTTGGTCTAGTATGAGGATTCCAAGTTAATCTTTTGTCAGGGTGGAGTCCTAAGTACCGGACCTGTTCTAGAGGAATCAGTGGGATGTTATTAAACGATACAGAAGGACAGGGAGTCATTGGAGGGTAAAGGCGATTAGACGGGATTTTTCAAGGTCAGTGATATGGGATTGAAGTGTATGGGGTGCTATAACTGGATCGGTATTGGCTGATAATAAACATGTGTAAGTAATAGACACGTGGAAGGATAGTATTAGGATGGGTGGGGATGTCAGCTGTAAAATAGAAAAGCTATTGTTTAAATGAGATTAAAATATTGGTTATGACATGAGTGGACAAATTTCAAACGAAATTAAGCCCCCAACAACAACAAAGAAATATATCTACCGATATTTCGCCAATTGAGACATAATCTGGACAGTAGAGCCTCCCTATTATATAAAATAGGTTTGGAGTGTAATAATATTTTATTGGCAACGGATCGAGTAAATACTTTTTGTTGTTTTGTATTTTTTTCTACTCCATCAGTTAAATTATAGATATTTTTAAAAATTGGCATAAATTTTAATAGGCACAAAATAAGTCCTGAAGAGAACATTAATTTCTAGAGTAATATCGGGCTAGCTCTACTGAAACGCTAAGTACCTAATGCTGTAAAATTAAATGAAAAGTTGTAAAATGGGGTAAAATAATAATTTGTGAAGTGGGGGTTGGTCCGCCGTTAGGATGAGAGGGGGCACCCCCCTGTTAAATGAAAATAAAAAACATTCAATATATATCCATATATATCCAACATTTCATACTACCAGAATCTTAAATTATTTTTTTTTCAATTTTTATATTCAAATTAGGCGTTCAAGTATAAACTGCATAGTTATTTTTAACGATAACTACTTGGTCCTCACCACAATATTGAATTTTATGCAATCCGTTTTAATGCTCATGTGATTCACCGCCCTAATTATTGGAGCGATTGATATGGCATTGGAATGAAAGTAGAACTGTTGACGTAACAAGTGGAATGTCCTTTAGCTCAGAGGAAACTTCCATGTCCCTATCTCTTCGGGGAGCTCCCCCTTTAAATCATGCCACATGTCCTCAATTTATTTTGTTTCATTTAAAATAGTACTAATCTGACGATGCTACAGTGGGAATCCTAAATTTGGTCTATCCTGGTATCAGTTCAGGAATCTTAAACGAGTACCTGACACAAAACAAGTTCTGGACCCCCATTTTACATATCTTCCGAAGACGTCATAACCTATCAATTTTGTACTACCTTTTAAATACTCCTAAGGCCATCTGCCAAACTGCGAACCCAGGATCTCGCGTATAGATGATTGATATGCTAACCACTTCACCACAGGTAACCACCAATAGATTAGTTGATTGCAAATGCCCTTACTCACTAAGCATTACTGCTTCCTCCACAATAGAGGTATATGAATAGCGCTGAAAATAATTGAGCCAGATTATTTATTTAGTAATCATTCCGCTATTTTTTTATCTTTGCAGTATTCCGTAAAACTTAATTAGTTATAGCATATTTTAATTTGATTAGGGATCAAATTTACCGCCGCCAATTCATAGTCTAATTGGTGTGCCTGTATGTGCTGTGCTTATCATATACTATTTTCTTATTGTTTAACATAAAGTTGAGGCAATCCTTTCCATCACCGTTCATAAATCGAAATTCTTTAAACTCGACTAGAACAGCCCCAGCAGACATACCCAAGAAGTGACAGGGGGTTGTGTAAGAATGTAAATAGGCTGGGGTTGCTGGGCCTGGACAGATGAGCGACTGGCTGCATGAATAATATACGCTCTTCACCTCCTTCAGTGGGGGGCAACATCCTTCAGGATTCTGACAGAACAAGGACGTCGGGTCCTCGATGAATATCCATCAATAATGTCTCATGTCATTGCCGATAGCAATCTTATTGGATACCTGAATCATTGTCTTTGGAATCTCCTAATTCACAACCTGGAAAGAATTCACAACCTGTTGAATACTAGCTTTTCTTAAATAATCCAGGTTATAAGAGAATAAGTCCTATTCCTCGAGAACTGGAATATATTCAAGGAGGATGGAACAAGAGGAGAAAATACCAGACCCCAGAATAGGTTGGTGTGGGAGGATGGAGGACAGGGTGAGTAAGAGGCAACATGGCAAACCCGTTGTAGAAGAATCTCTATAAAAAATCAATCTAATCTAAAGTGTGAACAAACCAATAAAGGAAATGTGATATGATTAGCATATTAATGATGAAACAAAGGCGTAATGAAACTGAAGATAAAAGAAACGCTGCCATGATTAACCAACGTCTGGCTGAATTTTTAGAGTTAAACGATGAGGGTTGTAGGCATGGGGATAAGGTAGAGGAATGTCGGATTTTAGGAGGGAGAGAATTACAAAGTATCACAATGGGCAATACAAAATTGTTGGAATGATTCAGTGCAAAAACAATTTGAATATATGAACCTTCAGGACCTCAATCCTCTAAAGCTTCAATGCCCTTGACTAGTCCGAAGAGTCACAACTTTGAAGTTGATGGTCCAGTTTTCTCTACTTCTAGGTTTCCTTCTACTAAGACTGTCTCATTTATGTTTATATCATTCTGTTGCTAGCTAATCGGTTGACCTATTTACTTACAATACATTAACATCTCAGAGCGGGCATACTTGCTACGTTCATAGACTGTAGTGTCTGCCTAATTAATACCGGCCTATATGAATAGTGCTTATTGCACCAATGTAAACTATTTAAAATTCTAATCTAATCTAGAGGATAATACAGAAGCGTTCGAAGCGTTTTTTACAAGAAAAAGTAATAATGATAAAATATTGCAGGAATTTCTATACTTAACCCATTTTAGAAACGACTTCATACCTGTTGTTAGGTCCAATAGGCCAGCGGCCAGGTGTTTGAAGTTCGCAAAAATTGAAGAGAGCTGCATTTTTGATATGTTGTAAGGGGATGTCTGAGTAGTTGAAATCCAAGTTGGCAACCGAAAAAACGGATGGGAAAACTTTTAGTGGCCGAAAACCCTCGAAATTTTCGGAGTTATTTCATTTTTTGGCTTTTATTTCCTAAAAGGTGCGTTTTTGAAAAAAACACTGGCCATTTTTACCATTTTTAATCCAGATCAAATTTGCTACAATTTGAACTCAATTGCAGCTCAATAGATCTCATAGATTCTGAGTTAAAATTGGTAGTTTTTTTCCAAAAAGTAAAACTTTTAAGTTTTGGCCGACTTTCGTGAGGAACACTCGCCGAAGGAGTGATCCTACGATGAAAGTCTAGCGGAATGAAGTTGTGGTAAATTTAATTAGCTTTAATTAAGGCACAGATCGAGGCCTGCAGGTCTAATAGATTATGAGTTACGCCCCTTGGTCATTTTTTCCATATAGTCTAATATAGGCCAGCGGCCAGGTGTTTGAGAGCCACAAAAAATTGAAGAGTTGGATTTTGGATATGTTGTAAGAACAAGTCGGAGTAGTGTAAATCCAAGCGTTCCTCACGAAAGTCGGCCATAACTTAAATTTGTTTTTTTTGGGAAAATTGACAAATTTTCCAAGGGACATAACTCAGAATCTATTAAAGCTACAGAGCTGCGGTTGAGATCAAATTATAGCAAATTTAATCTACATTAAAAATGGATATTATATTATATTTTTTAAAACCAAAAACGCATTGGAGACATAGGCCAAACACTGAAATAACTCTGAAAATATCGAGGTTTTTCGGCCACGCAGTTTTCTGATCCGTTTTTTTCGGTTGCAAACTTTGATTTACACTACTCAGACAAGCCCTTACAAAATATAAAAAATGCAGCTCTCTTAAATTGTTTGCGATCTAAAGCACTTTTTTAGTACCTGCCCGCTGGGCTACAAAGAGCAACTCTTAATCTGTTCTGGGACAGTATATCGTTCCTATTTTGTTATTTACAATTTCTGTTCTGTTCCGTAAAAACATTATGGGAACATAATAATAAATAAGATTTATACTTATCAATAAGTTGTCAGTTTCGACGTTTTATAAGATAATATAAAGCACACAAATTTTATAGAAAGATAATTTTGAAATTGTATGATGCTATATTAAGTTATGGTATATAATAAGTAATTTATTTAATCTTTTAAGTATCTGGGATTGATCCATTGGGATCTTTAGACCCTCCTGGAACTCACCCAACCTCTATAAAGTGAGTGTGATCTCGGACAAATCATTCTCCTGCACAACCGTTTTCCTAGAAACAGTATATTCTCTACCACGTGCTGAACGCAAGACGCTTCCTGGGTTGTAATGGTAAGTTGTTTTTTTTTAAATATTTAATATCGCTGATGCTAACAATAAAATATTAATGTGGTTTCTACAAGAAAAATAAAATATTTTAAACCAAAAGAAGTGAAAATAAAACCGCTTCACCATTTCATAGAACTGTGACGACAAAAGTGTTCTAGATAGAAACTGATAACTGGTTCTTCGATGAGATAAGTCTCTGGATGAAAGTGGAAACCCGGCGGTGACGCAGGTTGTCACTTCTTCACAAGATAACGCTTAAATATCTCACTTAATTACTTGGAGTCGCTAGGGTTCAGTAGAATCTTCATTATTCATTTGTCGTTACTTAACCTCCTATTGTCGTTTTGATTATTTTTTAAGAATCATAGCCGAAATACATTTTTCTCTGTATTGATAAATAAGACGCGAAACATAATAGTGAATTATGTATGTAGAACCTGTCCATATCCCGGGACACTTACTGTATCATCGAAAACCAAACCATTTTGGTCTAATAAAAATTAGTATGATTCGTTATATAATCCTTTATCCTAAGCATCCATCCATATAAATTTTGTTGGCACACGCGCATTTGAATGTACTTCCTAAAGTTGTTGAACTATATCACGATTTAGGAGCATAAAAGGATTTAGAAATTAGAGGTGATCTTTAGTGCTGAATTTGACAAAAGGTTATCAGCCTAGAGAACAGTGGACTCTGTACGTAGGGTATTGAACTAGTAATTTAAAAATCGTGAATTTGAGGCCGGCTGTGGTGTATAAATTATTTATAAAACCGGGGAACCAGCTCGAAGCGCGTAGTCTCGGTTTGGTAAAAAAGCCGGCAGTTGAGCGTTTTCTTAGCCTAGTATACTATAGTATGGAAAAATTAAAGTTCTTCCATTTATCGAGCCCAATTTTTTCTCTTAAATCTTGGTAGTTTAAAAGTGTTTGTACAACACTTTATTAATAGAGCTACATTAAACTTATAAGTCTGGAGAATAAATAAGGTGGGTGTGAGAGGACTTCGTAACCCAGGCTGTTTAGTTTCTTCATTGAAGTATAGGTCGATTAACCAATGTACGTTTTTGTTGCATTATTAACAATATCTTTGCTTTACGTAGAATAATATTAGTTGACCTTATAATAGATATATATATATATATCCTTGATGATGATTTATATCCTTCTCCACGATGAGGATGTGATGGTTATCAATGTAATATTTCTTGCAGCTTTGACTGTTGAGTTTCCAATCTTAAGCTCATAAAAATAATTACACGAAAATCGCGTCTTTTGATATATACTTTTATTTTTGAAGACATACTAAACAATGTTGGTTCAATTGTAGTGATATTAAATATTTGAAATATTGATATTAATATCGAAAAAAAGAAAATAACAGGTCATGATATTTACCTGGAAACATAAAAATAATAAACCACGGAAGTCCAATAATTCGACTTTGAATTTTAGAAATTAAAAAAAACTGACATTTACAGCCGTAATAGGGACCAAGAAAGACCACATAAATATGAGCTTCTGAAGATTTAGCCTTTCCGGCGGAAATGGAAGAAGAGGGAATTAGTCGGACAAATATTCTAAAAGAATTGATGACAACACAGAAAAACTACGGCAAAAAAAAAAAAAAAGACAAACTAAGGAGAAATAAAAGTAACAAAAATTTTTTAAAATATCGGAGAAACAATATGCACATGTGAAACAATGGTTTGGAAAAAGATAGCATAAAAGATAAAATCTCAAAGTTGGAAAAACTATGGTTCGCAACAGGAAATATCGAATCTATCCTTTAACGCTAAAATAGGACACAATAACACGGTGATAAATCGAGTAATTTTGTACGAGATGGAGGCAACATGTCTCCCTAAACTAGAAAAATTACTTAAAATAGAGAGAAGGATCCTGAGGAGAATCTATAAGCCCAAGAAAACACAGGAAGGCTACAGGTTAAGATCCAACCAGGAAATATACAGGGAGATGAAAGACCTGGTAACCGAAATATGAATCAGAAGACTAAGATTCTACGGGCACATGGTAGGAATGGACCAAGAGAGACTAAGCAAGAAAGGCTTTGACAAAATACGTAAATACAAGAGCGTAGGGGGGAATGTAAAACAAATAGAGGAAGCAGAAAAATTAAAAATCTGAAGAGATCAATGTTCTTTTGAAAAATAAAGAAAATCGGAAGGGTACTGGCGTAGTCTGAAGAAAGGAAGCAAAGGCACGCAGAAAATACTGGGAGAAAATAAAGACCAAGATGAGAAAAGAAAAGTTGTAAACTGATATTCGCGTGGTCTTAAAAGGCCGTTTCGTGAAAAAAACACCACACGAAAAGCCCCAATAAGTACTGCACCTTGTCCATTTTTTACAGAGACAATATTACCACTTGTAGGAAACATACTCAATACTTTACATGAATCTGCATTCTTTCTCTAGCGTGAGCCATTCCATTATCCACTATAGAGAAATTGCATGGTCTGATGGCCCTGCAGATTTTCAAAGCAATCTTTTTAAATTGATGCTTGATGACGGATGAGAATCATTTCCCCTTTCAACAGATAAAGTAATATTAAACCTCATTCTTCATTAGATACCATTGTAAGCAGGGATCGAAATGTTTCTTTTTTTGAATCTTGGAGTTGTTTACATATAAACTAAAATAGGTTGTCATATCCTGTATCAGTCTAAGCTATGTTTCAAAACGAAATGCTAGTAGGAAACATACATCTGTAAAATTCCGTAAAAAATGTTATACAGTACTTCTTGTAAACATACCAATGCCGAAATCATCGATCGCTATTTGCAATGCTCCGTCCAGTGGACTACTACCCAAGCTAAAATCCTTAAGATCACCCGAACGGAATCCTCCCATCTACTCCTCAGTATAATCATCGGTTTATTAGTCGTCTCAGTACTTAAGGATTCATTCATTACAAAGCCAAAGAACTTAAAGGTCCATTCTAATCCCCTGGATGTTTAAATCAACATTAAATTAAGTGCATTGTTAGTAGGATTCTGGAATTTCTTAGAAGATGTTAGAAAACATTTCCCATTTAATTAACTATCAGTTTTCGTAGGTACATTTGTCATATTCCTAAAATATAGAGTGGAAACTGGATGTATCAATGGCAACGACTGAAAAGACCTGGGCAGAAGATCCCAGCTGTTGTTAGATTTTCTTCTGTTACATATAACCTTATTACTTCATAATTTATTTTTATTTATTGCTCTTATGATGGTGATTATTTTTAAATACTTTTATTTTGAAGAGAAAAGATTTGTCCTGGCCGATGTTCTTATGATGGTGATTATTTTTAAATATATATATTGGTTTCTACTTATCTTGACTGTTGTAGAAATATATTGTTTATGGTTCTCGAGTTTCAGTCAGTTATTTCAATTTCTTAGGCGACGTTTCGAGACTAGGTTAGTCTCATATTCATGCCCTGACAGTGAAAAAATGATCTTTTAGTGAAAACATTAAATAGCACACTAAAATTAATGTAAAATGACACGTGTAAGTAGTTATAGGATAGGGTTCAAAGAATTGATCAATTTATCATCAATCACTTACTTCGCAATATATCATAGAAATGTTTATATTGCATTAGCTATGATCAACGAATAAGTAATCGATTTTTAGGAACAGCAGTTTTATTTAATTGTTGAATCATATTAGACTATTTATTATTATATCACCAAGAATTAATTAAATTAGCATAACACGAGCTTAGACCTTGATCATCCGATTTTTTGTTTACAGCGCGATTTTTATTTTTCTCTATAATTATCATTTCCTTTATATTTCGTTTGAAGCTATTTTTCTCTTGGTGTATCACTTTAGGTGCGTCAAATTTAAATTTATGTTGAGTATTTCTAAAATGTGTAGTGAGGGATGTTTGATCTGTTTTTTTGGGGTTTTTTATTATTGAATCACAACTATATTTGTGTTGGTACACTCTTCGTTTTATGTATTGTTCCGATGTTCCGAAATAGGATTTGCCGCATTTATCTTCACATTTTATTTCGTACACGACATTTAATTTTAACTCTAATTTATTCGAATCCTTAGTTTTAGTAAATAGTCTTGACACAGTGGCTGTGTTTTTAAAAGTAATCGCGGAATCAATGTTAATTTTATTACCGGTTAGTTTTTTGCTAGTCTTTCTGAAAGTGTTGGTATATAGGGTATAGTATAGTATTTTTTTAGATTGATTTCATTTGGGTTGTTTGGTTAGAAAGTGTTTTTGTTGTTTTTAGTAAATTACGAAGGAGGCTGTGTGGATAATCATTCTTTAATAAGAGGTCCACTACGTTGTTTTCGGCTGTTTTTTTGGTGTATTGGGGATGATAATTTTCTCGCGCGATTTATTAGGTTTTTAGCCGTATTTATTTTATATCTTTTTGGGCATTGGCTTGTGTAGTGTATGTATCGACCAGGGTGAATAGGTTTTTGCCACCATTTAGTTTCTATTTCCCCGTTTGATTTTTTCACTGTCAGGGCATGAATATGAGACTAACCTAGTCTCGAAACGTCGCCTAAGAAATTGAAATAACTGACTGAAACTCGAGAACCATAAAGAATATTTATATATATATATATATATATATATATATATATATATATATATATATATATATATATATATATATATATATATATATCAGCCAGGACAAATCTTTTCTCTTCAAAATAAAAATACCTATTACTGCATGTTTATATTCCAATATTAAATATTATATCCCGGTCCTAGTCATATCTTTTTTTTTTCAAATAAAATATTTAAAACATTATAACATCTAACAATAAAATAAAATAAATAAATTATAATAATGACGTAAATCAACAAGATCCCAAAATAAAAGTAATGTTTAATGAACATTCTCCCCGTGTATACATCGCAAATTGCGAGAACACGGAGATATAGAATCAGTGAAAAGAAAGGATATGTCTGACCGAGAAGCGAACCAGGATGGCTGAGGTGGCTAGGCCCCACGACGGTCACGTGGAACACCCTGGTTCGAGTCCCGGTCCTGGTCATATCTTTTCTTTTCAAATAAAATATTATTATCAATTCAATATACTGTTCAAAATATCTACTGTTCTTTTTATTTCATAATAACATTGTAATTATAATTGATTACATATTAAATTTTGCAAACTCAAACAAACAGCAACTATTAAAATTGCTTTATTTTGGAAATTAATATTTGGAATAAATTGTTATTTTATTCTCTCTTCTACGACAAATCTGTCTATAGTTTCATACATACATAGATACCTGGGTATCGTTATAAAGAGGATATGAATGGACAAGGTGAATCAAAAATAATATAAACTATAAATGAATTATAATAAAATAAACTGTTGTTTTTTTTATAACTGATATTGGTCATAAATAAAATTTTAAACCTGACGAATGTCCTGTTTAAGACTGCTAGTTGCTATAACATTAGCACAGGTGTTAATAAGATAATAAAAGTTAAAAACATTTTAAATTTATCAGTCACTATATACCTACAACATTCGGTCTTTCTGGTTTCTTTAAATTTGTAACTTATAGGATACGTAAAATTATCTGCTGTGGTATTGTTTACTATATTATATAAATTATCTGCATTTCATTGTTAATCAGTTTTACAATATATTTATACTTTTAATGCTGCGAAAAGTTTTGCAAATTAAAGTTATTAAGAGATCTGAAGAAACGATTAAATGGAACGGTAAGTTAGCTTTGGACTCGGATCAAGATGTAAGTAAAATATATTCGTCGAGGAGACCAATTTAGTTTAAAATATAGCTTTTCTCTGCGAAACAGGGGCATTTTGTCGAAAACCGCTTCCGTTTGGCAATCCACCAACTTTGATCTCTTAATGCCAAGAACGGATGCTGTAATGAATATCGAAACTGGCAGGTCTGATGCAAGGAAGTTTTTTTTTTTCAAGAAGTAGGCACTTTTCTGTTAGCCGAGCGCAAATGTTTACCCCCCCCCCCCAAAAAATAGATATCCCTTTATTCCTTATAGTTCTTGTTAGCAACCTGCACATTAGGTTAGTCATATGTACTCAGTTATTTAACAAAATACAATCTATAGCAAATTGATCGGTAACCCTGTTGCGTATCAATGATATTGGCTGGCAAATCATGAAATAATCAATGCATGTGAATAGATTTGAAGATCCAATTGGGATCTCCTACTAGATCAAACCGAACATTTACAACCAATTAATTTTTTTTTCCGAAACGTTTGACTCAGTTCATAACCTGTTCCTCTGTGTGACGCAGGGGAGTTCCCAGAAGGAACCACGGTTCAAAATTAATGGTTACAACTGTTTCTTTGTTTTTTTTTCGAATCTTCTTCGGAATTTTTTTTTTCTTTTGAAAACTTCGGCTAATAGCCTTCGGATACGAGTTCCAGGAAATTCATATTAATATGTTTCTGGAACGCACTACGAAAAAAAACTGCAGAAAGAAATACATCACTCTAACCCTAATAAAACCGTCACGACAATAGAGTTTCATGTACACCAAGAATTGATTGATTTTGAAATATTTTATAGGAAATTTAAATCTTCATTATTATTTTTATCTGACTATTGTACATGAATTGGCGATAGTTCGAAATAATTATCGATAGTCCATAACTAAATATTATTCTTTGATTGTATTTAACAGAGTACATAGATTTCCTCTATGGAGGGTCTATAAATATTTGTATGGTTATAACCAATTCATAATTGGATAATTCACAATTAATAAATTGTTCAACAGCATAAACAACTCACAATCCTGCTTATTGACGGTTAAGGATAGGCAAAGTGATAATTATAAATGTGAAAGAAAATGGTCCGGGTAGAGGTCAATAAATTTCTCTTAGATGTAAAGAAATGTTTATTAATTAACCAACGTTTCGACCTACTTTGCAGGTCTTCTTTAGGGCTAAATATGTGAAATAGAGTCAATTGAAAATTAATAAATATTAAAAAAATTGCTAAGCATGGTAAATGTAAAGGTTAAAATACAATGGTAGTAAAGAATGCAATAAGAATAATACATAAAGTGTTAAAAATTAATGAATAAGGTAATAAAGATATAAATTAAAGATTAAAATGGGTAAATATTAAAGTTAAAATACATAAGTATCAGGTATCTGAGTGGTGGGCAGTACAGATGGGGGAGGGGATAGAACATGAGATATATATCAATAAAAGGATGTAATTAGTTGGGGGTGCAGTCAGAAAACACAGCAAAATAAGTGAAACTTATTTTGCTGTGTTTTCTGACTGCACCCCCAACTAATTACATCCTTTTATAATATCTACCAGTCAACGAATTTCTTTCCTACAGATATATATCAATAAAGAGCAAGGATGATCATGTGGAGCATAAATAACCATAACAAAAAATAAATAAAAACTAGTAAAAAAAATGGAAAATACAGTATGTAATTTCCCTGAAGAAGACCTGCAAAATAGGTCGAAACGTTGGTTAATTAATAAAAATTTCTCCTCATCTAAGAGAAATTGATTGGCCACTACCCGGGCCATTTTCTTCCACATTTATTACCAAGGTCAACTATTATTATTCATGATGATAATTATAAAATTTCGGAACTTTAAAAGAAAACTTGGCCAAAGATTCTAGTTATAGGTTAACAAAAAAGTTCCGACCAGATCAGATTTCCTTTAGATCATCGAGCTATTGTCCTTTTTTTTTTTTTTTTTTTTTAATAAAGATATACTGACACTTGCCAAAAATCTAATGCCGAACCTGCAAAATGTGCACTCTGTGGCGGAGATCATCCCGCAAACTATAGAGGCTGTACGGTCTATAAAAATTTCCATCGCCAGAGAACTTTTAAAATAAAAGATAAAGTAGAGAAGACTACGACTCAGGCACCTGAAGTCGCCAACGTCACAATCTTCCCTGAATTGCCAAAAACGTTACAACTGCAACAATTTACTAGTACAGCGTCCACAGAGGACAGCACTTCAACTAATCTGCAACAGCATCGGATTCGGGCGCCTCAAACCTCCCAACTCAAGCCTCAAGCTTCCCTTAATAGGACTCAGACCTCCCAACCCAAGCCTCGGGGATCCCAACCTCAATTCCAGACATCCCATCCTACAGCTGAACCTCCATGTCAGCAAATTCCTCCCTATCATCTACCCTTACGGGTCAAATTGCCGCCGCAACAAAAAAAACCGGTCCCATCCTCTCAGAACCCTCAAAAAAATTCCCTAAATCATAATATAACAAAAACAAATCCAGCTCCACAGACTCAACTCACAGCCAACCATCCTTTCCAAATAAATTATCCAACCCAACCTCCAGATGTATATCCAGTCCACCATCCAACAGACATTAACGTTATCTTATCTTCCTTCCTGCGAGACCTTCAGGACACCATCAAACCACTCATCGTCCTACTCACAAGATTTCTTTCCGAAGTTCCACTTAACCTCCCACGATGAGCATAAAGCCCTTAACTATCCTTTTGTGGAATGCAAACGGACTACTCAATCACCGTGACGAACTAGACATTTTTCTCCATGACAAACAAATAGATATAGCTTTGCTGACTGAAACTCACCTCACTCAACGTACGAAATTCTATATACGGGACTATATTACTTATAGGTCAGACCACCCAGACAACACTTCACATGCTGGATCCAGCATTCTCATCCATAAAACTCTTTCTCATTCCCTTGTCCCTTCTACTCCAACTGATGCTATTCAATCAACATCAGTATCCATAACTTCACGACCTTTCCATATCACACTTTCAGCTGTATACTGTCCTCCCGGTAGTTCCATCTCTCATAACCATTTAGATTCCCTATTCCAATCTTTTGGACCGCGTTTCATTGCTGGAGGAGACTACAATGCTAAACACCAACGATGGGGTTGTCGAACATCCAACTCCCGTGGAAATATTCTATCCTCTCTCACATCCTCAAAGAGTTACTCAATCCTTGCCCCAAAAAATCCCACCTACTGGCCTACATCCCTCAAAAAACGTCCCGACATCCTTGACATATTTGTTACATCCCAGATTTCTCCCGCACAAGCCAATATTGAATCCTTGGACGACCTTTCATCAGATCATAGTCCAGTCCTCCTTTTCTTGCACTCAAGTTTTGCTCCCAAGCCTTCCCCTCCCTCATTGATTACAGGACGTGTCAACTGGGACGATTTTTGTTACGACTTGGAGGACAAACTGGACTTAAAAATTTCACTTAAGACAAAACAAGACATTGATACAGCCATAGAAAAACTTACAACTTCAATCAGAAGCAGTTTACATGATAACATCACAAATCATACAATTAATAACTATCAACAGACTGATTTGCCACAGCATATTCGAATCTTATTAAGAGAAAAACGCAGAGCAAGATCGAAGTGGCATAGAACTCGATATCCAGCAGATAAAACTATCTATACAAAATTAACGAACAAACTAAAAGCAGAAATCAAGAAGTTCAAAATTCAAAATTTAATTACCTGGACTGAAAATCTTACAACCACCGACAAATCATTATGGATGACCACCAAAAAACTCCTAAAGTTCAAGGAATTTAATCATCCACTCCTCACTGGATCAAATAACTGGACAAGATCTGACGGAGAAAAATCACAGTTATTTGGTCAATACCTTTCCAAAATTTTTCATCCACATCCTGAAATAATTAACCCAAATCACATTGAATGTATAAAAGAAGCGTTAGATGCTCCCCTCCAAATGTCCCTTCCACCCAAAGCATTCCATCCTACAGAAATATCCAACATTATTCACAGACTACCTTCCCGCAAAGCTCCTGGGTATGACCTCATCACAATTCATATCTTAAAACACCTTCCTAGAAAAGCCATTCTATTCCTTACCTATATATATAATGCTGTACTCCGCTCCACATATTTTCCTGACCCCTGGAAATTATCCATTGTAAAAATGATACCCAAACCTAAAAAAAAACCAGAATACCCTTCCTCATACCGTCCTATCTCTCTTCTACCGTGCATGGGTAAAATCCTAGAAAAACTCATCCTCAAACGATTGTACCCCATCCTTGATGCAAATCATGTAATACCAGATCACCAGTTTGGATTCCGAGCATCCCACTCCACTATTCAGCAATGTCATCGTGTGGTGGATGTAGTCTCCTCTGCATTAGAACGTGGATCATATTGCTCGGGCGTCTTTCTTGACGTGGAACAGGCTTTCGACCGAGTCTGGCATCCGGGCTTGCTCTACAAACTCCGTAAATTCCTACCTCATACCTACTTTCTCATCCTTCAATCCTATCTCACAAATAGAACTTTCCAGGTAAACCATAATAATGTCCTTTCATCCATCTTCTCCCAATCTGCTGGTGTTCCTCAAGGTAGTATCCTTGGCCCAATCCTTTATACAGTTTATACAGCTGACATCCCAACTCATCCTAATACTATCCTTACCACGTATGCTGATGATACATGTGTATTATCAGTCAACGCCAATCCAGTTATTGCATCCCAAAGGCTCCAATCCCATATCACTGATCTTGAAGAATGGTGTCAAAACTGGAGAATTAAAATAAATTCTCAAAAATCCCATCAAATCACTTTTACCTTACGTCGTAAACCAATGACTTCCTGCCCTCCAGTATCCTTTAATAATACCCCACTGGTGCAAGTAGAACAGATCCGATACTTAGGGTTGCACCTCGACAAACGATTAACCTGGAATCCTCATACTAGACTGAAAAGACAAGAAACTGCTCGACGTTTCAGGCTACTTCAACACTTACTAGACAAACGCTCTAACCTCCCGATTAACTACAAAAGACTCATCTACATGACCATCATAAGACCTATTTGGACTTACGGAGTAGAGCTTTGGGGCTCCACTAAGCCATCGAATTCCTGTCGTATCCAATCCCTACAGTCCAAAATCCTTCGTAAAATCCTCAACGCTCCTTATTTTGTTAAGAATATAGTCATCCATAACGACCTTAATGTCCCATTTGTTGCTGATTTGGCCCAAACCCGGTATCTTTCCTTTCATAACAAACTTCATTCCCACTCAAACCCTCTAGTTTCAAACCTAGCTTCCTCTTCGATTCCCGATAATCCCCCGAGGCGTCTGAAAAGAAGATGGCCACGGGACCTTCTTAGTTGAACTAGATATTTGAGTACTACCAGTGGGTAGTTTCTCAACTTGCCATTACTCATGTCATTTTGTATCACATAGCCTATTTACTGGATGTATTTTTTTTTATTATACAGTTGTAAATATCAAAAATAAATTTAAAAAAAAAAAAAAAAATAAAGATATATTTAAACTCGAGCATCGAAAACCGGTATTTTTCTTTGAAAAAAAATCTAGTAAGAGGATTAATACAGAAAAGAAAAACATACTTTATATAGGATCAAGTTGAAAATGGTCGGTGGATAGGCGATTGAAATTATATACACCTATAAGTGTGACTTATTTACTATTGCCAAAGTTTCGGCCTAACGTTTAGGTCATCATCACGGCAGATGATTGTAGAGTCAAGGGGCAACTGAAACTGACGGACCCAATGTTGGATGTTCAAGTTACTATACAGTATTTAAGTATGACATTTCTTAAACAAATGCTTGAAGCTATCGTTATCTATTATTCCAATAATATATAGGAATAGGCTGTTTGTGTTACATACAAGTTTTGTTTAATTTTTTTATTCGTTCGAAAAGTTTTATTTTTATCCTCTACAAGGGTCAATTTCATTTCTTTAAGTTCCAACACCACAGCCAACCAATCTCCGCCATCCTGTGCTATCCTCCTCCAGTATTGTACACCAAGCAGTTTCAGGTCCTCTTCAACATCATTCAGCCATCTGATCCGAGGGCGTCCTCTACTTCGGCGTCCGGATTCTAATTGAGCATTCTCCTTGCTATCCTATGGTCCAGCATTGTTTCCACATGCCACTTCCATCTCAGACTGGCTTTCTTTATCAACTCTACCATGTCCGGCTCCCCCCCCCCCATATATCTCCATCAGCTCCTCATTCTTTCTTCTTCTCCATACACCATATTCGGCCACTCCGCCCCGGATATTCTTAATATTTTTATTTCCCATGTGTTGGTCATAAGTTCTGATTTTTCGGTCAGAGGCCATGCCTCGCGCCTATATATGACTACCGGTCTTAGTATGGTTTTGTAAAGTTGGATTAGCATTCTTTTAGAGAACGATTTTAACTGAAACACTCTTTGTAGTGAGGAATAAAACCTATTTCCTGCTGCTATTCTGGCTTGTATTTCACTCTCTATTTTGATATCAACTGTGACCACACGTCCCAGGGACTTGAATTGGGTTACAGCTCTAAAACTGTGCTCTCTTAAACTCACTTTTCCATTTGCTATATTTTCCAATTTTGAGTTTTACATATATACAGTTTTATCTTCATTTACTTTAAGACCCAGTTGAATGGCTGCCTCTTCAAATTCTTGAAATGTTCCTGGTAATGCTGCTTGGGAAAACGTCACCCGCATATGCTAGATGCGGTTGTTAATAGTTCCTCCAGATTAGTTTTTACAGTTCGGATGACTGCTTCGAGGGTTAAATTAAAAAGGAGAGGGGCTAGAGGATCATCCTGTCTCAAACCAATGTTTACTTCAAACTCTTCTGACAGCGCATTCTCTTGTTTAACTCGACTGACAGTCTTAAATAGAGTATTCTTGTTAGCCTGACTAATTTCTTGGATATGCCCACATTTATCATGGCTTTCAAAAGTCTTTCTCTATCTACAGTGTCATAGCTTGTTTGAAATCGAAACATAAAGAGGAGATGCATGTTTATGTTGTATTCATGGCACTTTTCCATTGGTTGCCTAAGTGAAAATATCTGGTCTATTGACCTTCCTGGTCTGAAGCCTCCTTGGCATTTTCCTATAATATTTTTAGGGAATTCTGTCAACCTTTATTAAAGAAGTACTTATAGGTCGTATTTAATATCGAAATGACTCTGTAATTATTTGCTGCTTTGTATATCGACATTAGTATGTTAAAAACATCTTGTTAATAATTATCAATAATCCGCTGAATAAGAAGAAAATTGTTTCATCCTTCATATACTTTAAAAGAAACATTTGATTCAGAGAACTGAGATACCTCATATAAGATCATAAGAGAATTGGAGTCACCAACAAACTAGCAAATTTAATGGAAGGCACCCAAACTAACTTCTAGGGTGAAATTCATTGAAGAGGCCTATCGTCCATTCGAAATTAAGTCAGAAGTTAGACAAGGAGGTGGTCTATCATCAATCCCATTTAACTTTATCTTGGAGAAGACTGTGAGAATTCGGAGACTGGAACTGGAAAGCCGAGGAATAAAAGCAATATGCTTCGGTAGAAAATCATTAGGAATTAAAATAATCTGTTTAACCCGGATGACTTTGGGATACTTTCAGAAAACTCCGAGGAAGTCAGATATTATGCAGAATTGATATTCCTTGGACATCTGTATAGAATGAACAAGCATTGATTGACCAAAATATATGAATTTCGTAGAAAAAGGAGACCACGACAACATGGAGTGAGGAAAGACAGTTTTCTAAAAATTGAGCATTAATATGTCCCATGTTAGAAGGAAGTGAATTTGGAAGCAAACAGAAAAATCTGGGTGGGTTTCAGGAGGATGAAAGACCAGAGAATGTTGGACGAAGCTGGACAGTGGTACGGAAGAAACGTGCTAGGCAACGGATGAACTAATATTGGAGAAAAAACTTGAGCAAAAGAATGGAAAATAGAGTTTTAACATGATCCAAAGTTGTCAAAACGAAAAGAAAATCAGGTTAGAATAGTGATTATGATTCGTTATATTCAAGCTAGATCTGAATTAGTCTGAAATAAGGATATTTAAAATGCGTTTTGTGAAATGCTGATACCATGAAACGAACAATCCCAGTTTGCTTATAATGCGTTAGGTCAGTAACCTGGAATAAGGTTGGTGATATTTCGATGTCATTATCGATAGTAAGCAGAGTATCGATAACAGCACTGATATCACATATTTTTATATGTGTTATAGCTTTTCATCTAAAGCTATATATTTAGCCTGACGAAATGTGTGCAATTTAACGATAAATAAATAATTAAAATAAAGACATCAAAGTTTGGATCAGAAAAATTTTCGACTTAACTATCGAAATATACCCTGGCAACGAATATTTCTAATTAATTATTAGAAATTTCTACGTTCGTGTAAAATTATTTCGATTTTCGCGCTATGTTGAGGGTCCCAGGTTCGAATCGAACTGTAACAGATAAATTATGTTTTCTGATACCAGGAGGGGATCGATCCTGTGGGATCTGGGGACCTTCCTGTGTCTCACCAAATCTATATAACCTGGTTACAATTAATCAAAAGGGAAACGCTGAAACTGAGCGAGATCTCAACCAAATCACTTCTCTGCAGGACTGCTGGTTTAGAAACAGGACAGAACTTACCTAATACTGCACAGAAAACCCTTTATTTGTTGTGGTTTTCAGGGGTTATATATAATCAGGAGATATATCTACAGCCCAGGTGGATAAGTAGTTAAGTCGAATTTGGTACAGAGAGAATTAATTGTATCGATGGAAGCAGAATAGTGTCATTCTTTTGATTTTTGGTTTGAAATAGAGTTATAAGAAATAACTCCATAGCAAAATAGTATAATGATGCTTTACTTAGCCCCTTAATTACTACGAAAATAACACGATTCAGCTTCTCGGGGTATAAGAAACTCATTTTGTAGAAAATTCGACTTATTCATAGGGACTGTAAATATATGGGGTTATATTCTCGGTCACCTGTCCCCAAACAAAACTCCGGGACGCAAAATTGTCCCGTTTTCCAAACACGCGCGAAAATTTAAGATTATTTTTCACAATTTTTTATAATTAAAATAATTATATTGATTTGGATATAATTATAGAGGACAATAACTGAATTAAGTTATACTTTTTCTACAATCAAAAACATTAAAAAGCTGTGTTTGTTTTAATTGTAAACCTGCTATCTATCGTATATAAAAACATGTCCCGTTTTAAGTTAAAAAATACATGGTCAGTTTAGTTATATATCAAGTTTGCTTCATTTCATCAACTGATTTATACATCAATGAACAATGGAATGCAAGCTTTCTGTAGATCACAATGTTAATTATTGATACAAAAATTATAGCAATATTATTATCATTACTTCAAGCGTACTAGTACTACTAACATAACCCTGCCAAATGAGCTAGGTGCATTGAAATCGCACAGACCACTTTAAGATCCATTGAGCAAGATCAAACCCTTAATTAGTTAACAAGGCTGGAAGCCATTACAGTGACAACTACTTGCCGACCGGAAGAGTGTAGATGTCGCCCCTAGACTTCTACAACTAATAACCTCTGAGGAATTCCAACTCGCACAGGAGGGTACCCCACCGGAAATACCACCCGCCATCCTGTCCGCTGGCAAGGAACCCCAGTGGAGGAACATACCATCTGTATAACTATCAATTGTGAGATTTTCAATAACTGCTAGTTAATTATTCACAAATTTACTATTAAAGTTATAAAAACGTAATCCAATACTATATATACGACTTAGGCAACACCTACATTGGATCCGATTCGGTGCGACGTGATTCTATCACATACGATGCTGAAGTGTATACATTATACATATTTTACTATACATTAGAGTAAAATATAAATGTATTAAAAATAATTAATGAATAATCTTAATTTTATAAATTTAAAGAACCAAATGTTATAACTCTAGATATATTTCAGTCATTTGGTTTGCTAGCGACGTCTCATCGTATCACACCGGATCCAATGTAGGTCTAGCCTTAGGTAAAATACGTTTAACGGAACGCACTTGTTTTGACGAACCTCAAAATTTTTTTTCGCTCTAATGAAAAGTAGTGTTTTTCACATTCCTGTGCAAGTTACATTTACTATCCAAAAAATTTTGCAAATAACTACTAAAAAGATTTTATTTTAAAAAAAGTAAAGAACCTGGAACTATCTCGATGAACCAAACAAAAAAAAAAGAACTATTTATATAACACTAAAATATTAACATATATATATATATATGTTAAAGAAAGGGGAGCGGAGTGGCTCAGTGGTAGAGTACTGAGTTGCCATGCCGGAAACCCTGGTTCTAATCCCGCTGCAGGACTTGACTTTTATTTAGCCTGTTTGCAGCGGGAGATGGATCATATAGAATGTAGGATCCTTCTGGGGCCCGCCAAGGCTCTCTAAATTTTATAAAAATAGGGTAACCAAAATAAGGGGGAAAAATCTGACGGTCGAGCATGACCTAGGACAAGTCACCTCCTTGCAGAACTGTTGTCTATGAAACAGTACAGTCTCTACTATGTACTGAACCCCAGACCTGTTCACGGGTTGTAGTGGTACAGGGTTTTTTTTATATCAAAGAATAAACCTATTTACTTAATTTTTTTAAACGAATTTCACCAATTGTCAAAAAAAAATTATCTCTAGAATTTATCAATGAAAAAATAAAAATATGGAAAAGATTTATAATACAATCAAGTAATAATTAATTTGTTCTTAATATATATTGTTTTTTATTGACCTAGCTAATATAAATGCATCCATAAATATGTGTATATATATTTATACATATAACAAAGACTACAACACCAGCCAAGGTCCCGTTGCGTAAGAGACGAGCCTCCGACGGGCCCCCAGCGCTGCCTCATTCACTACTGTGGCTATCTTCGGTTTCTTCTGATATAGTGTACAATCATTGGTTAATGTCATTGTTATTTCTATTATCTTGTTTTAAATTAGTAATAGATAAATAATAAAAATAAATTAAACAATTTGAATAATGGTTGGTTGATGTTATAAACTATATAATCATAATATTTAAATTCCTCTACATTCTCAAACTTTCCCCCCTAAATCATGATCCAAGTCACTTTTTAGTTCTAAATAAATGTCTTCTTGTGCGAATATATTTGGAGCTCTACTTCTCACCGTCATTCATCATCGATGTTGCATTTCTTTATTTTTTAAATTAAGTTTCATCATCTTCATACGAGTATAATATTATTGAACCATTTTTTGAAAAATTAAATACCTAACAAGCGAGATGCTTTAATCTTAAATTAAGTTTATAATTACTGAACATAGTAACAAAGGAAATAACTTAAGATACTACGAGAGGTAGACCAAAACGTACATGGGAGGATTGCATTAAATTTGATTTTACTGATTTGGGTTTTGGGGATACGTAAAGAATCGAGCCTTTCAATACGCTTCTTATTTTTACTAAAAAAATATACGTTAATATATTCTATGAAGTTTTATTACTTAGTTGCTGTTTTTGCTTATGTAAATTTCTAAACTCGACGATGAGCAAACGGTGGAATTTTATAATGCCTAACAATAAGTAACTAATTTTAAAGCTATGCCCACTATTTAAGACGTTAATTTATCATTATTTTATGGCTTGGAAGTTAAAGCTAAAAATACTTCAAACTATATATTTGTGTCCATTAAGCCGTTTTCCTGGACCAATACCCCCGAATTCCTGAAGTCACTGGAGAACGTCGATCATTGGTCGTTGGTAGGCCTCCACAGTCCGGACTTCAACACTAAATGGTAAATGGTTCTTCAGGAACTCTATATGGAGAAGGAACATTGGGCATAAGAGTTCTAGTCACGTCTGTCCGGAACAGTTTCAACAAAAGTCTCGATTATCTAATAAATAATTCGTAGAAGTATAACTAGTATACCTATGGTATAATATTATTAATTAATGTATACATTAATGTATATATACTAAGGTTTTTAACTAAATTAATTGAGAGATGTTGAGCTTTCGTGAAATACTAACACAACATGGCAATGTCTGTTGTAGAAATGTTGAAAAAAAAATCAGTACACCTTTTTATAAAACGATTTGTTTGTTCGATATCGTACTATCGAAAAATTGTAAAAAAAAAAAAACTATATTTTTTCTTTAAAAAATATCTATAGTAATATATTTCGATATAATCGAATATTGATAATTTCCAAACCGATATCTTCTGAAAAAAGTTAAAAAAATAAAATAACTGTGCCATTATAATCGAGGAAAGGGATTGAGTTCAGTATTAGTAAATATATGGTTAAGATAGTACTAAGTATGAGCCAACGGTTGTGCAGGAAGATGATTTGGCCGAGATCACGATTAACTGCAAAGTTTTCCACCCAATAAGAGTACCTACTTTATAGAGGTTGAGAGAGACCCAAGAGCGTCTGTGCTCAAATCCTCAGCATCTAATCCGATCTACTAAGCATCTATAGATATTCTTGGCCACTCATAATGCTTTTAAGACATGTGATGGGTGTTTTTTTAATATGCACTCTACACACTAAGGGGTAGATGTCAAAACTCTAAAAAAATAAATAAATCAATATTTATGTTCTGATTGTAATACATTGTGAAACATCTATTTATTTAAGATATAGTAGGGAGGTCTTCATATGAATCAATGAATTTTATAGTTTTATTTCATTTCTTAACTATTTATATTCGATCGGCATTTTGCAATAAGCAAAAAATGGGACATGACTTTATTCATAACAAAGTGAGGAAAATTAAGATTTTACGAAGGATTTTGGATTGTAAGGATTGGGTAAGAGAGGAATTCGATGGCTTAGTGGACCCCAAAGCTCTACTCCATAAGTCCAGATGGGTCTAACGATTGTCACGTATATGAGTCTTTTGTAATTAATTAGGAGCTTAACTGTTTTTTACAGTACGTGTTGAACTAGCCTGAAACGTCGAGCAGTTACTTGTCTACAGTCTTGTTTGAGAATTCCAAGTAAAACGTTTGTCAAGATGTAGTGCTGAGTATCGGACCCAGTAAAAGTTCATGTAAGTGTTGCACTTATACAACAATTTGTTTTATTTTATTTTCCATTTGTGCTTTTTGAAGTTTTGTGAATGTATATTGAATTTTCAATTTCTGAAGTATTTATCAGCTGTTTTTGATCTAACCTTATCCAGCTGGGGTCTAGTAATCTTCCTTATGATTCAGTAGTTGCATTTGAGCCTTGAAGGTGGTGGTATGTTTCTTGGGTGCATTATTCATGTTTTGCTTTGCTGTTATTCTCTTTGAACCCTGAGGATCTCTGAATAGGCGAAATATTGGACAGATGTTTTTAATTAAGGGAGCGGAGTGGCTCAGTGGTAGAGCACTGAGTTGTCATGCCGGAAATCCTGGTTCAAATCCCACTGCAGGTCATGACTTTTATTTAGTCTGTTTCCAGCGGGAGATGGATCATATAGGATCTAGGACCCTCCTGGGGCCCACCAAGCCTCTCTAAATTTTATAAAAATAGGGTACCCAAAATAAGAGGGAAAGACCTGACGGTTGAGCATGACCTATGACAAGTCACATCCTTGCAGAACCATTGTCCATGAAACAGTGCAGTCTCTGCCATGTACAGAACCCCAGACCCTTCATGGGTTGTAGTGGTACAGTTTTTTTTTTTTCAATTTCTGTTTTTAGTTTAGGAGACTTTAGGTCTTAACGGTCTTAGGTTTTCCACGGTCTTAAAATTTATGTGAGACCTTTTTACCTTTCCCTTTTTCAATGTCAGTAAGTACTTCTTTTAAACTTAAAAAATCTATTAAAGATTCTATTAATCAACTGGTATTCCTTTTCTACCACTCCTTACTTAATTTCATGTTACCTGTACCACTACAACCCATGAAGGGTCTGGGGCTCAGTACACGGTAGAGACTGTACTGTTTCATGGACAACGGTTCTGCAAGGAGGTGACTTGTCCTAAGTCACGCTCGACCGCCAGATTGTTCCCCCTTATTTTGGGTACCCTATTTTTATAATATTATATAGAGGCTGGGTGGGCCCCAGGAGGGTCCTAGATCCTATATGATCCATCTCCCGCTGCAAACAGACTAAATAAAAATCATGGCCTGCAGCGGGAATTGAACCAGGATTTCCGGCATGGTAACTCAGTACTCTACCACTGAGCCACTTCTCTCCCTTAATTTCATGTTAGTGAGTGAAAAATAATAATCTCAATCAATTAAAATTATAATGGCTTTCCAAATTTTTGATATTTTATTTATTTGATTTAGCTCTTGCAATATATTATTGTATAGAAATCGTTAATAGCCTGAAAAAATCCTAAAATTGTGCGACTGAGCTAGTAAGGACTAATACCATACGGAACCAAAGCTCACCCAGTTTTGCAAATTTTGCGGATTTGTTTCATCCTTACGTCCAGTTTTGATTTTATTGTGGTCAATACCAGTCAAGTTTTCGGACGAGGTAATAACTGACCTAGACTACATGGTGAGACTGAACCCAAGACTGATAGAAGAGCTGATAGAGGATACTTGGAAGCAGTTGGAACAGGTTAGAGCGGATTCCGCACATTTCCCGCTGACGCTTACAATATAAAACAATGCCCGGGTTCACTGAGATCTCTCGTCAACTCCCTCATTATCCGCAATTGTTCTCCTTTCCTCATATCGTATTTATAAATCGGGAAAAAAATAAAGATATTGGAATTCGTTCTGGAACTGAGCCAAGGGAGCATTACTATTTTCGATATCCGTCTCTTGCAAAACATAGAGAAAGTGGAGAATATGTCAAAGTATAAATAAAGCCAAAGTGCTATGTATTCACCCGGTTAATATAACTGAAGTAATAATACTTGGGAGATTGAGATGGGCATCTAAATTAAAAATTAAAAGAGTCAGCCCGCTTATTCAAATTCGTTTTGCGTCGATTCGACGTAGGTTATCTTCTTTCTAGGGTTAAAAAAGATAATCATATAGATATAAGAGTCTTGAAAACAAAAAAAAGGACCACAGCAAACCATGAAGGCTTTATGGTTTAGTAGAACGTAGAGACTGTACTGTTTCTAACTATTGTGCAGTGAGTTGACTTGAGTTGTGGTCCGAAATCACGCTCACTTCCAGATCCAATTTATAGAGGTTGAGTGTGCCTCAGGAGTGTCGGCGGATCCCACCAGTCATAGTCATACCGGTCACAGGCGGAGTTAAACCCGGTAATTACATCTTAGCAACTCAGTGCTCTACCCATTGGTACTAAACTCAGTAGCTACACTCTCTTCTTAAGAATCTTAAATATCAAATTAAAGTTAATTGAATCATTATTATTTTTTTAGATCATCAAGTTTAAATTTTCTGTCCTAGATTTCAACTGATATAATATTAACATCGAAACATTAATTTCAAATACTAAATTTGTGAAAAGTTGCATTGGATTTGATTATATTTTTGATAAAAATCTACTATGTCTTTCGAGTGAAGTGCCTTAAAATGTACAGAGACCAAAACTGAGATGGACAGATGGATGTTGCACCAAATTGAAATACAAAATTTCAGCTTTCTGCGGGGAACCGTTTTTGATCCATGCAAGGAACGTACGAAGTCTAAATTGATTCAGGGATGGTATAAATGAAAATAAGGTGGTTAGGATAACAACTTACTTCGCCAATCATCACGATTTGGATAGCGGCATGGTACCTTACATTTTTTTTTAAAGGGAGTAAAGAACCTTTGGTTATGCCGAACCTCGGAGAGGGTGTAAACTGGGAGTTCCGTGCCTCTAAGGTGTAACTAGTATCTTAGTAGATCCCTAACCTAATTATACCTGGGTACGCAACTTGTAGGACTCCCCCTATACCATCTCCCGACTAGCCATGGCAGGAAAAAGGGACGTCAAATGAAACAAACTAACACAATCTGTTAAATTTGAGGGGGAAAAAAAGAAAGAAATTAAGTATATTTCCTAGAAAGACTACAAAGAAACCTTTCAGACAGTGAGTCATAATAGGCAATAGGTAAACGAACAGCTGAACTATTTTAGTATTTCTCACTAATAGGCATGTTGGCTCTTGCAGCATCAGCAGGCGTCGGCATGTCGAACCGCCAGCTTTTTAGAGACATCAGCAAACCCAATTAATTGTAAATTTATCCAGTCTATACAGAATTCAACACCTCACATTTAAAAGATAGCAAGTTTGAGGAAATAAAAATAATGAGAATGCCTCTACAACAGTTTTACTTTGTCGAATCACGCGAAACAGCATTCTAAAGGAGAAAACAAAACAAAAACCTTGGGCAGCAAAAATCGATCACTGAGGTCATACGCTAAATTTTGTTTAATAATAATGATACTAAAAGGCCTTGTGAACCCGAAGACTCGAGTCCGATTTCAACACACGCAGCTTACTGAATTCCGTCCATGTCTAGACTCAAATCCTTAACGCAATCCTTCCAGCTACATCATTCGGTCTACCTTTAGGACGTTTACCAGTAGGCTAAGCGCTAACTAACTTTGGGGAAATTCGTTCGTTACCAACACCAAAACCTGTAAAACCATAATTAAACTTTTGCATTGCTCTAACTTCCATTACGTTTAATTCATACTTGGTCTTACATTCCACACTCTATTCATATATATATATTTTTCAACTCCTCCATGAATTCCTTGAAATAGTCCCTACCCGTATATCAGTAAATCTAACTGAATATTTTATGTATGATGACATTTATACCAATAATGCACAATGACGCCATCTTTTGGTCTTACAACTTTGTAAATTGATAAGGTTGTCTAGGGCTAAAGTTTAAATTTATCTAAGCTACTAAGATTCTAAGCCCTTTTAGGACATTCAAAATTTCTAATTCGCAAAGAAGTATTTGGATGAAATATAAATCTAATCTGAGTTGAGAGTTGTTAGTTTGACGAGTCACCGCAGACCAAGCACCAACTATTTGATTGCCCTCAAGATGGCATACATGCCGAAACTTTGGCACAATTAAAAAAAATATAAAAAGTTGTGTTATCTTTGACTGCACCCCCTGGCCAATTCAACCCATCATTATAAATCTAATCCTTCTAAAAGTTCTACGTAAAATTGTAGGAACTATTAGAATGGAGGACAAGTGGAGAATCAGGTCCAACAAAGAATTAAGGGACCTACACGATGAGCCTGATATAGTGAAAGTCATCCAGCTCAAGAGACTGTGATGGTTAGAGCATGTGGAGAGGATGGACCCAACAAGAATCCCAAGGAGCATGCTGAATGGAATACCAATTCATGGAAGAATATTGAGAGGGAGGCCTCGTCTCAGGTGGCTCGACGATGAGGAGGTGATGACCAGAAGGCGAAGGGTATAATCCGCTGGGGGCGCTTTGCGGCGGACAGAGGCGAATGGTGGAAGAAGTTAGTCGTGGTTCTTCAAGGACTGTAGAGCCCAGTAATTAATGGATGAATAACCTAATGGAATTCTAATAAAAATTGATTCCTCTGTTTTGTAATTTCAGATTTTAAAAATTTACAAGGAATTGTTCAACGGGCATTGTTGATAAAAAGACCTATTAAAACCGACAATGGATACAATGACACAGCACAATAACCTTCATCTGACGAGGGTGCCTTTTGGCGAAGTCAGCTGAGTGCTACCAACAGATATTTGCTTTGTGAATTTTACCTTCAATAAAAGCAATGCCAATGATCTCGGATTGTAAACTGCTGCAGAACATCCTATTACATTTCAGATGGCCACATCGTGTTTAGATGAGAGCATCGAAATATAAAGAAGAACATGGCCGTTTAGTGTGACGTAGGGGTGATCACCATCCTGCACAACATTTATCTTGGAAACAGTACAGTCTCTACCGTGTACCGACTACAAGAGCCTTCAATGGTTGTTGTGGTACAGGTTTTTTACATCAAATGAAACAATCAAACAAACTTATTAACTTTTTTAATTCAAATAACATTTACTTTTACAGCAATTAATTAAATTAACAGTACGGAAATTCAGGTTACCAGTTCAAGGCTCCGCAACTGTACAATATAACAAGGATTCATGGGGACTAATTGATTTGTTTCTAACTTTAATATTCGTCCTCATATTGATATTATTAAAATTATTACAGGTTTTACTTGAAATTAATTTAAATTATTGCTGCTAGGATTCCCGCTCATCTAGAAAAATTGTACCTATATCAGTAATAATTTAAATTACTGAAAACCTTGTGTGTGTATCTCTTGAACATATTAATTAATTTAAATTACTGTTATTATAAATTATTATAATTTATGTCACATATGCAGCGGAGTGGCTCAATGGTAAAGCACTGAGTTGCCATCCCGGAAATCCTAGTTCAAATCCCACTGCAGACAGTACTTTTATTAAGTCAGTTTGCAGCGGGAGTTGGATCACATGGGAATTATGACCCTCCTGGGGCTCATCCAGCCTCTGTAAAATATTATAAAAATAGGATACCCAACATAAGGGGAAAAAATCTGGCGGTTGAGCGTGACCTAGGAGAAGTCACCTCCTTGCAGAATCGTTGTCGATGAAAAAGTACAGTCTCTACCAAGTACTGAACCCCAGACCCATTCCTGTAGTGGTACAGGTTTTTTTTTTCACGGATGCAGCAAGAAGTGCATTGGTCTCATTTAATTTAACATTGTTGCATAAGTTATAACTACCAGCTATATTCGAAGAAGGAATAAAATCGATTTATTAGTTTATGAACTAAAGTAATTTAAACGAAAATTAAACTGTAACTTATTGATATGGTACTTTAAAGTTGATAATTACCCTTCTAGAACAGTAGATGTAATTTCAAAAATACTTATCAAAGGTATCCAATCTATTTACGTAAGTTTAAGCTAAAAGTTAACAACAAAGTATAGGAAATATTTGATCCCTGAATCTGGAACAACCTTGAACGACTTAAGTACGTGAAACTTTTTCGACATTTACAAGGCAGTTAATTATATCGACAATCATAGGCTATGGTAATTAAAATGATTACCTAATTATAAGACAATTGACATGCTATTTTAATATTTTAATATAATCTATTTAATTAATTTAATCAGTGGTATTAAAATAATCGATTGAATTAATCTACCGAGGGACAGGGATGAGTGCTGAGGTTAGAACAGATTTCTTTGATTTAAGATATAGGTAGAAACGCAAGGAAAAACAAAAAAATTAATATTGGTAGACAAAGGTAAACATCATGATGAATCGTTTGGCAACTCAATACAAATGAGCAGCAACTCGCGAATTTTCTCCTGGTGTTGGTTCGTTGTGAAAAATGTATGAAAAAATGACGTACAATATTCATGGAGAAGAAAATTGTAATGGTGGAGGTAAAAAAAAAATTCCTTAAAGAGAGAAACTATTCATTACAAATCGACGTTTTGAACTAAGTTGTGGTCTTCTTCAGGGCTTAGTTTGTCATATAGAATGGGCATTCATTCCCAATAAAGCCCCCAAAAAGACCCGAAACGTGGCTCTAAAATTTGGTGTCTAATAAATAATTTTTTGAGCTCCACTCGGACCATTTTCTTCTCCATATTTATATGGTCGTCTATTAATTATTCAAGACGTAAAATATTTATATGAGTTATTCTTATTTATATGAGATAGATCGTAAATATTTAATGTTAACTGGAATTTATATGGTGTGGGCACCATACCAGACTTTTATATTAATTAATAGGATGTAATTAGTTGGGGGTGCAGTCAAGAAAGCACGCAAAAATAGGTGAAACTATTGTATTTTATGTGCCGACGTTTCGACCTACTGTGTAGGCCATCTTCAGGGCTATGAGAAAACAGACAAAAACAGAATAGACTGTAAAAATACATAAAATAGAGATACAGAAAAAATAACAAAATGTAGAGATATAAAAAATTATGCGAGAAAAAAGTGAAGGATATATAGTGAAAGGATATATGAATAAAGATGATTACATAGTAGATGTATAGAAAGGTGATAATGCAAAACAAAATACAAAGAGAGGAATGAAGTTAAACAGAAAAAAATAAAATGAAAAACAGTTGTTCTTTCATTTCACTTATGGTACTCCCCATGAGTCTATTTTCATATTATTGTTTTCTCTGCAATACATTTCTATCTTTATTATACTAAGTTGTCCATACTCATTATATTTATATCTTTTTCATTTTATTTTTTTTGTTTAACTTCATTCCTCTTTTTGTATTTTGTTTTGTATTATCACCTTTCTATACATCTACTATGTAATCATCTTTATTCATATATCCTTTCACTATATATCCTTCACTTTTTTCTCGCATAATTTTTTATATCTCTACATTTTGTTATTTTTTCTGTATCTCTATTTTATGTATTTTTACAGTCTATTCTGTTTTTGTCTGTTTTCTCATAGCCCTGAAGATGGCCTACACAGTAGGTCGAAACGTCGGCACATAAAATACAATAGTTTCACCTATTTTTGCGTGTTTTCTTGACTGCACCCCCAACTAATTACATCCTATTATAGTACCTACAGTCAGCTAATTTCTTCCTTACTTTTATATTAATTATTTTTACCTAAAACGTCTTTTTTCTTATTTGAGATAAGATGGATAAGTTGTTGGGCTCTTTCTGGCTCCATATTGTTTCGCTCGTCTTATTGACTACATTCCCCATCACCCTCTTCTAGACCCCATCATCTTCTAATCCCCTGCCTCCCGATCATCTTCCTCCTTAGCCCGGCTGACGACAACCTGCGTACTTCCTAGCTGCTGCGCCTCTTCCAGATTGGACAGTGGCCCTTACTGCGACCTCTCAATTGATATACGCAGGCACTGACCTCCAATAAGCGGGTCCATTGATGACTGATATAGCTCTCAGCTTATTATAGTAACTGCGTAGAACAGGTCATGGTTCTCTGCCTTACAGGGCAACAGCAAACAGCAATCAAATATACAGTACGCTATACTGTAAGACATGATAGTATTAAAAGTAGCTTTGGAAGTCCTAAGGTTCGAAGCCGATACCACCGACATCTGCCCAAATCCAAATCCATAATAACACTTCTATACTTTAAACAATACAGACAAGATAACATTACTCAGCATCTAAGATTCAATGTACCATGTCTTTACTTGTCATTGTTAATCTAATTAATGACACTGCATATGGTTTTTTGGTGGAGTCCTGTCATTGTATTCTGTAAACGATCTATGTTTATTGTAATAATAGCAGTGTCATCAGGAAAAGTCGTAGCTTATATGTTATCTGTCAGAAAGACAGGTGTATGGATTGATATTTCAATCAGTTTAAGTCATCAATAGCTTGATAAAACCCTCCATGATTGTAAAACTTATTTTTTTGAAGGCCTTGTAACAATTATATTTTAGTAATTATAAAACTGATACTAATAAATAGCTAAGGTGATCCGAAACCACCAGTCTCTGATCCGATCTAAATGACCACTCACACCTAAATCAGAAAGATCTCGATGTAACAATAACAAATAAATAAAATTAAAAAACAACAACTTTGTATTTCAATGGTAAAAATTTTGTTTAATTTGATTATTAAGGTAAAAATCTGAAGAGATTTTCCGAGAACATATATCAATAAGTATGTAAAATTAGCAATAAAATATGCTCTGAAAAGATAAATACTGACTTTCCCAAGCAATGTTGTGCTACCTAAACCTTGATCAACTGTGAAGCATGGCCATTTGCCTCTTATGCACCGTACCAATAATAATAATCGAAATAGATACTTCAACGCTGATACCACCTTCGTGGTATGGATCCTCGAGGATTACTGCCCGATCCCTATTCTAAATCAGTAACCTATAACGCAATACTGTATTCTACGCCTCTTCCTACCGCTCGGAGATTTATCAGACTGCTCAGCGCTTATAAACTTTTTAGGAAATACTGAGTTCCTAATCCCAACAACTTTATAAGACAAAATCTTCTCGATGCTTTCACTTCAATTAACCCAATAAATGAACTGTAGTTTTGAGTTATGCATTCTAATTTATCCAGTGGACCCGTCCTTTTTCGGACCGAATAGTACATCCCTCGCTGTTTCGTGCTACTCCAACGTTTACTACACAAACGCTCTAAGCTCCCAATTAATTACAAAAGACGCATACATGACAATCATTAGACCCACCTGGACTTAAGGGGTAAAGCTTTGGGGCTCCACTAAGCCATCGAATTCCTCTCGTATTCAATCCTTACAATCCAAAATCCTTCGTAAAATCCTCAATGTTCCTTACTTTTTTACGAACTAAGTAATCCATAATGACCTTAATGTCCCATTTGTTGCTGACGTGGCCCGAATACGATATCAACTTTATTTCCATTCAAACCCACTAGTTCCAAACCTAAATACTTCTTCAATTCCAGATAATCCTCCGAGACATCTGAAAAAGAAGATTGCCTCGTGATCTTCTAAGTTTAACTTTTTATTTGAGTACTACCGCTGGGTAGTTTTTCTACTAGTCTTTATTCATGCCAATATGTACCGTTCATCCTATTTACTTGTTGCATTAGTATGAATACCTTAAGGCATCGTCCACCTTCCAAAATCAGCGGTCACGTTTCGTATTCACACATAGCAGTTGGAAGAATAATAGTTTAATAAATTCTATACTCGAAGTATCACTAAATATTTGTATTAAATTGGCATTCTTATCGTCAATTATTTTATAGTGAATTGTAGCATTCAGTTAGTTGTTAGAGTAGGTCAATGGAATTTATCTATCTTTAATAAAACTCGGTGAGAGAAAGCAGAACTAATTGATTGAGAAGGAAGGAGTGCCGTTGGGGATCAAGGTCGCGGTTGCTACCTCTTTGGCCATTGTTCTCTCTTTGATCTCTTTGGTGATGGGTCGATGGATCAAGATGGCATCTCTTTTCTCGCTAATGAGGATCTCTTCTTTTGTATCCTAGAACAATCGAGATACTGAAAATGGTATAAACATTATGTCATCGACCAAAACACGTGGTGTAATGCATGCCACATGTCCATTGTCTTACTTTGGTCTTCGTCATTTTGGGCTCTTGTTTATGGTCATGTGTCGCTATCGATTAGCTAGAGAAGGACCTTGAACTAATGGCTTGCAAATATTTTAAATTATTTTCAGTTAAAAAACGTGTTTTGTTGTCACGAGATAGAACATCTTAGAACCAGACAAATATCGTTTGAGCCGTTAAAGAGCAAAAGCAGATAACCCCGTGTTTTTCGCAAGTTTAGTCAGGCAAAGCTTTTGCTCCCGATTCAATTCATGAGAAATAAGGCGGCAAAGTTTCGTGCTTGACAAAATTGTTTGACTAAACTAGAGAATAATGAGGAAAAGTCAATTTTCGAAATTTGGAGTTATCCGCCTTGTTTAACCTTGTTCTTTTATTTTCTGTTCTTCCAAAATTCTTCTATCCTCCTTTCTTTCTATCCCTAACTACTCCCATTCTTAATTTTTTTAATCTGTTTCCAGATTTTTTTTTTATGATATCGTTATTTATTCCGGGTACTTTTCTTTTCGTTAATGAGTACTAGTTTTTTATCTAGAATTTGTTTTTTCAATCTACTTTTATCCGTCTTGATCGTTTGTTTATAAAATGTAGTCATTTTTTCCTCACTACTGTCTTTCTCTCTTTGTATATTTTCCGATTATTCATCATCCGGCTTTCTGCTCCTATTTTTTTCGATCCTGGGTAATATATGTTTGTGCAACCTACCATTTATACCCGATTCAACATCAACAATTTCAAAACAGTATTTTTGTGCCTAATTTTTGGCCCCTCCCCTCCCTACGATAAATTGTTTTTGTTCATAATATTATTTCTTAAAAATTAAATTAATTTATTTAACTTTACACCCCTGATCCTTATTATTTTCCTTCCTTGGGTGACGTTACAGACTTGTGAAGAACAATTTGAAGGGTAATACTTTAATAACTTCTAATTATTAAATTCTGAAACAGAAGGCGTGGGCTAAAGAATGTCGAGACTTAAAATAACAATTTAAATTTCCCTCCTTCAAAGTTCAGCCTTTAATTTATCTTGAATTTTGTTTTGTTGGTGGTTTTTTTTTTGTCATTATGGCCATAATACTTAAACTTTACGCCGCGTACAAACTTCTGCAACTTACTATATATTTCTTCTTATAATAATTTAAGTAACCCCTATACTTAAGTCAGTAGAGCGCTGAGTTGGTGATCTGTAGGTTCGAGACAGGTTTTGGCTGGACGAACTTTGGTATAATTTTTTTTTTTTTTATGAGTATACAATTTGCCACTCAGCAGCCAAGTTGCAAGAAATATTACCACCGGGGTAGGAGAAGGGGGTTTAACAAACGGAAAATTCATTCATAATTCTAATAGTTAATAATTCAAATAATTCATTTCTTCTTTCCACCCACAGGGGAAATCATCACATCCACATCATATTGCAATATCCCTATACTGTAAGAAAAACGTATAAAAAACAACGTGTATTGTTTTATCGGAAGGGAACGATACTCTTAATCGACAGGGGACTGAGTTACGAAATCTTCCCACACCCACCTTATTCCTACACCACCACAAATATTTACTACCTTTAATCAAATCTTTTTCGGTTCCTAACTCCTTTCTAGTGAATAGCTGTCGTGCTGAATCCAAATTTTAAATTGTGTCTGTCTTATCATTCCTTCTGGGCCGACTTACTACTTATTCGGCATACCCTGTTACCTCATTGTATTGTCATTTTTTGTTTTTGATGATGAAATAAAAATAAAATAACAGCGAATCAAAAACCCCAGATGAATTGACCAAATCCTGAATTAACATTACCCGAACGCATTATGTTACCTGACTGAGATATTGGGGCCAGTTAGGTGTTGATGGATTGGAGGGGTCCAGGGCAGTGGACATACATATGGATGGATTTCTATCACGTAACACTTAAACCACAACTTCTTGTCTTGTTGGTCTCATTATTGTTAACGGCTTGTTTCCGTTTTTTTTTTCACTTTCTACCTCAGAGATTTCCAAAAATCATGAATCTCAAACAGAATCATTTGTAATCTTAGGAACTTCCGAGTCAATAAACTTCTAGAGCAATGTTGGGAATTTCGATATCGATGAAACTACAATAGATCTTTTTTGAATATATCGAAATAGTAGTCTTATATATAGGAGAAATATATAAATATTTCGGACTTCAATATATATATATCTACACTAAATTTTAAATTATAATAAATAGGAGTTAACTTTTTGACGACGAATGCGTGACCAGTATTTATTGTAATTCATTAATGGCTGTTAATTATGGAATGAATATGAAAACAAAAAATTATAGAAACGTCGCCAAAATTGAGTTGTATATTTGTTGATCGATCGTCATCGTCGCGAAAAATACTTACCAATATATTTAAGGAGGGGTCTGAGGACATTAACATTGATATGTATAGTACCAAGAGTTTTTCAGTTCAGTAATGTCGTTTTTTTTTATCTTTAAAATGTGAAGAGAGATCACTTAATTGTATATAAAAATTTAAGTGTAGCACTGCAACTCTTGGAGATTCATGTGTACAGTACATGGGTATCGGTTGCACACATTCATGTGTACAGAGGTTGTATACTGTTTCTAGGATAACGGTTGTGCAGTGCATTGCTTATAACAGATTCAATAATTTATCTTCCACAGAACCTAGGACCTGCGGCAAAGCAAATCAACTCTCTACTTGATAAAAAACTGTAAATTGTACATAAAGGTCAGGATAAAAAACATGCAGCACTCCAACCCGTTCAAGGTCTAAGGATCAGTACATAGTAGAGACTTTACTCTTTCAATGCCATCGGTTGCTAAAGTTAGTGATTAAGTGAGATCAGGCTCGACCGCCGAATTAGGAAATCAACTTTATAGAGGCTGAGTGAGCTCCGCGGGGTTTCCGAATTCCACAGGGTTCATCCCCGGCATTCAACAGATTAAATAACTTGTCTGCCATAGCTGGATTAAAACCGTGGACCTTCAGCACAACAAATCAGCGCACTGCACACGATTGTATACAGATATCCTGCTTCTTAAAAAATTGTGTATTGATATATAAAAATTAGAAGCAAAATTATACATATCACTACAGTCCATGAATGATTTTTGGTTCAGTACATGAAAAAGACTGTTGTGTTGGTGATTTGGCTAAAAATACACTCGAGTGCTAGGATTTTATCTTTGTTTAAGGTAACCACTTTCTAGAGACCGGGTGAACCCCAGAAAGGTCTGCAGAACCCACAACGTCCATCCATGATCGTTAGCAGATTAAGTAATTTATCACCCACAGATTGATCAGAACCCTAGACCTTTATAGTAATTGATACAGTTTTAATGATATAATGAATATGTGAGCTACGTATATATGATGATGATTTAGATTCCTGTCGAATTGAATCCATTACCCACCTGCTGACAAAGAGAGAATCTAGGGATGTACATATGATTTGTTGATCACTGTAGCAAATAATTTATGTTCTGCGAAGCGATTATTAGAGATTAGACGAAGATTATAGTCTGAAGTTCTCCGAAGACCGATAGATATAGAAGGCCGCGGCAACGGAACTATGTATATTAAAGGTTCCACGGAAGTCATTGATCCCACTGCCAGCTTGATCGGGATGATTTGAATGAATGAATCCTCGTGAATATCGTTCGCATAAGCAGAACTGTTGGCCATCTGGGTGATGGGCCGTTCCCACCGCGTTCTAGCAACGACATAGATGTTGAAGCGTTGTAGGCTCTTGTGGATCGAGATCATTAAAAAAATATACATCGGTTAGGTAAGATTGAGACTTACTCTACTCGAAAAGAATTTTGAAGAAACCGACGCCAAAGACTTTTCTATCACGCAGTACCCCATTAAATAATTTAAAATTACTGAAAATTATATACAAACTTAATGTGAAAGTCAAAAATAAATATTAAATGAGAGGAGATATTACTCTGGTTCATTAACCTTAATCAAATATACCAATATTTAGGGCAAGAAGCATTTCATTCCAAAGAGAATATGGCGAAACTACAACATGGTAAAAGGATTGGATAAACTAGAAGATGAGTAATATTTTCTCCCATTTAATATTCGTTTCACTAAACATTTAATGCTTTTTCCTAAGTTCTGAAAAATTTATATTGCTGAACTAAATTAATTCCTGGATCGATTTTCAACTATCTTTTTTTGATTTCACTCTCTATCCGAATAACTTAAAACAACTTTAAGTGGCGGTAACCTCTTGAAGTAAAATACGATTAAAAAATCTGACTGTTATCTATTATTTACAGCCTGTTTCCTATAAATGTGAAGACTTCCTACATTAAAGCGGAGGTCACAACAGCTTGGATGATGGATGCAAGGAACGGTTTCTCTTTTTTCCCGTTGCAGTGGACATAGAAGCCCCTTGAGATGGACCATGAGGAAAGAAGCGAAGATATTAGCCAATCCAGATGAGAGATTAGCGAGAAGACATCACAGGCTTCTATAACGAGCCTTGTCATTGGTCGGCTCAATGCACTCGCGAAATCATCCGCCATTTCCTCTTAGTCTCAATGGTAATTGTTTGTATAATTGTAAATATACTAACGGTTTAAGTTACTCACTAATTCACCCACTCAAAAAAAACCACACAATTATAAGGATATAGTTCCTATTTTGGTAAAACTAAACAACCCTAAAATCAATTTGTACTTACGGAGTAGAACTTTCCACTAGAAAAATCCAAGACCCTTCGTAAAATCATCAGTGCTCCTTACTTAGTTACGAACGAAGTAATCCATAATTACCTTGATGTCTCATTTGTTGTTGATTTGGCCCGAACCCGAAGTCAGTCAATACCAACTTTATTCCTAATCAAACCCACTAGTTTCATACCTCTTGAATTCGAGATAATCCACCGATGCATCTGAAAAGATAGCCTCGTTCCCTTTTAAGCGGAATTTGTTATTTGAGTACTACCAGTGTGGGTATCCTTGCCATTCTCCACTGAGATTGTTCTCATCCAATTATGTATTAATCAATCTATTTACGAGTTGTATTATGATAATACAGTTGTAAATTAAATACTCACAATTGTAATAATGTATTTTGTGGATGTGGTTGAAGCTGAGGAAGCAACCATCCTAAGGCGTGTGTATCAATGTATTCAAACAACTATCGACCAAAAGTGGTTGATTACATCGGATCATAAGTTTAATAATAACTTTATGTTACACTAACATTATAAAATAAAAAATTGTGGTTGAAAAATAATAATTTTTCTGTTTGCATCCTGATGTTTCCAGAACAATATACATAACCAGCATGGTAACCTACATGATCACATCAATATCATATTTTGTATACCTTATTCTATCCACCTCTCGTCATTTTAATCTTCTTTCTCTATACTCTCATGTTTACTATTACCATCGTAGGATGAAAAGGCAACGTATTTTAGAAATATTTTTATTGGAGTTGGAGCATTGGACAGGCAGATTCAAATCAACTTCATAGTTCACAAAGGAAGAACTCAGCCCTCTCAAGTTATTATTTTTTCATAGTTTAGTTTTTTTTAGCAAAGAGATGTTGATGATATTACTCTACTTATAAAAACCATTATAGTGCACCAATTAGTTTTTTCTGATGCTAAATAAATAAATATAAAGTTCTTCGTTAAATAATTACTTAATTAAAATCCATACGAAATATATTTTTCCATTGTTTGTTACCTTAAAATGTACCATTATTAAATAAAGTTGAGTTGAATTTATTAGAAACTGGGAATTTTTATATTGTAATCAGAATAGGAATTTTATCATTTATAATATTTTAATATTATTATAGTATTTTTTTCCTGTGACCTATTCTCTCTCAGGCTTTGCAGTAGTATATATTATTTTATATATTATATAGTAATATTTGAAATATTATATATATACTGGAAGAGGTGATTCATCAAGGCTTAAATCGTTGACCTGTTGGGTTCGGGACAGGAAGTGCAAGGAATTCCTTTCTCATGAATCTAACTTCCATATGTTCCAAAAAAAAAAAAACATAGTCAAATCTGGTTAGTTAATTAACACGAATACAATTAACTTTACTTAGATGTGGAAAAAAAATAGTTTAAAAATTAAAACAAGCCCGAGTAGTTTTGTACATACATATAAAACCTAATATAATTATACTGTTCCTAGGATAACGGTTGTACAGGGAGGTATTTTGTCCGAGATCACACTCACCGTCAGTTTTTTCCCTCAATTCAGGGCAAACACTTAAAAAAGGCTGGGTGAGCCCCATGAGGTCCTTCAGATCCCCCTGGGTCCATCCGTGGCTATTAACAGACTAAATTACTTTTCTTCCACAGCTGGATTTGAACCTGGGACCTTCAGCACACCAACTCTAAATTACTTTTTCTCACTCGTTTTTATCACTCAATCTAAAAGTTTCGTTCCTTCAATGTACTAGTTTATTCTGCACAAATATTCTCTAAAAACTATTTAAAGAATAATTATTATATTCGTTAAGATTTTTTTTTAGATAAACTTTAACCAACAAAAAAACATGAAATAAACCTCAATTCGTAAATGTTCCAGAAATATAAAAACCAGTCGGTCAATGTCTTAGAATGGAATAATATTCTATTAACACAACTTTAGTTCTTCCCATTTCCACAAGAAATTTAAATGTTTTTAGTATCTTATATTATATTGGGGTAAAACTACCTGTATATATAATAGAGGAAAACAGGTTACGCTGGTTTGGCGATGTGAAAAGAATGCAGGGTGAAAGGATATTCAAAGCAGTCTGTACTGAAGAATGAAAAGAGGAAGGCCAAGAAACACAGGGGAAGATGAAGTCAGGAATGGTTGGAGCAGGTGGAGTCAGCTGGTCCAGGACCGAGGTACGTGTTGCTATGGCTTGAGAGTGTCTAGAATAAAGCACCTCCCTGTTCAACCGTTGTCCAAGATACAGTCCAGTCTCTACCATGTACTGAATCCCGGACCCTTCACGGATTGTAGTGGTACAGTTTTTTTTTATCGTAGACCAACACTCTACGTAATGAACTACGCCACTCCCCTAGGGATAACATCTTATGTTGTAAATATATGATAGAAATATTGAATTGAATCGGTTCAATGAATCCTTAGAATAAAACTATGGTTACGGTCAAGAAACTGTACATAACAATACTCAATACAGTCGTACAATACAACAGTGAACAAGTCAGAAAAGAGGAGGTTAATATTTAAAATGGAAAAATTATGAATATAAGAGAGCGAAAGATGGTATATTTCTAGTCTATACGTAAAACAATGGGAAAAACCTTCGGACGGGGCGTAAAATGGCGATCACAAACATGTGCGGGGTTCAACTACTAGTTAAAGATCCCTATTCTCATCATACATAGATAGGTAAACATCAGGGTTTGCACTGTAACATCGTCCGATTAGCAACATGAGCATAAAGTGAAGTTAAATAAATAAATTAATTATGATTAATCTTTATTATTGTTTTTATTTGTATGATTTGGAACAATAGCCTGGTTGGCTTCCTTGTGCAGGTGATGTCTTCGCCAAGACTGTCCCGCTCACGACAGAGATAGTTCAGGACCTACTCCCTCACCGATGGAAGAGAACTGGAAAGGGAGATGACCTGGAGAGATACAGAAGGCGTCCGGCAGGCTGGAGGAACGGAAAATCCCCAGTACCAGGCTCAGCTGAGAGGAATGCGTGAGCTGGCAGACAGCGGGCCTCCGAGCTCTATGCAGACCAGTCTTAACTGATCCGGTCTAATTTACGATCTGGTAGATCTAGTTCTCATTGTGGTCATTAACATCTCCAAGGCCCTACTTTATATAATCACCATGATCCTTATCTTCATCTCCCTCTCGATCCCTCTCTCCCTCTCTCTCCCGGTTCATCGAACATCCTACTTCTACTAATCCAGCGAAATTCATATATTTTTTTCCTCGGAAATATAGATAAGAGTTCTGTTTGAAGAATTGGTATTGGAGAACCCAAAGCATCCATCACTTCTTAAACGTTGGAAAAATCCCAGCACTGGCATTACACAATCCCAACAGACAAGTGATGATGCTCCTAAAAAGGAATAGCATGAGAGATCGTATCTAATTCAAGATATGATGTACAGCTATGTCCTATGATTGTCTTACTTATAATGATAAGTATATATCTGCAGCACCGGTAGGCAGTTAAGTCGAATTTTGTCCACAATGAGTTAATGGCCCCGAAGGAAGCGGAATCGTGTCATTCTCGTTGTTCATGTACGGTTAATTAAAAACTTTGTTTGAAATTAAGTTATTGCTTGTATTGTAAATCCTTTTCAAGCCACAGACTACGAGAATAGCACGATTCTGCTTCCTTCAGTACAATAAACTCATTTTGGTCAATATTCGACTTAACCACTGATTCACCAGGGCTACAGATATTTTATCAACAAATTCACTTATTTGTGAGAATAAGTGAATTCAATACTTTGACCTTTGACCGACAGAGATCGCGGCCAGCGCTTCCGTCGTTTAACGGTTTTATCCGCGTCAGTTACTCGCTGTCCGAGCTGCCACTCCTATCGGGTTCGTACAGTCTCATATTATTTATATCTTCTCTTCATCTTTCTCCATCTCCTTCCTTCACACCTATTTCTCCCATCATCACTTTTAGCATCCATCATAGTTTTAATTAAATAGTTTTAATTTAAGAGTTCATGTTCACAGAACATTATTATTTTTTATAATATATCTCTATTCACTTACTGATATCTTATATCTCTCATGTATTGTTCCTTGTATTCTTTCATCTTTATTTATATAACTTCATACCATGTATACCTCTATATAATATATGTATACCTGGATACAACATCTGTTATATAATGTTTAGTGTATACCTTTATATAACATTTATACCTTTACATAACTTCTGATACTTATATTTTTAAAATTTTATTTATATTTCACTTCCCGGCCCGTCATACATTAGATTCCTTTTCTTTACGTTCTATAATATATTCTTCTCGATGTATTATTAGGTATCATATTTTTAATTCATGTTCTCTCATTGCACTTATGATACTCCCCATGAGTCTATTTTCATACTTTGTTTTCTTTGCAATACATTTCTATCTTTATTATACTAAATTGTCCATACTCATTATATTCATATCTTTTTCATTTTATTTTTTTTCTGTTTAACTTCATTGCTCTCTTTGTACTTTGTTTTGCATTATCACCTTTCTATCCATCTACCATGTAATCATCTTTATTCATATACCTATATACATTATTATATATATATATTATGTATATATATATTCATATACCTTCATATATCCTTTCATTATATATCATTCTTTTTTATATCTCTACATTTTGTCTAATTTTTCTGTACCTCTTTTTATGTATTTTTACAGTCTATTCTGTTTTTGTCTGTTTTCTCATAGCCCTGAAGATGACCTACATAGTAGGTCGAAACGTCGGCCCTTAAAATAAAATAGTTTCACCTATTTTTGCGTGTTTTCTTGACTGCACCCCCAACTATCAACATCCTATTAAATTCACTTATTGTTACACAACTTTTAAACGTTAAAATTTTCTAAACAAACTACTTTTATTAATACAATGTATTTTTTCAGAAGTCCACTTTGAAGAATCAGTTTGAAGAACCACTTGGAAAAAAACGTGGGAAAAATCATAACACTAAAATTACGAAATCACAACAGACTTACAGGCGATGTGGCTGTAGCAAAGATGGTCATAAAGAGAATATTAAAAAGGAGCAGGATGAGAGATCTCCTTTCCTGAATTTAGATCTCCTGATTAATTCAGGACAAGATGGGGTGCTGTGAACTATCCTTTCCTCACCATTTATATGTTATATACATATATCATGCTATTTAAAATTCAAGACAAGCGATAAGTGTTGCTTGATATTACATTATCCTACCTATCTTACCATTTATGTATTTCATCAACAAAAAATTTACATATTGCCACACTACCTTATATCGTTGCGAATCAACTCATGAAAATGACCAAAAAACAAATAAAATACATTCAATACACAGATTGATACAATCTATAATAGTAAAATACAATAAATTTAATACAAAGATTGATAACTGAATTCAGGAAACACAAGAACACCTGTAGACAGCTGGCCTCCTTCTATTAATCCACGACATTTATCATTTTTTTCAATAGAGTTCTGTGTACAAGAACCAAAAACATCAACGACTTGTTGAATATTGGAATAATCCCAACTCCGAAATTGCGAAATCAGAACAGGCTGATAGGCAAAGGGGCTATGGCAGACATAGCTATAACGAAAATATTATATGGTGCAAGTTGCAAGAACTTCTTTTCTAATATACAAAGTATTTTTTTATGTGGAATAGATCAGGTTGTAATATTCTTTTGTGTTACTCATAGATAAATTATTTATTCAGTTTAACAGATCACAGGATCGACTCTGTGTGATCGGCATATCCACTTGATAACTTGGCGGTCAAGCGTGATCTCGGGCAAACTAGCTTTCTGCACAACTGTTGAATTAATAATTATGGACTGTACACAATATCCTTGGACGCTTTGTAATGACTATGTTAAACCTTTTAACGCTGTTTCGTGTTACCACTTTCTGTCAGTAATTGAATTAGTTTGTGACTGTAACTGTGCATACGACTGCAATTTATGGTGTTTTTTGTTTCTTTTAATTAACTGCCTTCAATTTTCTAATTTAAAATTGTAAATTAATTATAATAAAATAAGTTAATATTAACAATTGCAATTAAGTAAATATTAAAATTGATATGTAACGGCATGGCGTTATGGCAAGTAGAGAAACTACTCATTGTTTAGTAAATAACAGATAACAGATTTAAAGCTAGAAGATCATCAGGCCATCATCTTTTCAAACGATACGGAGGATTATCGGAAAATGAAGAGGAACCTAGGTTTGAAGTTTGAGTGGCAATAAAGTTTGTCTTGAAAGGATTGATATCGGGTTCAGGGCAAATTAGCAACAAATGGTTAAGGTCACTGTGGTTAAGGTAACAAAAGGTTGACTTGATATTCATAACAAATTAAGAAGCATTGAGGATTTTACGAAGGATTTTGGATTGATTGGATAAGAGAGGAATTCGATGGCTTAGTGAAGCCCCAAAGATCTACTCCCTAAGTCCAAATAGGTCTTGAATATGATATTTCTGTAATTAATTGGGGCGTTTGCCTAGTGTTGAAGTAGCCTTACGGCGAGCTGTTACTAGTCGTTTCAGTCTATTATGAGGATTCTAAGGTTTGTAGCGATGGTTCGGGGTGAAGTAGATGGACTTGATCTAATATATGATAAGATGGCTATAGATCGATTCATAATACGAAAACTAAAGAGAATCAACACTTATCAACAAACACGATATGTTCAAGACCTACAAACAAGACTGTTCAAGACAGTCCTAGGTATCGGATCTGTTCTACAAGAGTCAGTGGTATATTACTAAAGGATACTAGAAGGCAGGAAGTCTTCTAAATTAACCAGAAAAAATAATACTACCCACTTTTCAATCCAGGATGAGATAATATTTCAAAAACATGTATTTTAATTAGTGATGTGCCGGATCTTTAACAAAGTATATCCGCGGATACGGTTTTTCCTCAATCGATGTCCGTGCGCGGGATAGTTTGACCTTAATAGTTTTCGCCAGTTGACGCTTTGCGTGACAGACCGGACAGGTCAGGTACAAGTTTCGACTTGCACTGGTAGTCATAGATAACGTTTGTGTTTGGTAGTGAGATATAAAATTGTATACAAAGAAGTTTTTCTTTGAACCTTGAAAGGATTGCCTGAGTCAAATGTTAAATGTCAATAGTTTTTCACTGCTACCTAATAACCTTTATTCAGGGTTATTTTAAATTTGCTAAAAACCACTTAATTACGTGTTAATAACACCATAAACAGGAACTTTTGTTCTGGTCAAACATCGAAAACGAAAAAAAAAATTCGTTTTTCCATTAAAAACTAAGAATCAGCTGATCGGTTATTTGAATCGAGGACTGAATTTTTTTTCAATTCGACGTTTGCCAGAACAAAAATTGTTGTTTATAGGGTAACTAACACGTACCTAAGAGTTTTACAGTGAATTTAAAATAACCCTATATAAAATGTCATCTATGTATTGAAAATTAAACAGGTAAAAGATCCGCCAAAAAAGTAGCGGATACGGATATCCGACACATCACTAATTTTAATGTACTAGCTTTCTATAACGTCTTATTTTAGTTCAATATAAGATCGCCCTAGCTGTTGGTTCTTTGCCACTGTTTTTCTTTTGTGAGTATTTTGTAATTAATTTTGAGCTTAGGGCGTTTGCCTAGTAAGTGCAAGTGTAAGCTTGAAACGGCGAGTTCAAAAATGATTTTTTTCGGAGATAAGTCTTTTACTTCTCGATCAAGAAATTGTAGAACCTAAAGCTGGATTTGGATAATGGTCGAAATTGATGACTTAATCAAATACTCCGATAGAAAGCCTTGGAAGGATTCTCGAAAGCAGAGAAAACACAATGAGAAGAAGAGGATTCTCACTTGCGGGTGTTCTGTGCGAAGGTCGTTGCGTGCCTCCGCTGCAGATCGCAGGAGGAAGCCTTAGGACGGCCGCTCCCGACGCCGAAATAGCTTCCATTCTGGATAACGCCTGCCCTTCAACTTGATACTTTTACTTTTGTGGGATTTCTGCATGATATCCACTTAATGATAGGTTAAACACCTCCTTACTTTATCAATCGGCTATAAAGTGTACTTTATCAGAGCGAAGTATTCTAAGTAAACAAACGTTTTGAGTAGTTAGAAAAATAACGATATATCAATATTTTCTTTTTAATGCAGTCGAATATTTAATGCAGTTCTTTTAAAGCGGTAAAATTGTGATTTTAATTCGTTCTTTTATTTTCTAAAGCAATTATAGTTATTTATGCATCTAGGGACTAAAGAAGATCCTGATTCCCTCAGCTGTAAGTTTGTATCCGAACGAATGCGAGGAAATAATTATCTTAACTCACGAGGCCAAGCCGAGAGAGTAAAGTATTGCTGGGAATAATGATCAATTTCGTCCCGAGGGGCATACAAGATTTTATCTCCAGATGGGATGTAAAAAGGCAAACTATACGCTATAATATTTTATATTATGTTATGTTTTACAATAAATTCAAAAATTGAAATTAAATGTGCAATTATTACAATTTTGAATTGTTAAATTTTCAGCATTGGATACTTACATTGGAAATTCTCTTTATCTGATTTTAATGGCCGGTGTGACAGGTGTACCAACCTAACCCTGAACTTTATCAGTACAAAATCTACATTATTTAGACGAATTAGGTTGCCATCTTTTTACTTTATTCCCTAGGGAATAAATTTACTTTATTTACTGCATTAGCCTGTATGTAGATTATCTTGCACTTGAGAAGGCCGTAAGATACACGGGCTTATGCCGACGCCATGGGGACATATTCATTAACCTTATCTAACTTGGCATATGTGGATGATATAGACATTGTGGGGCGCTCACAATAGGCCGTCACCGATGCTTTTCTGGCACTGGTGGAGACTCCAGACAGGCTGGGATTTTAACTCAATGAGTCCAAAACGAAGCACATGATGACAGAAGGAGAAGCTCCCGAATAAGATAGGACAGTTGCTATCGGGACATTTGAAAAGGTTTAAGAGTTCACATACTCTCTTGGATCTTTGATCACTGAGGACAATAATCCCGATATAGAATTGCAGCCACCAACAGATGTTAATAGGGTTAGAAGAAACAGCTAACCAGACAGACAAAGCTTTATTTTTATGAGACATTGTTGCGGTTCTCACTTTTATATGGATCTGAATGCTGGACAATCTGAAAAGCCACTGAAAAGGAACTACTAATTTTTGAAAGAAAAGTTATTCTTCGTTTTCTTGGAGGTGTAAACGATGGAAAGAATTGGAAGCGAGGCATGAACCAGGAAATAAACAATGAGATGCTGATATCGTTCGAACAATGAAGTTGAGGCGCCAAAGATTTGCATGGGCATATGGAGAAATAGTTGTGCCTAAAACGGTAATAATTTAAATTTAATTTAATATTCCATCTCAACTGAGTAGAATATTTTGGGTATAGGCCTCGTGAGAGTAAGTCGGCTTCTGTAATATATATATAATATAATATAATAAAATTAGTAATAATTAAAATTATATAATATTACCTCAACTCAACTCAGAGTTTTTTTAAATAATTCGAGCGATCGTTTGTCAAATTAAATTAACGAAGTAATGATTCCAATAAATACGAATTTTTAGCTAAAAATAGTGCTCCTACTTTTCACACAATCCGCAAGATAGCATTCATTTGATAACAGCAAAAACCTGTAACACTACAACCCATGAAGGGACTTGGGCTCATTACTTGGTAAAAACTATACTTTTTGCAATTAAACTAGTAGCAATTAAAATTACAGAAAGGCCCCTAGCTTAACTTAGTATATATTATTCAATTAGTATATATTAGTGTATTTTGAATAGCCTTTCTATCGGAAAACAACAGCTTTAATAATTTTAAATTAAATAAAGTAAAAGTAATGATGGTTAAAACAATTCTTCTGATTACGAATTTTACACTTGAATACAAATTTATTAATTGCCACGGAATCCTCAAGATAGCGCACTATAGACGAGAATTGATAACACGTAAGTTTTACAAAATATAATTAAGACATGTTTTTTAGGTTTCATCAAATAACTTCATCATTAAGAAAAAAACAAAAAAAAAACGAGGCCTTAAAATCAGTAGTTGAATAATATTTTTGAAAACTTTAAATTTTTATTTTACATGTATATACTTATATATTCAATAAAACCAAAAGTATATCGTAATATTGTATATTTTAATACTTTCTGAATTTTCTAAAACAGTACCAAAGATCATGAAACGAACAAATTAAATAATTATAATAAGTTATAAATATCTGAAGAGAAGTGGAATTTTCTTAATTAAAATTGGAATTCAAAAATGCAAATAAAATGTTCATCTTAATTACAACGGAATCTCATTAAGGTGTCAAAGGCAAGTTTTGTGATTAATTTCTTCTTCTTTTCTTAGCTCCATTGTTTAAAAATATCTTTTTGGGGCGAATGGAAAAAAAAAATGTTTTTCTATCGAATTAGTTTATGCTTGCTATATTTTTCTAGAGTAGGATAATACTCTCCTGGATTATAAAATATAGCAATGATAGTATCTAGGACGTAGTTATCGAAAAAAGATTGATGCCTCGATGTATAGTATTTAATTCTAAAACCTCCTCTGTTTCCTGAAAACATAAAAATATTGGAAAAAATCAATGTTTAACGAATTAATAGAAAATCTGTCGGAATAGAAAACAATTTATAGAAAAAGGAAACAGAAAATTTTCATATCTTTTTTAAAAAGTTAATAATTATTTATTATTATTAGCAAAGTAATAAACAAGTAATACATTATTTTCTAACTCTCGATTAACAATTAAAACTCGATTTTCAAATTTTAATATGCATCATTTATTCGATACATCTGATTAGAAGTATCGAACATGAATATCGATATTTTAAAATATTTACAACTGAATCAACAGTAGTTTTGTGGCTTAAGTATACTTTTTTTACATTACTATAATCATAAAAATTTCCACATCTGAAAAACAAAGATAAGAATATCAGATAAGAGATTTTTGAGCAATTACTTCTTGAAAAAAATAAGCTAATTAAAAATATGATCATAAAAAAAAATTATTCGTTTGGCCATAATTCATCCATTATACGGCATTATTTTTTATGCTACTTTTGTTTACAAGAAAAATGAAAATGTAAGGGATGTCAATTTTTTTGGTTTTCGTTTTTTTGGTTACAGTCGCGAAGATTAAGATGGGCTTGTAATATTGTTGTATTAAGTAACGAACGATTTCTTAAAAAGGAAATTTATATTGTGAAATTTAGGGTATCGGCATCGAGCCTTCGTGTTCCCTAAGCCTCATTATTATTATTTTAATGTGTGTTAGAAGGTACCTATGAATATTTATATTTTGACTTTGTTTACTGATCAATATTTTTTTTTAAAGTAATACCGATGTTACGAAGTATCAGGTAAAGATATTAATGAAAAGTGTCGAAATTGTTAAAGATCGCTGATATGACTGACTTGACTGAGATGACGGTCGTTGGTCGTTGTAGAAGGTAAGAAAAACATGTCTCAAGTTTTGTTGGTATCCCATCGAAATGTCTTTCTTCTCAATTTTTCTTTTAAATTATCTTTTACGAATTTAAAAATGACATGAGAAGTATCAGGTAATAATAAAGAATCGTTATAAAAAATATTGACACATCAATATTCCAAGATGGACTTACGCCGATCCTCCCTAGCTGGGTTCTATTTTCTGATCTAGAGCTCAGCTGATCATCGCTAAACCAGGGTCAGAAAGGTTGGCACTCGACGTAATGACGCAATAGGAAGTAACGCTAACGGATTCGACAGTCTAGGAGTCGAGAGGATGTTGTTTCTACGCGAACCCGGTGGTCCAAATCGATCCACATTTGTTTTTATTAATCTAGCCATATTTGAATTGTATTACGCCGATAATAATCAAAGTAATAAACGTTTTGATGCCGTTACCACCAATCGCTGCTTACAAATTTATTCAGGTTCTAGTGCCCAGAATCCAAACGTAATCCTCCCTCCTATGGTTCAGAATAGAGTAGATATTTGGTAAACACATACAATGAAACGCATGTGACTATCGTGCGTTATGTTGAGAGCGGTGGGTTTGAGATATTTAAAACGAAAATCGATAAATGTTGGGGACTCCTGTGGTGAAGAGGTTATTATTATTACAACTCGGGTTTGCAGTCTGGCCAATAAGCCTAGGATTTTTTGAAAGGGATTAAAATGTCCTTCGTCATGCCGTTATTCCGAAGGGACGGAAAATAGATGTCTCCAGCCTGTACGGTGTCAGGTTTATCTTTAAAGATCTCTATCCTAATTAAACCTGAATAGGCAAGATTTAGGACTCCCACTGTAGCATAAAGTGAAGTTAAATTAATAAACTACAACAAGCATCAGCTTTAGTGCTTGTTCAAAAAGATTTTGTGCCCTTTGCATTTCGAGTAGGGCAGGATGGAAGGTTAGAAATAGTCAACCTGTTCTAGCTATAATGAGATCTATTTAGTAACTAAAAAGATCCCTACCCTGTTACTCTGCCTGGATAGGAATCATCGTCACTATCATTGAAGCATCGTCCGATTAGCTCCGATAAACTAATAAACAGTTCCTCATAGAACTTCCTGTAATTAAGTAACTATAAACGATGTTATCCCCGTAAAAAGCTACAAAACGCGAACTCGTTTCTGTCCAGGAATTTATATATATACATATAATCACAATTTGGAAACTTCTTAACCAGTTTTTTCACCTATTTATTTTAAGGCCAAGTATCATTACCTGAATATTACCTGTGAAGTTATCTATTGATATCTATTGTTAATCCTTTCAGAAATATTCATCACTCCCGAGCCGGGAAAGAGATATTTACTATCGTATTAAAATATTTTGAGGATGATGATGAGGATATTTGTTTACTTCTGCTGCTGTCAACATTCCATAACGACGGTAATGTTCTTGATACAAAGACCATCTTTATTGAATTGTTTACCATCTCCCGGTTCCACAGAACCGCCTTTCTTATAAATAGAGTTTGATCAAACACAATCCATCTTTTGGTAAATATCTCGATTGTCATTGATAAGTGTCAACAGACAATGAAAAGGGTACGATTTATGACCACAATTCAGCCAATTAAATAAAAAAAGAAATATAGCTACATTTACCCCGGGATGTGCCCTATAGATATATTGATTACGGCGGAATAACTCCAAGAAAGGGTGTTGTCATCGAACCCAATAAAATAGCCTAGATTTGCAATATTGGTCCGACATAATCTTATTGATTCAGCACCTCAACGGCCTTCTGTATATTTATGTATTTGTTTACTTATAGATTAGGACCGGTTAGAAAATAGAATAACAGTTCCCTGAAAGTGTTGAGATTCCAGAAGGATTGATAATTGCTTGGCACAGCTCTTTATATCTGATAAGAAACAGTGAATGAGAAACAACTTGCATTTTTCTCATATCTCCTTGGAATTAATGCGAAGGAGCTCCATTCAAGTCGTGACCTAATCGTTCATGAACGAGTAGGGAGTATGGATATAAATATAGTAGAATGTGATAGAGTTTATTTACTATTGTTATTTTTTAATAAAAAATTTCGTTTTGTTTAAAGAAAATTTAAAAAAAAATCTGAGCATAAAGTAACTTAAAATCGCAACCATTTGCAAACAACTAATTGTACTAGTTAGATGTATAATTATAATAATAATTAAGACTTTATTTATTCTGGGACAAGTCCCTTTAGAATAACAATACAGGAATAGTGTAAAAACTAAAATCTCTTAGAGTAAAATATATGACATTACATTAATTAAATACAATTGAGATTAATAGATCAGGAATAAAAAATAAAAAAATAATTTACAAAAATTTATGAATTACCTCATAAAACAATAATTAAAGAAAACTATTTCTTAAAAAGAAGAAGCAATAAAGGAAAATAGAAATAAGATAACAATAATTATAAACAGAGACAATGTATGATGGTCTGGGGTATTGGATAACTTGGTAAAGAAAGGACGCTAGGAAATACTTACGACGATAGGAAAGGTAAAGCCACTTCAGCTCTTCGTAATATCGGGAGACCGGGACATCTCTCGGGATCCCAAAGATGAAACGAACGAAGCAATTAAGCAGCCGTTTTAATTTTGCCTCGAGATTCCCAGAGATGCCCCATACACTGTATAGCAATAGTCCAAATGAAGGGAAATTAAGGAAGTTACAAGGAATCTACGGGTTTCAAAAGGTAACAGATGACGAAGGTAATTCAGACGCTTTAGGGTGGAGAAGGTACGACGGGAAATTTCCGAGATGTGGTTTTTCCAGGAGAGGGTTTGATCAAAAATAATTCCAAGGTTTTTAACGGTTAGGTATAATTTGATAGGATTATTGTTTAAAATACTGTCATGCGAAATATAAATTTACTAATTTGTGATGTGTTGTTTTTTTTTCGATTAAATATTATTCATAGGCTTTGTAGAAATAATGTTTGAGTAGAAAATGGTTGACTAGATAATTCAAATGATGGATTGAATTGGTCAGGGGGTGCAGTCAATGATAACACAAAAATTAAGCAAAACTTAATTTTTATTTATCATTGACAGTTCAGTTTTAGTTCACCCACTATTTGCCCTGAAGATGGCCTACAACGTAGGCCGAAATGTTGGCACAATTAATAAAAATTAAGTTTTGCTTAATTTTTGCGTTATCATTGACTGCACCCTCTGATCAATTCAATCCATTATAAAATTATATTCATTGTATGGATGATTTTGGGATGACTCAAACCCGGGAAAATTCGAACAAAAACAACTGCCTTTCTTTTTAACCATTACAAACCAATAGCTTTTGAAAAGTCAAAAAGTGCCCTTCTTAGCAACGGAAGAAGTAGTCAAGGGGAGGGGAAATATGTTGCGATATGAGATTTATACAACTGTCACTTAACGTACTGTGATAATAATGACCTAAAAAATACTGTTTCTGTACTGTTTCTTAGACAACCATTGTGTACGGAGGTGATTTGTTCAAGATCACGCTCAACCGCCAGATTTTTCTCCCTATTTTAGGTATTTTAAAGAGGATGGGTGAGCCCCAGGAGGGTCCCGAATCCCAAAGAATCCAGCTAGGGATCTGTTAGCAGATTAGATAAAGTCTGCCATAACCATCCTTCCGTATAAACCATTATCTATCCCACTTACATGACAAACGCAAATCCAATAGATTACCCTAAATGCAATCCTATCAAGGCATTCCCTTCGGACTTTTACCTCTTGAATATAGTTATTCTAATTATCATAGGCCCTAAGTACTTAAACTTCTCGACGTGTTCAAACATAAATTCATTCGATATATTCAAACATATTTTCCTAATATTGCTTATAATTTCAATATATTAAGGAGAAGTTCTACTATATAATGCGATAGTTCTAAATTAGGTTAATTCTTGAATGGTTTTATTTTTATTTTTTTAAATGACTAATATGTAGGAAATTGTTGATAAAAAAAATGTTGATAATCCACAAATGAATCGCTGGTCTATCTCTTTTTATATTTTCCCCCTAGTTTTCCTCTATTATTTTATAAGACGGACCTATTTTTTTTATATTTGCAGTATTTATTAAGCTATTTGGCTTGCTATACAATTGTTTTAGTATTATGTAACAAGTGTGTCCTTTTTTTATAACCAAAAGGAACTCTATTAAAAAAAAAATAATCTAAAAACTATTTTCATATTATAAACAAATAGTTCGGTGTGGTTTTGGTATAAGATACATATCGAGGAGAAACATGTTCCCATTGATGATTAATTAATTGTTTTAGCTTGAGGCGGTTCAGAATGTATTTAAAAGTACACATACATCATAAAACAATACATTCATTATACACGTTACTTCGATATATTTATATATATGTATACATGTAAATAGAGGTATGATATTCTTGTGCTTATGTAGACTCTTATGAGAACACTTTATTGCCGAACTTAATGATCAGCTGATAAGAAGAGTTAAAAAATATAGGAAGAATATACTACCTAATCCACCAAGTCGTTATTTTGACATTTAACTGAATAGAATTAGATAATTAACATTAACAAAGTGGATTAATAAGATCAGTTTTGGGAGTCAATTCTGGTATAGTAGTTACCATAACAACCTTCTATGTCCAAGATTGTTGATTTGCGGGTGGCCTGAGGTTTTTTTAAAGAGAGTAATATATCCTATTTACGCCGCCCTTTGGAACGGACATAAAATGAACCTGTATGATGTCAGGTGTATCCATATCCTAATTATACCTGGATAAGCCAAATTTAGGACTCCCACCGCAGCATTGCCTGATCAGCCATAGCAGCATAAAGTGACGTTAAATGAGTAAACCAATATCAGTTTTAATACTTGTTTAAACAGATTTACTGCCAATTGAACTTCAACCATAGCAGGGTTAGAAGTAGTCGACCTACTAAAGCTATAATGAGAAGGATTCGAACCGGCATCACTTCCGGCTCGAAAATGCTAAGGCAAAGCCTTAACACCTTCGGCCAACACGGCTTTGTTTAATAATCTATTCAAATATTGAATTTTTGAATGAAACAAACTGTTAAACGATTGTAATAAATAAATATATATTGTTAAACGAAAAGGTTGAACAAGGCGTCGTTGATATGCGGTGAAAACTTTAAATTAATGAAGTTCGTAATACATTTTTATAGGTTATGATAAATGAAGATTTTTATTTAGATGAGATTTAATGTAGGTACGTTCAAAAGGCATTTATTTACAATCCCTGAAGTTTTAATTATTATTGATGTGTAGTTCTGTAAATTTATATTAATTGATTGGATCGGTTTAAATTTTCGAAACAACTCTACACGATATCAGAAACAGATATTCTGCTATAATGGAGACAGAAGGTCCTTCACACCATCCCAGGACAAGGAACTGTGGAATCCTCTCATCTGCAAGTCAACACCACACAGCTTCATAATCCATTCGATCACGTTTCCATACACAATACTTCTTAAACCTAGGCCTATCTCCATGGACTTGATACTACCAGGAAGAAGGAGTTCAGTTCACCATAGTTCTGGAATCAGTGGGACAATGTCCTTCATAATGAACTCGGTCTAAAACTATTCGGAGAGGTTCTTAATTTCCAGCCAATAGCATATATTATAACATATATGATGATGCTGGCATGACAATATGTATCTTATTTCAAATGAATAGAAATAAACACCGTAAATTATCACATAATTGTTAATTATTTCCAAATAATTATAATTCATAAATAACTGGTGTTTCTATTCAAATACTTTTCATTATCGCTTTGATTTAGACCCCCGATAAGTAAATTATATTTTAAATGAGCTTCAGGAATGTTTATCTAGATTTTACATTTTCTAGGTATCAAATAATTAAACGAAGACTAATAATTTTCTATAATCCTTTATAAAACAATTCTACTAATACTTAATAGAATACTATCTAAAACTTAAAATTTCTCAAGCTTGCACTGTTGCGGGGGGGAAAAAACTGTACCTGTTAAAAGTGTTTTGGCTAAGCTATTACAGGTCCGATTTTTTTTTTTAGAACAACATGAAGATAAAGTAGAATATATAATGTAAGGGTAAAGTTTGTAACTTTTTTTAAGAGAAGGAAGGAGTGCTCACTGGAAAAAAAAACTTGGATCGTAGTCATCTTTATTTGCACTATCCTTCCAAGTCTTACAAGAACAAACGAAAAATGAAATATCCATTCTATTAATGGATATTCTATGAATTCATATTCAAAGTATAATAAATTATATTTTTCATAATTCAAAAACTTTGGTGTAATGTTTACCAGAAAATAAGAAAAATAACTTGACTAGAATATACATCATTCCATATAACTATGTGTCATTCCGAATAAATATGCATCATTCCACATTATAGTAGTCTTTATGTTTTAAGCTAGTCAAGGTATTGCTATAAAGGTAGTAGTAATAGAAATAATAAAAGATTTAGCTACCCGAAAGCTTAACTCTGATAACACTATTCATTGTATGACAATTTCCATTCGCGGATAATAAATATTTAACAATTAACACAATCCTCCCAATTGCGCCTCGATCTAGCTCCATATATCAGGCAGCTGAATGCTTTCTTAATATTCAGAAAATTGTTTGTCACTAAGAGCAAATCTTATAACCCATCTCAATTTTTATGATTTACAATTTTGATTTAAGTAATTAATTTTTTATAACTAATTTCCAATATATTATTTATGATTAACTAGGACCTCTGCTATCAGAAATAGCATTTATTGTCACCTCATGGTTTAGCAACCACAGTTTAAAACCTATATTTACTTAATTTACAACGGAAATAGAAAAGTTGCCTTAATTCTGGGACACTCACTCCCCTCAATGCAACATTATTCACTTAATTTAGTTAATCAATCATATTATTCATATTAATTTAGTAAAATTAATATGAATATGTAATAGATTAACAGGAAATCTTATAAAAGATAAAATCACAAATTGTTGGTTAAATAATATTACCTTAACACTATGGAATATCTGTGAAAATAAATAATTGAGTAATGTTAAAGATAGAATGTTTAAAATGTTATATGTCAATTACTGGGCCATTTATTATTATATGATTTGAAAGCTTCTGTAGCCATCTCAATTAATCTGGAGCCTAACTTGGGAAATAATATGTTGATATCAAACTATCTTTCTTGTTAGTGTCAAAGTAAGAAAGGAAAGCCTCACAACTTAATGCCCATTTTTCTTTTAAGTGTCTATTTTAATCGTCCTTAGTTATAATTGATTAACTAAAAAACAAAAATGAAGGTTTGATACCAAAACTTATGATTTCCTCTCAAATTTCTTCCTCTTCATCCCACAATGACCAATGTTGAAACACAATTTTGCAAGGTTAGACTTATAGATCATAATATACAGATTTAAGTAGAAATATTTTTAATAAATTTAAAGATGATAATTGTTTACCTAAGAAAATTGTACCCTAGAATGGAATCATTATTGCTTACTGGCATATTGAAATTCATGATTAAATTCTGCTCACAGAGACAGAAAGAGCAAACATAAAATTAACATTTAATTTCAGGCATTTTAAAAAATATTTAGATAAAACATGAACATGTTAAATCTAACATAATGTGTTTTCATTCCAAGACAGTTTTACAGTTAAAAATTAGCATCTTGAATAATAAAATTTGAGCAAAGAAATATCCCTAAATAATAATGAACTAAATTTATATCTGGTTTTTATTATTTTTGTGCCTGGATAAGTCAGAAAGAATATTATTACCCTAATAAGGAATAGGATAATTGATTGATACATTTTTAACTTTTGCAACAATATCTGCTTTCATGGAAAGACAATTTTTATGAGATGTTTGTGAATTCATATTCTTGATTTGATGTTTATGTATGAATGCATTAAAATGAGCCATAATAAGAAAAATATTGATAAACAAAAAAGGGCATTTTGAGTCAAAATTACCCCAACTAGGTCCATTGAAATAGTAAATAGTAAACATAGGGGTGAGAATGTAATGTTGGAGATTCTTAGCCTATAATTGAGTTTGAAATCTATAATGCCAAGTGTTGATCAAATGTTCGAAACTGTAAGGTACCACCTCAAGAATCCTTAAGAACAGGAATGGGAACCAATTAATCGTGATCTAATTAAAAACCTAGTCACTCAATCCCTTCAAGTTTACAATTATTCATTTGAATTATATATATATATATATATATATATATATATATATATATATATATATATATATATATATATATATATATTATTCAGACTCAAATAAACTTTTTATTTTATATTACCTAAATTCATAATTAAATTTAAAAAGATCTTACAATAATAATATCCAATGATAATAAGTAATATTTTAAAATAAATACGTATTTTTAACCATGTAAACAATTGTCATTGATTTTCTAAATATGTGAACTTATTTAAATGTTGAATGAATTAAAGTTATTAAGATTAAACCAAAATTAATAAACATAATTTAATAAAAATATAACATCTAATTATGCTTAGCTAACCATGATTTTTTAAATTTTCCTTCACCATGATGAAGTCTTCATCTGCAATCTTCATCAACCAATTCCTGCAGTAATTTTCTCCATTCTCATTTGTTTTTGACTGCCAACTGCTTCTAAAAATATATACAATGTTTAAAATGGATTGAGGGGTCATTAAGTAGGAAACAACTGAGCATTTAGAATAATAACTAACTGATATCAAATAACTTACAATTTGCATTAAAATTTAATTGCAATCGTATCATTTATATCAGTTTTAATCTGTTAGTTGTATAAAATGTTCAGTCAAACAATTATATACAAATTTGTAGGCCGTTAACAGGGCTGACAAAAAACAAAATAACATGATAAGTGAAGTCCCAAAGACAATATAACAGTTATATAGACAGAAAATATTGGAATGACGTATAATGAACAAAAGATAAAATTGTTCAATATGATTGATACAAGATGATTAAACAAAATAATGGTAATAAAACCTGTAACCACTACGACCCGTGGACAAGTCTGGGGTTCTGTACATGGTAAAGACTCTACTGTTTCATGGACAACGGCTCTGCAAGGAGGTGACTTGTCCTAGGTCATGCTCGACCTCCAGGTATTTCCCCCTTATTTTTATAATATTTTATAGAGCCCCAGGAGGGTCCTAGATCCCATATGATCCATCTCCCGCCGCAAACAGACTTAATAAAAGTAACTGCCTGCAAAGGGATTTGAACCAGGATTTCTGGCATGGCTACTCAGTGCTCTATCACTGAGCCACTCCGCTCCCCATAGTAATAAAACTGAAACATTTTTTCATTTTTTTTTTTTTATAGTTTATTGTGATTATTTAAATATTTTTACTTTAAAGAGAAAAGATTTGTCCTGGCCGGGATTCGAACCCGGGTCTTCAATTATTCAATTTAACCAGGGCCTGGTTACAAGCCTGGTAGCTTAGTTAGAGTACTGAGCTAGAGTTACAGAAGACCCGGGTTCGAATCCCGGCCAGGACAAATCTTTTCTCTTCTAAATAAAAATATTTAAGATTTTTCATTAGCTCTGATGATGGCCTACAAGTTAGGTCAATGTATATAAATTTAAAAATTAGATAGGCTGATATATAAATTTGACTTATTTGAGTACAATTCTTTCATTGCACCCCCAAACATTTTGTATGTTACTCAGAATATATTTCCATTTCTGAGGATATGAACCATTTTCTTATCAATTTTAATTAAATATCTGTTCCGTAGGTTTTCACTTTGAGTTGAGTCACAAATTTTAAGTATTCATTCATTTCCCTTTTAATATTTTCCACAAATAGAAGTTATCATGAACTTTGGCAATGTAATTAAATTTCTTGATGAAATGAACGTTTCAACAAACATATATCATCTATACTTCAAAATGTTAGTTGAAACTTTTATTTCTTGATTAAATGATAACTAAATCTACTAACAAAACGATAATGAATAATGAGTAGAGTTTGCCCATACAAATTCTGTTGCCCATACAAATGATAATGTGTATTTTTGGAAAAAATTACAAATGAAATGAATAAACAGTTAAAACTTGTAAAAGTATAAAACTGCTTAAGTATCTATAGAACACCAAATGTTCCTTTAAAACTCATTGATTTCTATTCTAATTCAAATTGTTATCATCCATTAAGCATACATGTACCATCTGCAATTACCTAGCAATCGATTTAATATGTATGATGAACTGTTTAATATTCTTATATTAAATAATACTATATATGTATACCATAATTACTAAAACTGATAATTATTTAGAAAAATAAAACATTTAAAATTTGCTCATACCAAACTTTAAAGTAAAACCACCTCTATATGGCTCCAAATAAATCTTACTAGTGTAAAATGAATTCTCTTCTTTATGGAAGAAAAGGAGGGAAAATTTCTTGGAAGGGACTGGCTTGTATTAATACACTAATTATAATTTTTTTTAAATTTAAACTGAATTTAATAAAAACATGATAGAGTTTCACTAAAAAATATTTTATTTTATATCATTTATACTATTAATTATTAGATTTTATAGTAAGCAAATTGCATACTACATTTAATTAGTTTTATAAAAGAGAAAACTGTGGTCACCTTTAGATATTTAAATATCTTTTGTAATAATTATAAAATTTTATTTAATATTTGATTCATTACAATAGTTTAAAAGTAGTAGTTTTAAAATTAAAAAAAATGTTAATTTCTTTTCTAGAAACGAAAATGGATCGCGGGAAATCTGGCCTGCAGCACCATCTGTGGTATGGAAAATGAACTAGTAAACGTGAAGCAGTGAATTTTCTTACTTCTAATGTTTGATGTATTTTCAATCAAATCAGCCAAAACTTATTAAGTTACTGAAGTAGCAATGGAAATGAGGTTAAACATTTTTTTATTTTTTTACATAACGTGTTTGTAAAATAATAATTAATAATGAATTGAATTTTCTAAAGATTACTCTTTGTTAAAATATTTCTGAACTTACATTTAAATTTTCATGAAATTTTGGAATACTGAATTGATGACCAACAAAACAAATAAGTTGTCTATATAATTGTTAATGTGAAGTAAATAATAACCATAATCTAATTATTATTCTTGGAGATGATAAATTTAACATTTAATTTCTTTTAAATACTTGCTTATGATGAAAATAAATATGAATTGCAATGTAAGATAAAATATAGCATATTATGGCGAATCCTAACACTTCAATATAATTGATCTGTTATGTCTAATATTTAAGTACTACATTTCATACAAAATGTATGATTTTTTAAATTAAATAATTATATTATTTATTTCAATTTTTGTCTTAATGATTCAAAAGTTGAACATACTAATGATAAGGTCTATACTAAGGTTTAGTAAGTTATATCAATAATTGTTTTTATTTTTATATTTATCAGTTGAAATGGTAATTATTCCACAGGTTGTCGCTTTACATTGAGTCACAACAAGTTTTAACTTTTTATTCGTTTCCCTTTTAATATTTTCCAAAAATACAAGTCATCATCAGCTTTAGTACGGGAAATAGAGTGTAATTATGGGAAATATGTATAAAATGGTAATCATTTCATCTAGAAATTAACGTTTCAACAAACATATATCATCTATACTTGGAAATGTTAGTTGAAACTTTTATTTCTTCATGAAATGACTACCAAAATCAACTCATTACCGGTAATTACATTCTTTTTTTCATACTAAAGCTCATGATAACTTATGTTTTTCGATAATATTAAAAATAAAATGAATTAACAGTTAAACTTGTAACTCAATTCGAAGCTACTAGCTCTTATCATACTTTTTCTAATTTAAAGTGACTGAATTACTTGTGTCACCTGTTTCAATTTGAAGCTTACAGATTCCTGGTTACCTCATGGGGTATAAGTTTTGCAGGTTATCGATTCGAGTTGAGTTACAAAACATTTTAACTGTTCATTCATTTCCTTTTTAATATTCTCTAAAAACTCAAATTATTTTCACCTTTAGCAAGGAATAAATAATGTAATTATGGGAAATGGGTAATTCCTTGGTGTAATTCCTTTGGAAATGGGTAGACTTCGGTAATCATTTCATCCAGACATTAACATTTCAACTAACATATATCATCTATCTAAAGTGTAATCTAGAAGACTGAAGGTACAAAAATTAAACCAAAACACAGCCATATATGATAATCCAAATTTTCCCATCCAACTATACATGATTTCTTTGCCGCTCCTTAATGATTAAGCCTTTTTTTTCAATTATTTACCTCAGAAGATAACTAATAATTTTTCTCTACATTTGCGTGAAAGAAATGCAGAGTCAGTTTAATATTTTAATATTATAATAGTTTGATAATAAGGATTAGTTAAAATAAATAATATTATATAGATTACTTGTTTAACTTTATTATTGTTACGGGCTACTGGGTGTAAAATGGACTAAACTATTACTTAATTCAAGAATCTAATATTTATTAACAAATTAACAAGAATACAATGAGATTATTTAAAACAGTTAAATTATTAAACTAATATCAATATACAATAATAATATTCTACTAAATGTTATCTAATTTCTAAGATAATATACAAATAATATAAGATATTGTTTATACTAAGTAACTAAACTATTTATATAAATTTGTACAAATACAATAATATTACACTATAGTTTACAATTACAAATTAACACTTACAGTTCGCTAACTAAAGTCCACCGACCGTAAGACTCTTCAAATATGACAAACTGCCACACAGTTTATTACACTTATTACACGGTCACTAATTGTCACTGTTGCTCACTAAGCACTTATTACAGACTGATACTAATACTAACTAACTCACACACACTGCCACTAGTTAACGACTGCTACTCACTGGCTTATTACAGACTCGTCTTATTACTACTGCCGCGGCCGAAAACGCTGTCCTTCTTATATAGGCAAGGTAGGTCGTGGTGGGGCATTACTCGGAACACGGACGAGGACCACCTAGACCGATCTAGAAGGTTCTACGCCATTCTATAATCCCTTCCGCTTAATCCCATTGTTTGCCTAATCCGCTCTAGGCAGATCAGAAGCCGGTCCTACTTTCCGCTCTGACCGTAACACTGCCCCCTCCTTAAAAGTGCTCTGCCCCAGAGCATAGTCCGGAGAAATCGGGCGGTCATGAGCTCCCCTCGATGGAGACGCATTTCCTTTCCAGGGGTTGAACGTGCACACCAATATGGCGACTCCAGAGTTGGCGAATATCTGTTCAAGCATGTTCCTGACAACCTTCCACTCCAGGCCGTCATATCCACAGCCCAACTTAGGGATCGCGAGCTTGGTGACACGCAGTCTCAGAAGCTTACTCCGCAGGTCGTCGAGGCTTCGCCGCAGTGCGTCATATGTGGGCTTCTGATCAGTAGCACACTTGGTAACTAAGTAGAACAGGTGTCGTCCTTCGTGCGTATGGTGGAGTGCTTTCCCGACGCGTGGTCCTTGGCGTTCCAGTTCCTCAGTTCCAGCAAACTTCTTCCTGAAGACGGTTGCAATCCCTCGGGAAGTCCTCAGATCTTCGGCTACACAATGGGCCAGAGAATAGTCCGCGGGTAACGAGAAGATATCTCTGTATACTGCCTGAGTTACTCCACGGGAACCTTGTACCTTAGGTTGTGCAACTGATACCTTACTGGCCTCCACGTTGTTGAGGTACCTGACTTGCTGGTCTTTTGTCGGGCCATGGTCTCCTTTGTATGGGGCCAGTCTATTAAAATGGACTACCCTGGGTTTTCCTTTTGGCTGCTTTCTGATCCTATAGATGACGTCGTTTATCCTATTGATGATCTCAAACGGGCCATCCCAGGAGTTCTGAAGTTTAGGTGAGTAGCCTCGCCTTCTTCGAGGATCATGTAGCCAGACCAAATCTCCAGGTTGGAATCCACCTTTCTCTGCCCTGATGTCGTAACGCTCCTTCATTCTGTCACTGGCTCCCTGGATGTTTGCACGAACCTTCTCGTGGATGTTATCCATCCGCTTCCGTAGATTCGTGACGTACTCCTCTCCGGCAACTTCCTCATTAGGCTTGAACCCGAATTTCAGATCACAAGGCAGACGAAGTTCTCGGCCGAACACCACATTGGCGGGGGTCTGCCCCGTTGCTTCATGGACTGAACTCCGGTAGGCTAACAAGAACAAGTGAAGATACTGGTCCCAGTCTCGCTGATGGTCGGAAACTACTTTAGACAAATATCGACCCATTGTCCTGTTCATGCGCTCCACCATGCCATCCGATTGAGGGTGAAGAGGTGTCGTCCTGGTTTTTCGTATTCCCAGTGCTTCGCACATCCCGGAGAAGACTGCAGACTCAAAGTTTCTTCCCTGGTCAGCGTGAAGTTCCATGGGTACTCCAAACCGGCTGACGAGCTGCTTCACAAGTACGTCTGCAACCGTGACTGCCTCTTGATTCGGAAGGGCATATGCTTCCACCCACTTAGAAAAGTAGTCCATGGCCACGAGAATATATCGGTTGCCTTCGTCCGTCACAGGGAAAGGGCCAGCGATGTCGATTGCTATCCTCTCGAACGGTGCTCCCACGTTGTACTTCTTCATAGGGGCCCTCTTTCTTCTTGTTGGCCCGTTTGAAGCCGCACAAGCCGCACAACGCCTGCACCAGTCCAACACATCGTCCTTAAGGTTTGCCCAGTAAAAGCGTTCACGAACTTTTTCCAATGTCCGGTGAACTCCAAGATGGCCGCCAGTTACACCGTCATGTAGTTCCCTAAGCACTTCGGGCACTTTATTCCTTGGAACGATGAGCTGTAGCCTACGCTGATCTCCTTCCGCGTTCTCCAATGCCCGTTTCAGCAGCCCGTTGTCCACTACAATGGAGTTCCATTGGGCCCAGTACGTTTTTACATTCTTCGACATTGGAGCAACATCCTGCCAGGTAGGTCTTCCTTGCCCCGATACTTTCCATTGTTTTATCTGTTTTAAGTCCGGGTCTTCGTCCTGTCCCTTTGACACCTCTGCGTCTTGCCAACTGTCGATGACAACTGTAGTCCTCAACACCGCTGCCTGCTTCTCTTCTTGTCGAGAACAATGCTTGCAGCCTTCATCACAAGGTCTTCTTGACAGCGCATCCGCATTTCTGTGACTTGTCCCAGAACGATGAGCAGATTCAAAGTCATACTCTTGAAGGCGCTCGATCCACCTCGCCACTTGTCCCTCTGGTGACTTAAATCTCAGCAGCCACATTAGAGCCGCGTGGTCCGTTCTCAGGAGGAACCTTCGTCCGTATAGGTATTTATGAAAATGCTCTATGGACTTTACTACTGCCAGAAGCTCCTTCCTCGTGACACAGTAGTTGCGTTCCGGAGCTGAGAGTGCTTTGCTGAAATATCCAATCACCCTCTCTTCTCCGTCTTGGACCTGAGAGAGGACGCTTCCAATAGCGATGTTGCTGGCATCTGTGTCAAGTATGAACTTGCCCTCGGGGCGTGGATAGCTCAGAATAGGAGCACTAATCAATTTGCTCTTCAGCTCCTCGAAGGATGCCTGACACTCGCGATCCCAATGGAAAGTCCTTTTCTCCTCGGTAAGTCTGGTAAGAGGTTTTGCGATGTTAGCGAATCCTTTCACGTACCTCCGGTAATAGGTGCAGAGCCCGAGAAAACTTCTCACCTGGTGCTTATCTCGAGGTACTGGCCAGTTGGTGATCGCTGCTATCTTCTCTGGGTCAACAGCAACTCCGTTGTCTGACACAATATGCCCCAGGTAGTTGACTTGCCTTCGGAAGAGATTACACTTCTTCGGGTTCAACTTTAGGTTCGCTGCACGCAGTCGTTCGAAGACCTTCTCCAGATTCTTCAGATGGTGAGCGAAGGACTTTCCCAGCACAATGATGTCGTCTAGGTACACCAGGCATACTTCCCAAGAGAGACCTCTTAACACGTTTTCCATCAGCCTCTCGAATGTGGCAGGAGCATTGCAAAGCCCGAACGGCATTACTGTAAACTGCCAGAGCCCAGTGCCAATTGAAAACGCCGTCTTCTCTTTATCTTCAGGTGCCAATCCAACCTGCCAATATCCACTGCGGAGATCCAAGGTAGAGAAGAGTTTACACCCCTCCAGGGTGTCCAGCGTATCGTCAATCCTGGGAAGCGGATAACTGTCCTTCTTGGTGACGTTGTTTAGAAGACGGTAGTCTACGCAGAACCTTGTCGTTCCGTCTTTCTTCTTCACCAACACGACAGGAGACATCCAGGGGCTACTCGAAGGCTCAATGACACCATCAGCTGCCATCTCCTTAATAATCTCCTCGGCGTCCTCCCGTTTAGCTAACGGCAGCCTCCGCGGGACCTGTCGGATAGGCTTCGCATCCCCAGTGTTAATCCTGTGCTGGACGATATCCGTTCTGCCCCGTGGTCCTGGTCCGATCTCGAAGACGTCATGCCATCGGATAATCATATTCTTCACTTCCTCGCTCTGTTCGGGCGAAAGGTCGCGACATGATTCGTCCAAAAATCCTTTTAGTTCCTCTGGCAGTCCTCGGAGCTGGGTGGGACGACGTTGCAGCTGACGAACCACTGAGGTAGCGGTTGTACATTCCCCGACCGGTGTTCCTTTCTTCAGCGTTACCGGGAAGCTGTTCAGATTCATTAGCCTAATTGGAGTGGTACGTCCAACCTTGATGAGAGACCTAGCAACCAGTACGCCGCGTCCGATCTCCTGTTCTTCGTGCGTTCCGGGTTCCAGTAGTACACATTGACCCTCCGGTAACTGTCCTTCGACCGTCCCATGGGTCAGGATTTGGCTCCGTGCAGGTAATGTGGTATCTTCTAGTAAGAGCAGTCGTGCGTAGAGGTCCTTTCCCTGCCGAAGGATGACTTCCTCGTCTCCCAGCGTGATCACGCCTCTTGCCATATCCAACTTAATCCCGTATTCGATCATCAAGTCCGTGCCTAATATGACATCTTCGTCGATTTCTGCCACGAGAGCACGGTGCCTCAGATGTTGACCCCCAATGATGAAGGTGGCAACTGTCTCCCCGTAGACCTTGGCTGGCTGTCCCGTGGCAGTCCGTAATGCCCAAGTGGTTGGTAAGATCCTCTCATCGGGAACTATCTTCGAGTTCAAAATTGTCATGGTTGCGCCAGTATCCACTAGAAGACTTCGCAGCTGTCCGTTCACCATTCCATCAACGTAGAAGCTGTTCGTTCCGCTTCCTATTGACGCAACTCTGATGGTCTTCCTGGGGCCTTTGACGTTACGGGTTGACAGTTGCCCCTTCCCATCAACCCTACTTAGTTTTCCTGTGGCTTTTCTTGCTTTTTTGATGGACACTTGCTTCTAGGGTGTCCAAGTTGACCGCAGCTCCAACAGCGTATCTCCTTCTTACGGGTCCTGAGAGCCTCCAAAACTTTCGTCACAATTTCCTCGACGCTGGGGACCACATTTGGCTCCGCTTCTGCTGCTCGTACTCGCGCATGGCCCCGTACAGACTGTCTAACAGCCTCGAACTCCATGGCCTGGGATAATGCGTCTCCCAAAGTTTTCGGCCGGGCGAGCTTCACTGCTTGTTGTGTCTCTGGGTCCCGAAGTCCATCGAGGAATTTGTCGACAGCCAAGCTTTCGTAGACATCGTCGGTGACCGATGGGTAGGCGTTCCTCACCAGCCGGGCAATATCCGCTTCAAATTCCTGCAAAGTCTCGTTGGTCTTCTGGACCCTGCTTCTCAGCTGTGAGCGATACAGCTGGTCCATGTGGCGGTGGCCGAAACGCATCTCCAGTCTTCTCATCAGCTCACCGTAGTTGGACCGTTCCGACATGGGCATCCCCTGCAGTACTCCCAAGGCGTCTCCGCGCAGGGCCAGGCACAAAGCTGAAGCTTGGGTCTCCGGCGACCACCCGTGGATCGAAGCCGCTGTCTCGAAGAGAGTCATGTAGTCTTCCCACGGCGTCTTTCCGTCGAATACTGGAATGGTATTGTGAGTTGGTGGCGCCCCAGCATAGGCGGGTAGAATGGTGTCACGATGGCCGCCCTTGGAGGAATGGTCGGTGTTGTTCGTCGGTGGGTTGCTCTTACGTCCCTCGAGTGCTTCCATTCTTAGCCTAATTTCGTTCACTTTTTCTCCTAGCCTAGATTCTACATCTGCTACTTTATTATTTACATCGGCTAACTTATTATCTACATTTTCCATTAACTTAGTCTCTAATGTGCCTAACTTAGACTCTAATGTATCCATTAAATCATTTTTTACAGTACCTAGCTCATTTTTAACAGTGCTTAACTCATTACCTAGCTCATTTTTAACAGTGCTTAACTCATTACCTAACTCATTTTTAACAGTGCTTAACTCATTACCTAGCTCATTTTTAACAGTGCTTAATTCATTTTTAAAAGTTGCAGACAACTTGCTTAAATCAGTTTCAAACAGAACGTCATCTGGACTTTCCCCTAACTCTACAAAAAATTGACGCAAGCGATGTTGCAGTACACTTTTATTTCCGGAAGATCCAGATCACGTTCTTCTAATTCCCGTTTTAAATCTGCAACTTTTAAATCCATTAATTTAAGACTTTGAGAAGCCATTTTTCATACAGTAGCCCAATAATTACAAAATAATAACAATTACACAAAATATCCCACTTCTGACACCAATTTGTTACGGGCTACTGGGTGTAAAATGGACTAAACTATTACTTAATTCAAGAATCTAATATTTATTAACAAATTAACAAGAATACAATGAGATTATTTAAAACAGTTAAATTATTAAACTAATATCAATATACAATAATAATATTCTACTAAATGTTATCTAATTTCTAAGATAATATACAAATAATATAAGATATTGTTTATACTAAGTAACTAAACTATTTATATAAATTTGTACAAATACAATAATATTACACTATAGTTTACAATTACAAATTAACACTTACAGTTCGCTAACTAAAGTCCACCGACCGTAAGACTCTTCAAATATGACAAACTGCCACACAGTTTATTACACTTATTACACGGTCACTAATTGTCACTGTTGCTCACTAAGCACTTATTACAGACTGATACTAATACTAACTAACTCACACACACTGCCACTAGTTAACGACTGCTACTCACTGGCTTATTACAGACTCGTCTTATTACTACTGCCGCGGCCGAAAACGCTGTCCTTCTTATATAGGCAAGGTAGGTCGTGGTGGGGCATTACTCGGAACACGGACGAGGACCACCTAGACCGATCTAGAAGATTCTACGCCATTCTATAATCCCTTCCGCTTAATCCCATTGTTTGCCTAATCCGCTCTAGGCAGATCAGAAGCCGGTCCTACTTTCCGCTCTGACCGTAACATTATGAATGAATGTGCAATATAAAATTTACCAGATAATAATGAGAATTTCTTTTTTTAGATTAATAACATCAATTTATGCTGCTATGGCTATTCGGACAATGCTACTGTTGGAGTTAAATTTTGCCTATGCAGGTATAATTAGGATATGGATCTAATATCTTTTAAAAATATGGGGCTTTTTTACTTCCTTTAAAAAATTTTAAACCTTATTATTTTTTAATCGCTAATAACAACTCGCTTATAAGCAAAAGATGCAAATTATGACAAAAGATTATAAGCTGTTCTATTGAAAATTGCAATATACTTTTTTTATATATTTTATTTTGTTTATTGTGTTGGTCTTAAAGCTAGTTTTTATGGTGGGTTGAGATTTGCTGGAAATTCTTATAATTTTACAGTGGCTTTAATTAAACTAAAATAGGATGTGCTTGCATTATTAATTATATTTTTCTTATTTAGTTTTTAAAAAAAATATCATTATTTAGGTAAATGATAATTAAAAATTTAAGAATATAATTTTATTGAAGTTTATGCGCTTTAACCAAGGCAGGAAGCAAAGGGTATTTCATTGGTTATTAATAAGTTGTTAATTGAATAAAAAGGGTAAAATTCATTGTATGGGTTTGACAGTAAAATAAAATTCAGCTCTCTCTGGCTGCATTTCAAACATCACCCTCAAAAAATACTAAAAGAGTACTTATGGTTGTAAGCAATAATCTTTCTCTGAGTGTTTGTATATTTATTTCAAATCCTCAGTCCATTCACTTGATTCTGTTCTTCTGATGTTTATACCTCTTTTCGCAGATCCAAATGCTTCAAATACATTTTTTGTCCTTTTCTCTGTTCTCTGGAATTTCTTCTAAGATTAATCAAAGATCTAAAGAAAAAATAATAAGATAGAGTAATTCAGAATAACTTGTAACAACCAAACTATCTTTGTTTCGAGAATAACCAATAATTTCTCCTTACAACAGGACAAGAGATAGCTGGATGGATTGTGCCTTTGAAGACATAAGTTAGGGATATTTCTATCTATCAAGCTGATGAAGTTAAGGCAGCCAATGATTTTAATAATATTTTTTATTTATTATAATAATTCTATTTCTGTCTCTTAATTCTAATTTTCTATATTATATAGGTAATGACTACATAATGTATTTTATGCATAATAGTATAAGATGGTTTGAAATATTGGAAAGTACTTATTAGGACAGATAAAAAAATCAAATAGACCTAAAAGTTTAATACTGTTATGTTTGGGTAATGAGAATCCCTAAAATTTGTAAACAAACGAAGAGTTAAGAAATAACACACTAAAAATAATAGGTGATTGTCGATTAAAAGATCAACTTTTATTAAAAACAAACTGTTACAGAAATAGAAATAAAAACACATTTAGCAGACCACTTCAAGGGTATCTCTCTGAAAATAAACACAAGCCGCAAGGTCACTGTCAAACTAATAATAAACTCCTATTTCATTGACATTCAGCTCTCTCAGTATATTTTAATACTAAATTTTTAATAAAAATAAAACGAACAGAGCTTTTGCATCTAAATTAATCATAATTTGTGGAAAATAATTACTTTCATAAATTATTTATTCACTTTTGTTAGTGAAGATTTTGATTATTTTATGTGTAATTTATAGGTTTATATTATTTTTTAACCCTCCTTAAAATTATTAGTATTATTTAACTAACATTCATATTGTTATCAATTAAAATCTTATATTTCATATATTAATATCAATTAAATTTATATTTATTCTTTATAGAAATATAAAAATTATTTTATATGTTCCGTCTCTATAATTTATCTTAATAAGGGATTACAGAATAGTCAAAATATTTCTTAACTAATCTAGGTTAAGCGAGTCATTCCAAAAATATTTTATTAATGACATTATACCTACTGCCCTGATGAATAAGTGGATAAGTCTAATTTTTCCCAGAGTTAGTTGATTGTATTGAGGAAAGCAGAATCATTTTATTCAATCATGTTATTCTCCTAGTTTTTGGCTTGAAATGGAGTTGTTATATAATCAATAACTCCTTTTCAAGCCAATGCCTGCTTAGCCCCTTAGTCACTATGAAAATAACACGATTAAGCTACTCTAAGTACAAGAAACTCATTTAGGAAAAAAAATCGACCTAACCACTTATTCACTGGGCAGGAGATATATACATTAAGGTTATATAAACAGGTATAATATGGCTAAGATGGTACCCGATTTCTTCCAACCCTAGATATCCAAAGGATCACGTACCCACTGATCTATGACTGATAGAAATGCAAATTAATTTCTAGGATAACTAGGAGTTTAGAGTTCAAAAGTAAAATTTATGGGTGAGCTATCAAAACCTATTGAAATAAATACAGGAGTAAGACAGGGTGATGGTGTATCACCAATTTTGTTCAATTGTGTCCTTGAGAAAATCTTAAGAATTTGGACTGGAAAATTAAAAGAACATAACATTTCACCATTAACTTTGGGAAGAAAACACAAGGGTGTTGAAGTTAATTGCCTAGCATTTGCAGATGATTTTTCTATACTATCAGACAGCATTACAAGTGCAACAATACAAATCAATCTTTTAGAAGAATTAGTCAGAAAAACAGGGCTGAGGATCTCCGTAGAAAAAACAAAATTTATTACAAACATCAAGAACGCTCCAAAGTATTTGATAACAGACATTGGTCGAGTGGAGAAAGTAAAGAAATTCAAATATTTGGGAGAAGTAATCCAAGAAAATGGTTTAGAAAAATCTGCAATAGAAGAAAGGGTACCCAAGATGGAAAGAGCATTTGGCATTACTAAGAATGTTTTTAACAAAAGGTGTTTATCTTAAAATCTTAAAATAAGACACTACTCTACAGTTGTGAAACCAGAATGCCTATATCCGAATGAATGCTTAGTATTAACACTAATCATACCAAGACTTAATATATACCTATTTCTACCATAGCGGGTCAAATGACCCGACTTTATGTTTCATGCTTGAATGTATGAAATATGGATGTTAGGAAGGAAATAAAAATATAAATTAAACTTATTATAATTAAACAAAATAGTATGTTGAGCATTTCTATTACAAAAGCAAAAAATAAAAACTTTTAATTCATAGTTCATCACATTTTTTACATATAATTGTTTCCATTGTACATTTTCCGCAAACATATTTTTTACATTTAGAGCAAATTTTGTTGGTTTTATTTTCTTTACAGTATCCTATTTGACATCTCATACGTTTATAAGTATCTGTAGTAGACTTAGGCAACGATCCTATCGTATTTGTTCCTTGTTTTGGTTGTTCACGGGCTTCTCGAAAATCGGCGCCAAGTTCTTCTGCTAGCTTGAGTAAAAAATCTTGTCTCCAGATATTTTCTCCTGTCGTTTGCTATCTACTATAGCTATCAAAATAAAATATAAGCTAGGTACTTACCAAGACTTTCAATTGACTACAAATATGACTAGATAATCTCATAAAACAAAATAATTCTCTCCGGGTCAAATGACCTGTTGTGGTAGATATCGGTATACAACAAGGATTACTCAGAATAAACAAAACAAAACAAAACAAAAATATTTTTATAAATGTACATTAATTACTTAGAAAAAGTCATGAAGTCAAATGTGCAAACGCAATAAAATTATACGTGCATTTTCAATGGAAAAGTTCAAAATGGGTCATTTGACACGTTATGGTATGTTTAGTGTTAAACTATAGAGTAGATAAGCTTGAATTACTTGAAATAAGAATGATGAGAAAAATTCTAGGCCCAGTAAAAACCACAGAAGTATGGAAATTAAGTTTTAATGATGAAATACACAGGAACGTAGAAAACATAACAGAAACGATAAGAAAAAGGAGACTATTATTTTTTGGACATGTTTTCAGAATGGATGATTCGAGATTAACAAAAATGATGTTCAAGTACCTTTGGGAGAAAAAGTCAACAATTAGCTGGATTCGAGAGGTAAAGAAGGATTTGGAAAGAAAGAATATAAGGGAAGACGACACTATGGACAGAGAGATTTTTAGAAAGAAGATCTTGAGTATGGAAGGATTCCAGGGAAGAGTGAAAAAGAAACCTGGGGTGAGGTGCTCTGAGGACAGAAAGAAACAACATAGTGAAAGGATGAAGGAATATTGGAAGGGACGGAAGAGTAAACAACCTAGTGGGAAGAATTGAAATTGGCACGTGGTCCTCATCGGGGGAAAGAAGAAAAAGAAAACATGAAGCAGCTGAGATAAAATTAATAATAAAATGTTGAGATGTAAGGCTAGCATTTATTCTTTGAAATTATAAGAATGGCATAACCAAAATTTGTAAATTAAATTTTTAGTTATTTTTTTACTAGTTCCACTTTTCATGAAAACCATAAATCATAAATTTTCTCTAACCATAGCTTTAATCACTGTTTTGGGCCATTTTATAATTGAAACCATGACTGATATACTATGATGAAAAAAAAAATTAGTTTTCACTAATTAGCAATAGATTTAGTTTTCAATGCTTCTGAAATATGTAAATACCAAAAGTAAATTTTTTGGCAGGAAAATCGTTTCAGTCACTAAACTTTACTTTGGTTCCTTTTCTTCAGGATTAAAAAGAAACCAAATACATTCATTAAAATTACGATATTGAAGATCGCGGGTCCTGAGAGATCCCACTGTAATATCATCCGATTAGCCATATCAGCATAAAGTGACATTAATGGAACGATATTGGGAGGCGATAATATGATTAATAATTTAAAACTAAAGAGCGAAGGCTCTAAGTGACATAAACTACTTCTTAAGACATCAGTGAACAAATTCCAACCAAAAGGCCTTAAGTCTCTAAACTAAAACAGGAAACATTATAAAATATTGTATCCTAAATAATGTTTTTTCTGTTTTAGTTTAGAGACTTGAGTCTTTTTTGATGGAATTCTTCCATTAATTTCTTAACATGATTGATAGTGATTTAAAATTGTTATGATTATTTTGTTTTTTAATAAATTTATATTGGAGTTACAATTTTAACAACAGGTATCAATTTTAATATAATTTATTTATTTTTTTTAAATTACAGGTGCAAAAGATTTTGAAGGTGAAATTCAAACTGTGAAAATGCTGAGTTTCATCTGTCACAGCTTCGAAGAATACGTAAGCTTCTTCAATATTTTATTGCTTTACCAGATAATTCACTTTGGTATGAGGCAATTCTTATTTTTATTTTTGGATTCATAATTAGCTTCAAAAGGATTGGGGAATGCCACCTGAGATAGTACAGCCATGTGAAGAAAATGGCGTTCGAATGTTGGCCAAACCAAGTTCTGTATTGGGTTCAACCAGGGAGGAGAGGATGCAGAAGGCCCCGAAGCAGCTGGGTGGAGGGAGTCCAGGAGGAGATGGCCGGTCGAGGTCTCCAGGAAGAGGATTAGATGGATCGAGAGGCATGGAGATCTACCCTGACAAGTTGAGACCCTTGTCGGAACACCTGTTAAGTAAAGTAAGTAATAATTAGCTTCAAAAACATAGTTCTATAGCTGATTATTGATGAGGTATTGCTGTAGTGATCAGCTTATTGTATTTATAATGTAGCTTATTATAATTCTTCTTCTCTGCTTTCCTATGGTTATACTAAGTAAGGATTTGTTACTACGTTAAGAATTATAGATTATATTTATTTTTAATAGTATTCGATAAATTTAAAATTAAAAAAATTGTTACAATCTACAATTGATCAAAAAAATTTGATAAATTTTCATTAAAGTTTCTCTTAATTATTATTATAACTGCTTTTTGAGTAATATATTTTGATCTACACATTTAAATAATGTAACCACTATTTTCAGCCAATAAAACAATTTTATTGTATATTTAATAGATTAGTTGTTGCATGTTTTTTATTCTTTCTGCATGTAATATGTTACATCATTATAATTATCGTTACTCAATTATAAACAATATGCTTATATAATAAAATTTAGTTCCATAGGTCATAGACAATGATCGATAAAAGTTTCTACAGCATATTTGCTAAGAGTTTTAAATATTAATATTTTTTTACATTTATTCCAAAAAATACTTATTAACATATTTATTATTTAACTTATTATTTTGGCTATATCAATCAGATCATACTCTAACTATCAATTTACTCCATAATGTTTTGATAAAAAAAATGTTTTTATAATTATTTCACCTTTTTCTCTTTAAAAATCCTGTCAGAATGATATATATATATATTTTTATAGTTCAAATAGAAATAATTTGGTATTAAGTTTAAGTTCGAACTACTAGTCCTTAATTCTTTTCATGATTTTCATTTTATGACGGTAATTGTGTTGAAATAAAAACCTGATCGATAATAAATTCAAAATGGATTTTAATTACTCTAGGATATTTCAGATCATGGATATAAAGTTATAAATTATTTTTTTAAATAGTCTTCAAATTTCATCACTACCTCTCAAAAATAAGTACTATCATTACCAACATTTCGAGTAGTGGGGTAGATCATTGTCAGGGAAGGTGGGTTATTGATCTGTAGGAGCCAAGTTCGAGGCCGACTGTGACAGATAAATTATTCACCTTGTTAACTGAATTGACTCTGTTAGATTTAGAGGCAATCCTGTGGCTTATCCAGCCTCAACAAAGGTGGTACCCTTATTTAGAGGAAAAATTTGGCGTTAAACTTAATAGTTTCAGTATGACAAAAGACCAATTAAATGGTTGTGATGGTTGACCAATTAAATGGATGACCAATGGTTGTGAAATACCATGCAAAACCGTAGGAATAGTGCAGCCTCTAGCTTGCCTTATTTTGGAGTTTGCAAGTGCTTCATATCAATAACACAAATATGTGTTAATAATGTGGGGATGATAATATTTAGTTTCTAATTGACCCAATGGGGCGCTGTTAAGGATTACATTTTTTGACTGTAGTTGAGATGGTTAATAGAAAGAGCAAACTGTTACAGATAGATAATTGAAGAATTGATTAAGTGAGAATCTAATTAGAAATCGGTACCTGTTAAATAAAAATAAAGAATGTTATAACGAGAATTTGATTTTAAATGTACGATTCATTAAAAAGCGGAAAGAAAAAAAAAGAATATCAGTGCCTTATAAATATTTCCAGATTCCTTTGGTTCCAACCTTTAATGGACAGTTAACGTGAATTGGGTATGTATTTAAAATCGAGTCCATATATAGTATATGTCGAGGGGGGGAATATAAATGCTGAAAATTTCCTTTAACAGCTTAAATAAATGAGGGTTTGTGCGCGAGGTTCGATAGCCAATAATCGATTCACGAGCATTCTTCTGGCGGAAGTGAAAGGGCTTCCGTTTATGGAAGCAGTCGTTTTTATCCCTTTAATGAGTTCTATTTTAAACTGCCCGGCATTTTATTTATTTTTTCACACTCGAATGGTTTCGTTTATTAAACTTATTTTAATTTTTGAAATCTCGGGAGCGGTGTTGCTTAGTACGCTACTGATCTCTAGATCCCGAGACCGGCTCTGATAGATAAGTTATAATTTTTGTTAATAGTAGTGAATCGTCTTTGTTGGGTATGGCGACGGTCCTGATTCGAAGATACTAGTGATCAAAGGGCTACTTAATAAGGATCTGTTTTTGATAGAGAAGCTTTCGGTTTTAAGAAGGTTCCGGGTTTAAGTCTGGCTGTGGCAGATAATTTATTTAATCCGTTAACAGCCGCTGATGGTCCTATTGGATCCACAGACCCTCCTGGGGCTGACCCAGCCTCTATAAAGTTATTTGGGGGAAATAACGAGGCAGTTGAGCGTGTACAAATCACCTTCCTGCACAACCATTGGTCTAGAAACAGTTCAGTCTCTACGGTGTACTGAAACCAAGACCCTTCATGGGTTGTAGTGGTACAATTTAACTTAATATTTGTTTTTGTTAGGGGTTTAGCTACTGCTGAATTTGTTCTGGAGATAGTTTAAATTCCAAAAATCGTGAAATTTAAGTTTCTCAAATGTATTATCCTATGGTTAAGATGTTAGTCATCTATAAAACAAAAGGATGCCTGGAAAATTGGCATTACTTTTTGAATTTATTAAAAATAGTTTTGGTTATGCATTATTTATCAATTATGTACATTACCTGGCAAAATAAAGACTCGATTTAAAGTAATACTTTGCTTAAAAAAGTGAAAGATAGGATGGTAACAGAAAACGTGATTACTATCCTCATGACAGGACTCGCATGGGAAGAGTTGCATCCACCATTAATTAAAAACTTCCACCCTTCCTGCTCTTGTAAGCTCGTTTACAACTTCCCTGTTAAGGGAATAAAATAAATTTACGAGGGATTAGTATGTACATCGGAATAAATTAATTGATATTTTTTATTAAATTATTTTAATAATAACATTTTCTAAACGTGAATTTAGGTTAGAAGAAAATAGATGAACTATTAGTGGAAGCCTGGTACAAAGAATGGATTGACGATACCGAAATTTTAAATTAAATACCATAATAGCAATGTATGCTGGTAAACAATTAAGTTTTGAATTAATTAAAAAACCAATATAAGTAAACACACGGTGACATCATAATTTAATTGTGAGAAAAAACTTTTAAAAATATTATTTAAACTGTTAATTGATTTATCACATCTCATATCTTATGATTCATATTAAACACCCGAATTGTAGGTGGGAGGATTGCGTTAAATACGATCTTAGGGAATTGAATTTTGACAATGAATGTTTGTAAACAACGATTGGTGATATCGGTTTCGAACCTTCCCGTCTACTAAGCCTATTATTATTATTAACAATAATAATTTTATTTAAAAAATTTACTTTGAAGAGAAAAGATTTCTTCAGGACTGGGATTCGAACCCGGGTCTCCTACGTATCCATCGTGGTGCTCTGCCACATGAGCTAGCCTGTCTCGTAACAAGGTCAGACAAATCCATTCTCTGGTCAGACAAACCCCGGGTTCGAATCCCGGCCCTGGGCAATTTTTTTCTCTCAAAATAAAATATTTAAAAATTAAAACAATTAATAACAAATAAAAATTAATAATTAATGCAAAAGAAACTGCAGTAATTAATTTAATAATTTAATTGAAATTTTAATTTTAAATTATTTATTTAAAAATTGTCAGGGTGAAAAGAAAAAATCACCAGCCTTTTGCCGGAAATATTAGAGTTAATATTATTCAGTCTTGCCTAAGGCAAACTTATAGATAAATACAAGTGAAAAAAACAAAGAGAGATAAATTATAAATAGGGAAAATGCTCAAGACAAAGACTTAAGTCTCTAAAATAATGGAAAATCCAAGCAACGTTTCTCCATTTTAGGTATCATCAGGAAACGTGCCGAAACACCAAAAAATCTCATGGAAAAAGACAAATTGCAGCACATCTCACACTGCCTAGAGTCCAGAGTTGTTCGTGGGATGTCTTGGAGTAAGCTTGCTGCCTCTATTTGATGAGTCAGTTTGGACTGTTGCTGTGAGGTGTGCTGCGCTTTTTTTTTCTTTATTGTGATCTTCTTATGGTGTGTGTCAAGATGATACCTGAATTGGCGAAACGTTTATTGGTTGTGGTTTTTTCTAGTAATTTAGAGACTTACTGCTTTGTTTTTCCTATTGTACTCTCCTTCAAACTATATTACACTGGTAAAATATCAAATATTCCGTTAGTGATATAATGAAATATAAATTGCAGTTTAAAGATATTTAAACAAATTTAAATATACATACAGTTGACATATATAATAATGAACAAAAAAACTTAAATTATTTTCTCCATTAAACCTTTTTTCTCTATAAAGTTATTAACCTTAATAACAGTTAAGACCGTTAACCTGTCAGGTAACCAAGGCCAGGCTTTTTCTAGATCAAAGGTCAGCGCAGCTTTCTAAACCCCTGGTTTATTTTTTAATTTGGTGAAAGGTCGAGTCTCAAGTAATAACGTGGTGTAGGTGTTACCTATTTATATATATATTTATAATCTAAACTCGAACCGGATCCGAGATTAGATTACATTAATTAGATATGGATAAACCAGAAAATATTTAATCCAGTAAAAGAGCAGGTTTGTGACATATCGAGTAAATCCAAGACATTTATATGCCGGAAAAAATCTCTTAATGAGGTGATTTTGTTAATGAGATAAAAAAAAAAAGTGTGTCGTGAGAAATAATTTAAGAGTAAAACCTCATAATATGAATATAGGATTTGAATATAAGACTTTTTTTTTAATTATAGTAGTACTTTACAATTTAATGAAACAGAATCCCGAAAGTATAACTCGGAAAAAAAACAAGTAACCAGTTCTATACTCGAATGCAACACTCAAGCATTATCTACGTCGGTTATGGTAAGACATATAGGATTAGAAGCCTAGGATTATAGCCTTATCGCATTGTACTATGTTCTTATTATTATTTAATTGTTTATCTTTAGGCTAGTATAGATAGAGCCCTCAAAATAACAACAGTCAGTCTATTCTAAGTCGCAGTCTGTCACTATGCCCGTTTAATTATTGTTATGTTGTGTTCTTCCAAATAAATCTTTTTAAAAAGCATAGTTCTCTATCGAAATACATAACTGTCGTTCCCTAACGATTACTTCTTTTAAAAAATAAATTAAATAAACCGGTTATGTGTAAAATATCCTTGTTCCCGGTCACTTGTGGTCTGGCACACATATCTTCAAGTTCTGTTATCATCATGGTCATTATTTAGGAAGTGATTTAAAAGCAGAATGCAGGTCGTTAGTCTGGATGTCTTCTTCAATGGCCACTAAATAATGAAAGAGATCGAGTAATGGTAACTTCAACGCGTACACATATATTAGAAGTGGAGGAAGTGATTCATTGCAAGAAACCGTTCAAATTTTCCTCCGATTTCACAAACACTTATCCAGGGCAATGGAAGTGAGAAATCCGTTCAATTTTTCAAATTGTCTTATTTAAATAAACAGATTAATTCTTAAAAAAGACTTAGTAATATTTCGAATGGATTGAAGCTTCATCCATAGCGTTAACGGATAGAACTCGAGACTACTGACAATCAGTTCAGGACTCTCCAAGTACTCCTGAGTGAATTCGTTTATAAGTGACTAATTGATTTCAACTGTAAAATTTGTATTAATTGGATATTTTAAAATGATTACTGCCTTAATTTGATATTATTTCTGTCGAACCCTGCTCTTAATTATCGCTCAAAAATTGAAAATGAAAACTTTATTGTTTGATACTAGTATCTTTATGAAATTCTTGTTTTTCATTAAATGCCGCCAAATACTCGGATTTCATTTCTCTATCAGTGTTTTTATTTCAGCCACATTTTCATACACATTATTACGGATAAACGAAAAGTCAAGAGAATAAACTTTAAAGTTTTCTTCAACTATTTAGAGAAATAAATAGAAGGTGTGTCCTGTTTAGCAAACATTGAACAATACCTTAGAAGCATACATTATTGAATAAGTTGGAGACGAAAATACTTAATCCGTTAAAACAGGAGTGATCAGGGGGGTGAATACTGTTGAACATCATCAATACACTTTGGGGATCAACAGGATAGGATTTTGTGCTGAGAGTGAATTAACAGGTGTCAATAAGTAGGTTCATAAATCAGTTTTCTGACAATTACTTTTTTATTATTTTTCCTGAAAGTAAAAACATTGGAAATCAAGATTCAAGAATAGCCTAGAAAATTAACTATATCCTACAAAATGACACGATATCCCTCTCAGTTACCAGGTTTTCTCCTCATATTATTTATCTATTTACCAGAAGGGTATGTTGATCCCAAAGGGTCTTTACGTGGCTGTTAACAATTACATAATTCACCTACCACTGCCGGAATTTTTCCCAGAACCTTCAGATTAGCAACTCTACACTCTAACCCGTCCCTTTCCCGACCTTATAAAGGTGGGAAATAGTAATATCTCATTGCTATTAAAAAATAAAACTATCGATACAATTTATATCGCACTAGTATTTCTAAAGTGAGATGTGTCAAAAACCTACATTTTCGGAAAAACAGGAAAACTATTAGTGAGGTTGGAATAGGATTAGGACACTAGTAGAATAGAGTGACACAAGTACCTTGTGGAAGACAAGCTCTTGAGCTAGGTTGATACAGTTTTGATGAGCGATAAAGAGATATTTGCCAGTTCTTTTCATTCCCATAACTCACCACCGATTCATGAGTTATTGTTAACATCCCTCTATTTAAAAATAGCGATTCGAAATATCGATTTTTTCATTTAGATATATCGACAATCGATTAGGTAAGGGGAATTTGTTTTTATATGATTTTCAAAAGTACACATTTCAGAATTAATGAACCTCACGAAGCAAGGCCTCTTGTTGAGCCCTGTTAATTACTAATTACAACTCATTATGACCCTTCATTTAGCCATTTTGTTTTTTGTTTTCTTTTTTTTTTTGAGTGGAGTTAACCTTAGGGTCACTGGTACAGGTATTAGTACACATCCTGCCTATATTCGTTCACGATTGAAATATTCCTTCCTGTTAGGGCCATTATTTGTATAATGGCTCTGTTTATAGTAATGGATTGTCATTTATGATCCCATTATTCTATTTAAGATGGCCATATCTGGTAACATCACTCAAGCTATACATGAAGGTAGAATCTATCTGTTGATGTTAATATTTTTTTTTATCTTCAAAAAATTAAATAAGGATAGAATAATTTATTTTTATGCGTAAATAATTTTATTTAAAAAAATCAACTGTACCACTATAAACCAATGTAACTACCAAACACTTTATATAGGCTGGGTGTGTCCAAGGAGGGTTGGATGTACTGCAAGGGTCGATCCCCGGCTGTTAACAGACCAAATAATATATCTGCTATAGCCGGATTCGAACCTGGGACCAAAACTGAGTAACTGAGCACTCTATATACTGTGTGTATTCTATATACACAAAATTACATTTTCCGTGTTAATCTAATGCCTTCCCTAAGGCATCGTATTCACCTTCTGCTGTGTTGAAAAATGACTTGCTTGCTCTTCATTAGAAATGCAGAAATATCTTGAGACGAATAACGTTTGGTTTCCTATATTTCTTGTACGAATTGAGTATTTGGTTGAACACCCTTAAGTATTACAACAAGAACAGGAAATCTGGTTGTTCTAAATTACTGAAAAAAATGCGTTTCAATATTTTGTAATATGGATGCATTGCATAACATAACATCCAGATAGTTATATCTTCTATGTTTAACAACATTTTACACCATACCATTTAATAGATAATACAAAAAAAAAGGATTCTTTGAATGCAATTAGTAAACTCTAAAAATAAAACCCTTAAGCCTCTATAATTTAGGAAAATACCTAACCAATAGAGACAATGATTCATAGCTTTAATTCTAAAGAAATGTAGCATTAAGTGTAATTATTGAAAAAATAGCTTTTATAGCTTTAATTTTGCGTTTCATAGCGGTTATCGCTAAATAGGATAACGTCAAGGAAAGGGGGGCGGTTAGAGGGGAAAAACAATTAAATTAGCAAAATCACTTGAAAAATGTTTATTGTACTAATGATTGAAACTCAACATGGCACATGTTCCTATAGTAGACTTTTCTTTTGGTCTATTTCCTGACGATACTTGCATTTGCGAAACGTTGGCTGGTTAGTTTTTCATTATTATTGGGACTTTAAGCTTTAAATTATTAATCTAATAGTAATAATTCCAATGATAACAAAATTTTCAGTTGTATTTAAATTTGCTAGTTACCGTGAATTCCGCTGGATAGCTCTAGTGATGTGCAATGGATTGACAAAAATATTACCTATCTCGAACAACACCAATAAATACTAAATATAACGATAATTTCAGTCGTCACCTAAGAAGATTAAGAAATATTTTTATCATATTGTTTAGGGTCTTAATTTTGACTATTCTTACGTTTAGATCGAGGCGTGGTGGCAGATTTGGGAATAAAATTGGTCCAGAAATGTGATTTAAGCTTGATGAAGTTGATTATGGATATCGATTACAGAGGGTGCCACGGTCGCAGGCACGTGCCTCTGGAGTATCTCAAATGACCATCATCTCGTTATTTACTGAACAGTAGCAGAGCTGTTTTCTAATTTTTCTTTATTTTGTGATGAAGTGATAATCACTCTCCGTCTCATACACATTCTCTTTATCTTCTCTCTCTTTATTTATTTTTCTCTTCGTCAGTTTTCCGTGCTAGAAAGTTTAATAATGATATAGTGATACTCACAAAATTATATCTTATATGGATACTTTCCCAATACCTTCAGTAGAACGTACAAGGAAAGAGACACTGGGACTGCGACCTCATTACTTGGAAGCGACAAACTACTGAATTGAGGTTTACAGTACTGTTCCAAATTGATCTCGATAATAACATTGACATTTGTTAACAACCCCAATTTCACGACTGTTAGCCTTCACAATAGCAATCATCGAACAGTTTACATCCATTGTAGGCTGATAGCTCTGTCGCACCAACACTACATCAATGTTGTTACACTTTTTTATTTAAAGTTAATTTGTTTTTTTATAACTGTATCACTAGTGGTATTGAAATATGGTAAAAATGACAATCAATTCGTCTTCCATTTATTTAATATTTTTAAACATATTAAGAAAGAAGATCACGAGACCATATTCTTTTCAGACGCCTCAGAGGATTATTAGGAATTGAAGAATTAGCTTGGTTTGGAACTAGTTAGTTTGAGAGGGAATAAAGTTTTTCATGAAAAGACTGGTATCGGGTTCGGGCCAAATCAGCAAGAAATTGGACATTGTGGTCATTATGGATAATTTTATTCGTAACAAAGTTAGGAGCATTAATGGTTTAACAAAGGATTTGATACGAGAGTAATTCGATGGCCTAATGGAGCCCCAAAGCTCAACTCCAAACAATTCTTGTGATAGTCATCTATATGAGTCTTATGTAATTATTTGGGTGCTTAGTGCGTTTGTCTAGTGTTGCAGTAGCCTCAAACGGCGAACAGTTCCTTGTGATTTCAGTCTAGTATGAGGATTCCAAGTTAAACGTTTACCAAAAACTAAAACTGTACTACTATTGAACGAACAGTTCATAATTCGTAAGGTTTAACCCGTTTGGCGGGCAGGAGGACTCCCATAATACGATAAAAAGAGGAAAATCAGTTATGGATTTTGGTTTATTTAATTCATTGTTAAAAAAATATATAGCTTTACAATACTCAAATTTCAATGATGATAGTTCCATTTATCGACTAAATATTATAATATCGAAGTTATTTCAATATATCCCTTCAGTAATTAAAAAAAAAAATGTAATATTAAGGCCTGATTTATTTTTATCCCGATGCATCGAACTATATTGTAGCCATTCTATTTTATACCATATATTATACGTCTCTCGTCAGATCTAATTGTAACCAATACTCTATCCTTGTCTCGTTCTCATTTCTCTGAATCAGTGATGCATGATAAAGAACATTTCTACTTGCGAAAAAGTTGTTGTTTGTTCATTTAACGTCACTTAATGCTGCTGTGGCTAATCGGACGATGCTACAGTGGGAGATCTAAATTTTGCCCATCCAGGTTTAATTAGGATAGGGATTTATAATGAGTACCTGACATCGTACAGGCTCGGGACCCCCGTTTAACGTCCATTTCGATAGGACGGCGTAACTAAGGATTTTTTACTCCCTTTAAAATTCCTAGGGCCACCTGCCGGGCTACGAACCCGCGATCTTGGGCTTAGTAGTTTGTTACGCTAAACCCTAGACCACAGGTCGCCCCTGCGAAAAAGTTCTCGTGATCCATAAGGATGGAGTTACGAACCTTTGAGACCATTGTCACATCATAAATGCTTACCTACATATATACCGTGAACTGGACTAACGAGTTTCTTAAGCTACTAAGTAATCTCTACCAAATTAATTAAATATAGATATAATTTTGTAGCATTGAAGTTTGCTTTGGGACCCAATTTCAAGGATGCTTGATATACGACCCTGGTTGGTCAATATTTATTTCGCGGTGGCGGTCCTGAAAAGTGAACCTTAGAACTCTCAGGCCGGTTAGTATGCGTCGGAGGATCGTCCGGATAAGGCCTCGCATTTATCAGAATACTTTCCCAAACCGATACAAGTAACAGTAACACTTTTCGAGGAACCGTCATATCAACGGCGTGATATCGAATGATATATAAATTTAAAATATAAGTTACAATGTTAAAACGAGAAAAAACGACTCTATTTCTGCGAGAACAATAACATACTATTGTATTATTATAACGCAATATAAATAGTTTAAATTTAGGACTACTTTTATTTCTTGCCTCCAGTACTGTTTATATAATAATCTGTAATTATTATCGAATTCTTTATCAAATATTCTGTACAACTTCAGAGTCAGCTGTGGAAAAATTCCAGCCGGGTTCGGAGCCCGGATGGCAGCAAACAGTCCATAGCCTGTACGATTTTAGGACTCCAACGGTTGCATCGCCCGATTACTTATAACAGTATACAGTGACTTTAAATGAATACCAGAGTACTACCGGGTTATTTGTTCACGGCGTCATAATACCTAGCGGAATTCGCGATAGTTAATAACTTTTCCTGGATTTTTCAATTCATATCCATTAAAACTATTGTAGCTAACTTTTGCAGGAATTTACATGTAACGCAGAATTAATTAAAAAATACAGTTAGAGCTCGGCCCCGACAGATTAAGACCCCCTGGGGTTTTGTAAATCGACTGTAGAGGTCGGAGGTTGGCTGCTGGGTTTAATCAAAGCAGCCATATTAATACTACAGAAAGTTGATGACCTCAACTTAAGAATCTGTAATAAATAAATATATATTATATATTATAAGATTAAACTCAGAATGTTACAGCTTTAGTATATCAAAGAATCTGTGCTAAGTAGCGAACTGTTGAGACAGTAGCAACGCTGTCGGATGTCGTGAGAGAAAGCAATATTAAAGGGGAGAGTCCAATATCAGGGCACCTTCTGTGTGCTTTGAATGTTTATTTACGTTCGTGCCTTGAAGAAATTTCTTCCTGGATTAAACGGCTGTTATAACAACGGGCATTCTGTTCGAATACATACATACACACAGAAACAGACACATACACACACGTAAAAAATATTTATAAAACGCATACTCCACAAATGCACGATGTGTATCCTCCGAAATTCTCTGGTGCTTTCTTACCAAGATAAATTGTGCGCTATGGTAAAAATAAAATCTCTATACTGCTAAACAAAAAAAAATCTAGTTGCTCGTTCTTACACAAGTTTTTTCCGGAAGTTCTTCTGACCATTATTCATAAATTTAAGAGAAAAAGGGAAGATAATTTAATTTTTATGTAACAATTTGTACATTATGGCGTCGCATGTAATGTAGTGGTTACCATGACAACCTTATATGTCTAAAGTTGCAGGTCCGCAGACCGATAAATATCCTTCGGAATTTTCAAAATGGAGTAAAATTCTTGGCCGTACTGCGGAAGCGGCGTAAAATGAGTGTCCTTAGCCTGAGCGGAGTCAGGAAGTCCTTAAAATTTCCTATCCTAATTTTATCTGGATGGGGAAATTTCAAGTCTCCCATTGTATAGCATTGATTGATTAACCATAGACCAGTATGAAATCCCTTTTTTCGCATACATGCAAAAGTATGTTTCTGTTCGGGCTACTGGACTATTCCGTAAAACAATGCCTAACTGATCGAACCCATGAATATCAGGTTCAGTTCATGGTATGGACCTTACTGCGTGTAACCAACGGTTGACCAAATAATTTTCTAACTTTAGTTAGAAAATCATCACGGACTGGCATCACGCACTATCCCCAGGTTTTTCCATGATTAGGTTGGCCACTATGAGTCGTCCTTAGTGATTGAGGATTTATAAAATTCACAGAGTCGATACACAGGCTAAATGATTAATCTGCCGTAGCCGGTCTAAAAAAAAAAATCATTTATCAACCTAAATTTCGATCACTCAGCTCCTCACAGTGCTTGTGGTCCCTGGTTTATTACCTCGCTCCTCGTAACTCAAAAACAAAATAAAATGTTAGCTATTTAACCATTAATAATTTTACATTATTATTATTATTATCGAAATTTTATTGTTAGTTGTTATCTTGTACCAGTTAATTCATTTTTTTCCTGAGAGTGGCTCAAAATGGAGGACAGAAACGTCTGCTTTTGGAATAAAAAATTATCACACTGACTAAACCCTCTTACTATTTATTCCGTCTGAATAATCCCGATTATATTTATATGAGAGCGTTACTGAATAATGTTTCATTCCGAAGAATTAACATATTGTTACGGGCTACTGGGTGTAAAATGGACTAAACTATTACTTAATTCAAGAATCTAATATTTATTAACAAATTAGAAAGAATACAATGAGATTATTTAAAACAGTTAAATTATTAAACTAATATCAATTTACAATAATAATATTCTACTAAATGTTATCTAATTTCTAAGATAATATACAAATAATATAAGATATTGTTTATACTAAGTAACTAAACTATTTATATAAATTTGTACTAATACAATAATATTACACTATAATTTACAATTACAAATTAACACTTACAGTTCGCTAACTAAAGTCCACCGACCGTAAGACTCTCCAAATATGACAAACTGCCACACAGTTTATTACACTTATTACACGGCCACTAATTGTCACTGTTGCTCACTAAGCACTTATTACAGACTGATACTAACTCACTGTAACTCACGCACTATCACTAGTTAACGACTGCTACTCACTGGCTTATTACTTCACTGCTTATTACTGACTCGTCTTATTACCGACTCGTCTTATTACTGACTACCGCGGCCGAAAACGCTGTCCTTTTTATATAGGCAAGGTAGGTCGTGGTGGGGCAGTACTCGGAACAAGATCGAGAACCATCCAGGCCGATCCAGGTTGAACGAGATTGGCCTCGGCAACTTCTTTAATCCCTTCCGCTTAATCCCATTGTTTGCCTAATCCTGTCAGCCGGCCCTACTTCCTGCTCTGACCGTAACACTGCCCCCTCCTTAAAAGTGCTCTGCCCCAGAGCATAGTCCGGAGAAATCGGGCGGTTATGAGCTTCCCTCGATGGAGACGCATTTCCTTTCCAGGGGTTGAACGTGCACACCAATATGGCGACTCCAGAGTTGGCGAATATCTGTTCAAGCATGTTCCTGACAACCTTCCACTCCAGGCCGTCATATCCACAGCCCAACTTAGGGATCGCGAGCTTGGTGACACGCAGTCTCAGAAGCTTACTCCGCAGGTCGTCGAGGCTTCGCCGCAGTGCGTCATATGTGGGCTTCTGATCAGTAGCACACTTGGTAACTAAGTAGAACAGGTGCCGTCCTTCGTGCGTATGGTGGAGTGCTTTCCCGACGCGTGGTCCTTGGCGTTCCAGTTCCTCAGTTCCAGCAAACTTCTTCCTGAAGACCGTTGCAATCCCTCAGGAAGTCCTCAGATCTTCGGCGACACAATGGGCCACAGAATAGTCCGCGGGTAACGAGAAGATATCTCTGTATACTGTCTGAGTTACTCCACGGGAACCATGTACCTTAGGTTGTGCAACTGATACCTTACTGGTCTCCACGTTGTTGAGGTACCTGACTTGCTCGTCTTCTGTCGGGCCATGGTCTCCTTTGTAAGGGGCCAGTCTATTAAAATGGACTACCCTGGGTTTTCCTTTTGGCTGCTTCCTGATCCTATAGATGACGTCGTTTATCCTATTGATGATCTCAAACGGGCCATCCCAGGAATTCTGAAGTTTAGGTGAGTAGCCTCGCCTTCTTCGAGGATCATGTAGCCAGACCAAATCTCCAGGTTGGAATCCACCTTTCTCTGCCCTGATGTCGTAACGCTCCTTCATTCTGTCACTGGCTTCCTGGATGTTTGCACGAACCTTCTCGTGGATATTATCCATCCGCTTCCGTAGATTCGTGACGTATTCCTCTCCGTTAACTTCCTCGTCTGGCTTGAACCCGAATTTCAGATCACAAGGCAAACGAAGTTCTCGGCCGAACACCACATTTGCGGGGGTCTGCCCCGTTGCTTCATGGACTGAACTGCGGTAGGCTAACAAGAACAAGTGAAGATACTGGTCCCAGTCTCGCTGATGGTCGGAAACCACTTTAGACAAATATCGACCCATTGTCCTGTTCATGCGCTCCACCATGCCATCCGATTGAGGGTGAAGAGGTGTCGTCCTGGTTTTCCGTATTCCCAGTGCTTCGCACATCCCGGAGAAGACTGCAGACTCAAAGTTTCTTCCCTGGTCAGCGTGAAGTTCCATGGGTACTACAAACCGGCTGACGAGCTGCTTCACAAGTACGTCTGCAACCGTGACTGCCTCTTGATTCGGAAGGGCATACGCTTCCACCCACTTAGAAAAGTAGTCCATGGCCACGAGAATATATCGGTTACCTTCGTCCGTCACAGGGAAAGGGCCAGCGATGTCGATCGCTATCCTCTCGAACGGTGCTCCCACGTTGTACTTCTTCATAGGGGCCCTCTTTCTTCTTGTTGGTCCGTTAGAAGCCGCACAAGTCGCACAACGCCTGCACCAGTCCAACACATCTTCCTTAAGGTTTGCCCAGTAAAAGCGTTCACGAACTTTTTCCAATGTACGGTGAACTCCAAGATGGCCGCCAGTTACACCGTCATGTAGTTCCCTAAGCACTTCGGGCACTTTATTCCTTGGGACGATGAGCTGTAGCCTACGCTGATCTCCTTCCACGTTCTCCAATGCCCGTTTCAGCAGCCCGTTGTCCACTAAAATGGAGTCCCATTGGGCCCAGTACGTTTTTACATTCTTCGACATTGGAGCAACATCCTGCCAGGCAGGTCTTCCTCGCCCCGATATCTTCCATTCCTTTATTTGTTTCAAGTCCGGGTCCTCGTCTTGCGCCTTTGACACCTCTGTGTCCCGCCAACTGTCGATAACAACCGTTGTCCTCAATACTGTTGCCTGCTTCTCTTCATGTCGGGAACAATGCCTGCATTCTTCATCTTCACATGGTCTTCTTGACAGCGCATCCGCATTCCTGTGGCTCGTTCCAGAACGATGAGCAGATTCAAAATCGTACTCTTGAAGGCGCTCGATCCACCTCGCCACTTGTCCCTCCGGTGACTTGAATCGCAGCAGCCACATTAGAGCCGCGTGGTCCGTTCTTAGCAGGAACCTTCTTCCGTATAGATATTTATGGAAGTGCTCTATGGATTTTACAACTGCCAGAAGCTCTTTCCTTGTGACACAGTAGTTGCGCTCCGGAGCTGAGAGTGCCTTGCTGAAATATCCAATCACCCTTTCTTCTCCGTCTTGGAGCTGAGAGAGGACACTTCCAATGGCGATGTTGCTGGCATCTGTGTCGAGTATGAACTTGCCCTCGGGACGTGGATAGCACAGAATAGGAGCACTACTCAATTTTCTCTTCAGCTCCTCGAAGGATGCCTGGCACTCGTGGTCCCAATGGAAAGTCCTTTTCTCCTCGGTAAGCCTGGTAAGATGTTTTGCGATGTCAGCAAATCCTTTCACGTACCTCCGATAATAGGTGCAGAGCCCGAGAAAACTTCTCACCTGGTGCTTATCTCGAGGTACTGGCCAGTCGGTGATCGCTGCTATCTTCTCTGGGTCAACAGCAACTCCGTTGTCTGACACAATATGCCCCAGGTAGTTGACTTGCCTTCGGAAGAGATTACACTTCTTCGGGTTCAACTTTAGGTTCGCTGCACGCAGTCGTTCGAAGACCTTCTCCAGATTCTTCAGATGGTGAGCGAAGGACTTTCCCAGCACAATGATGTCGTCTAGGTAAACCAGGCATACTTCCCAAGAGAGACCTCTTAACACGTTTTCCATCAGCCTCTCGAATGTGGCAGGAGCATTGCAAAGCCCGAACGGCATTACTGTAAACTGCCAGAGCCCAGTGCCAATTGAAAACGCCGTCTTCTCTTTATCTTCAGGTGCCAATCCAACCTGCCAATATCCACTGCGGAGATCCAAGGTAGAGAAGAGTTTACACCCCTCCAGGGTGTCCAGCGTATCGTCAATCCTGGGAAGCGGATAACTGTCCTTCTTGGTGACGTTGTTTAGAAGACGGTAGTCTACGCAGAACCTTGTCGTTCCGTCTTTCTTCTTCACCAATACGACAGGAGACATCCAGGGGCTACTCGAAGGCTCAATGACACCATCAGCTGCCATCTCCTTAATAATCTCCTCGGCGTCCTCCCGTTTAGCTAACGGCAACCTCCGCGGGACCTGTCGGATAGGCTTCGCATCCCCAGTGTTAATCCTGTGCTGGACGATATCCGTTCTACCCCGTGGTCCTGGGCCGATCTCGAAGATGTCATGCCATCGGGTAATCATGTTTTTCACCTCCTCGCTCTGTTCAGGTGAAAGGTCGCGACATGATTCATCCACAAATCCTTTTAGTTCCTCTGGGAGCCCTCGAAGCTCGGTGGGATGACGTTGCAGCTGACGAACCACTGAGGTAGCGGTGGTACACTCCCCGACCGGTGTTCCTTTCTTTAGCGTTACCGGGAAGCTGTTCAGGTTCATTAGCCGAATTGGAGTGGTAGGTCCGATCTTGATGAGAGACCTAGCAACCAGTACGCCGCGTCCAACCTCTTGTTCTTCGTGCCTTCCAGGTTCAAGTAGCGCACATTGACCCGCGGGTAGATGGCCTTCGACCGTCCCATGCGTCACGATTGCGTCACGATCACACCTCTCGACATATCCAGCTTGATCCCGTATGCGATCATGAAGTCCATGCCCAATATGACATCTTCATCGATCTCTGCCACGAGAGCGCGGTGCTGCAGATGTTGACCCCCGATGTGGAAGGTGGCATCTGTCTCCCCGTAGACCTTGGCTGGCTGTCCCGTTGCAGTCCGTAATGCCCAAGTGGTCGGTATGATCTTCTCAGCTGGATGTGTCTTCGCGTTCAAGATCGTCATGCTCGCGCCGGTATCCACTAGAAGACTTCGCAGCTGCCCGTTCACCATTCCATTAACATAGAAGCTGTTTGTTCTGCTTCCTATTGACGCAACTCTGATGGCAATCCTGGGGGCTTTGACGTAACGGGTTGGACACTTGCTGCTAGGGTGTCCAAGCTGGCCGCAGCCCCAACAGCGTATCTCCTTCTTATGGGTCCTGAGAGCCTCCAAAACTTTCGTCACTATGTCCTCGACGCTGGGGTACGCATTTGGCTCCGCTTCTGCTGCTCGTACTCGCGCATGGCCCCCTACAGACTGCCTAACAGCCTCGAACTCCATGGCCTGGGATAATGCGTCTCCCAAAGTTTTCGGCCTGGCGAGCTTCACTGCTTGCTGTGTCTCCGGATCCCGAAGTCCATCCAGGAATTTGTCGACAGCCAAGCTTTCGTAGACATCGTCGGTGACCGATGGATAGGCGTTCCTCACCAGCCGGGCAATATCCGCTTCAAATTCCTGCAAAGTCTCGTTGGTCTTCTGGACCCTGCTTCTCAGCTGTGAGCGATACAGCTGGTCCATGTGGCGGTGGCCGAAACGCATCTCCAGTCTTCTGATCAGCTCCCCGTAGTTGGACCGCTCCCACATGGGTATCCCCTGCAGAACTCCCAAGGCGTCTCCACGCAAGGCCAGGCACAACGCTGAAGCTTGGGTCTCCTGTGACCACCCGTGGATCGAAGCCGCTGTCTCGAAGAGAGTCATGTAGTCCTCCCACGGCCTCTTTCCGTCGAATACTGGAATGGTGTTGTGAGCTGGTGGCGTCCCATTATAGGCGGATAGAATGCTATTACGATGGCTGCCCTCGGAGGAAAGGTCGGTGTCGTCCGTCGGTGGATTGCTCTTACGTCCCTCGAGAGCTTCCATTCTTAGCCTAATTTCGTTCACTTTTTCTCCTAGCCTAGATTCTATATCAGCTACTTTATTATTTACATTGGCTAACTTATTATCTACATTAGCTAACTTATTATCTACATTTTCCATTAACTTAGTCTCTAATGTGCCTAATTTAGACTCTAGCCTATTTCCTACATTGCTTAACTCATTACCTAGCTCATTTTTAACAGTGCTTAACTCATTACCTAGCTCATTTTTAACAGTACCTAAATCATTCTGTAAATTACCTAGCTTATTTTCTACATTGCCTAGTTCATTTTTAAAAGTTGCAGACAACTTGCTTAAATCAGTTTCAAACAGAACGTCATCTGGATTTTGCCCTAGCTCTACAAAAAATTGACGCAAGCGATGTTGCAGTACACTTTTATTCCCGGAAGAATCCAGATCACGTTCTTCTAATTCCCTTTTTAGATCCGCAACTTTTAAATCCATTAATTTAACACTTTGAGAAGCCATTTTTTTTTTTATACAGTAGCCCAATAATTACAAAATACAAGACAAAATAATAACAATTACAAAAAAATATCCCACTTCTGAAACCAATTTGTTACGGGCTACTGGGTGTAAAATGGACTAAACTATTACTTAATTCAAGAATCTAATATTTATTAACAAATTAGAAAGAATACAATGAGATTATTTAAAACAGTTAAATTATTAAACTAATATCAATTTACAATAATAATATTCTACTAAATGTTATCTAATTTCTAAGATAATATACAAATAATATAAGATATTGTTTATACTAAGTAACTAAACTATTTATATAAATTTGTACTAATACAATAATATTACACTATAATTTACAATTACAAATTAACACTTACAGTTCGCTAACTAAAGTCCACCGACCGTAAGACTCTCCAAATATGATAAACTGCCACACAGTTTATTACACTTATTACACGGCCACTAATTGTCACTGTTGCTCACTAAGCACTTATTACAGACTGATACTAACTTACTGTAACTCACGCACTATCACTAGTTAACGACTGCTACTCACTGGCTTATTACTTCACTGCTTATTACTGACTCGTCTTATTAC